>CAWUFW010012852.1:0-514703 GCA_963921515.1 Calotriton arnoldi | reverse complement strand
GGACATGTGTGAGTCCACACGGGACATGTGTGACTCCACGTGGGACATGTGGGAGTCCAAGCGGGCATGATGGGCAGCCTGCTGCTGTTTAATGTCTCTGAGGAGCCCCACTACCTGGCTGAGCTCTCCGGTGCTGGACTGGTACGCATCAGCTATGCGTACCAGTTGTGGGTCGTCATGCACACCAGCAACGTCTGCAAGCAGCGACCTCTGTCTCCCACCCCTCCCACCACCCCTGCTGACATGTGCAGTGTGTGCAGTGGCACGCACAGATAACCCTGATCCACCTTGGGGGTTGGTGGTGGTGGTGGTGTCCATGGCCCCAGGTTGGTCCAGGGTCACTGTGCTGGTGTTGCTCCTTATTCTGTCCATGTCGGCAGGGATGGTATTCGTGGTGACAGTCGTTGTAGGGGTGGGTGCAGGGGGTGCAGCTGGTGGTCCTGCTGGTGCTGCAGCTGGTGGTCCTGCTGTTGCTGCATGTTGACTTGCACCGGATGTGCCAGGTTGTTCTTCATCGTCCGAGGAGGACAGAGGCTGTACGACGCCAGTGAGCTCGGCATCCTCTTGAGCCTGGGACTGGGACTCCTCAGCGTCTGCTGCTGTGTCCCCATCATCACCTGTTTTTGGGAGACACAAACAATGTATGTCATGTTTCTGCAGGCATCAGTGGTTGACACACATGACAGTTGTGACTGTGCCTCTGGGTGCGGGCCTGTACATTGCATTGTCCTAAGTCGTCACAGTCAGGGGTTGATATTGGTGTGGCACATTGTCCTGCATTATTTGGGCATTTCTATGTATTTTCTGGGGTGTGAACATGGTCTGCATTGCTTGTGTTTGGTTGACAGCCAGACCTCCTTCCCACCCAGCCAGCCAGTCAGTTATCCCACCATGGAACGTGCTTGCGTTGCAGGGAGTGTAAGTTGTCTCTCAGGATGTCAGTCAGTGGTGTCCTGCTGTTTGTTGGTGCACAGTTGGCAGCAGGGCCTTGTGCTCCCCACAGCAGTAGCCAGTGTCAGCCATCTTGTGAGTCCTTCTCCACTCCCTGTGATGTGAGCATGGTTCAGGGTGGTGTTGATGGGCCAGTTGTGAGGCTGAGCAATGTCTGTGACTACGACTCCCATCATGCTATTGCCTCCACCCCCTTCCCAGCATGCCCATGCTTCCTTCCTTTTGACTCTGCTTCCCTGTGGGGTGGGCTGGCTGTGCTGACAGGATGGCTGGGAGTGTTGTCCTGGCAGTTGTTTGGCTAAGAGTCCCAAGAGTGTCCCTGTGCTTCACACAACATAACCCAGGGTGGTGGTGCTTTGTGGGATCTTGTGTTAGGATGGAGGGCATTGCATTCTACCAGGTGGGTACTGTGGAGTTTGTGTTGGGGGGTGTGAGGGGAGGTGCTGGTGACTATAGTCAGTGCTGCAAGTCCCCCTTCCCACCCAGCCAGCCAGCCAGTTATCCCACCATGGAACGTGCTTGCATTGCAGGGAGTGTAAGTTGTCTCTCAGGATGTCAGTCAGTGGTGTCCTGATGTTTGTTGGTGCACAGTTGCCAGCAGGGCCTTGTGCTCCCCACAGCAGTAGCCAGTGTCAGCCATCTTGTGAGTCCTTCTCCACTCCCTGTGATGTGAGCATGGTTCAGGGTGGTGTTGATGGGACAGTTGTGGGGGTGAGCTATGTCTGTGACTACGACTCCCATCATGCCATTGCCTCCACCCCACTTGCCAGAATTCCCATACTTACTTGCTTTTGTGTGGAGTTCAGTGGGTGTGGGTGTGAGGGCAATGGCAAGATGGCTGACAGTGGTGTCCTGCTGTTGGTTGGTGTGCAGTACCCAGCATGCCCTTGTGCTCCCCACGACACAGCAACAGTGTCAGACATCTTTGATGGGCCTTTCCACTCTCTGTGGGATGTGCATGCGTGAGTGTGAGCTTGCTGGGCCATGTGGTGGGGGATGTAGGGCTGTGACTACAACTCCCATCATGCTATTGCCTCCACCACCCTTCCCAGCATGCCCATGCTTCCTTCCTTTTGACTCTGCTTCCCTGTGGGGTGGGCTGGCTGTGCTGACAGGATGGCTGGGAGTGTTGTCCTGGCAGTTGTTTGGCTAAGAGTCCCAAGAGTGTCCCTGTGCTTCACACAACATAACCCAGGGTGGTGGTGCTTTGTGGGATCTTGTGTTAGGATGGAGGGCATTGCATTCTACCAGGTGGGTACTGTGGAGTTTGTGTTGGGGGGGTGAGGGGAGGTGCTGGTGACTATAGTCAGTGCTGCAAGTCCCCCTTCCCACCCAGCCAGATATCCCACCATGGAACGTGCTTGCATTGCAGGGAGTGTAAGTTGTCTCTCAGGATGTCAGTCAGTGGTGTCCTGCTGTTTGTTGGTGCACAGTTGCCAGCAGGGCCTTGTGCTCCCCACAGCAGTAGCCAGTGTCAGCCATCTTGTGAGTCCTTCTCCACTCCCTGTGATGTGAGCATGGTTCAGGGTGGTGTTGATGGGCCAGTTGTGAGGCTGAGCAATGTCTGTGACTACGACTCCCATCATGCTATTGCCTCCACCCCCTTCCCAGCATGCCCATGCTTCCTTCCTTTTGACTCTGCTTCCCTGTGGGGTGGGCTGGCTGTGCTGACAGGATGGCTGGGAGTGTTGTCCTGGCAGTTGTTTGGCTAAGAGTCCCAAGAGTGTCCCTGTGCTTCACACAACATAACCCAGGGTGGTGGTGCTTTGTGGGATCTTGTGTTAGGATGGAGGGCATTGCATTCTACCAGGTGGGTACTGTGGAGTTTGTGTTGGGGGGGTGTGAGGGGAGGTGCTGGTGACTATAGTCAGTGCTGCAAGTCCCCCTTCCCACCCAGCCAGCCAGATATCCCACCATGGAACGTGCTTGCATTGCAGGGAGTGTAAGTTGTCTCTCAGGATGTCAGTCAGTGGTGTCCTGCTGTTTGTTGGTGCACAGTTGCCAGCAGGGCCTTGTGCTCCCCACAGCAGTAGCCAGTGTCAGCCATCTTGTGAGTCCTTCTCCACTCCCTGTGATGTGAGCATGGTTCAGGGTGGTGTTGATGGGCCAGTTGTGAGGCTGAGCAATGTCTGTGACTACGACTCCCATCATGCTATTGCCTCCACCCCCTTCCCAGCATGCCCATGCTTCCTTCCTTTTGACTCTGCTTCCCTGTGGGGTGGGCTGGCTGTGCTGACAGGATGGCTGGGAGTGTTGTCCTGGCAGTTGTTTGGCTAAGAGTCCCAAGAGTGTCCCTGTGCTTCACACAACATAACCCAGGGTGGTGGTGCTTTGTGGGATCTTGTGTTAGGATGGAGGGCATTGCATTCTACCAGGTGGGTACTGTGGAGTTTGTGTTGGGGGGGTGTGAGGGGAGGTGCTGGTGACTATAGTCAGTGCTGCAAGTCCCCCTTCCCACCCAGCCAGCCAGATATCCCACCATGGAACGTGCTTGCATTGCAGGGAGTGTAAGTTGTCTCTCAGGATGTCAGTCAGTGGTGTCCTGCTGTTTGTTGGTGCACAGTTGCCAGCAGGGCCTTGTGCTCCCCACAGCAGTAGCCAGTGTCAGCCATCTTGTGAGTCCTTCTCCACTCCCTGTGATGTGAGCATGGTTCAGGGTGGTGTTGATGGGCCAGTTGTGAGGCTGAGCAATGTCTGTGACTACGACTCCCATCATGCTATTGCCTCCACCCCCCTTCCCAGCATGCCCATGCTTCCTTCCTTCCTTTTGACTCTGCTTCCCTGTGGGGTGGGCTGGCTGTGCTGACAGGATGGCTGGGAGTGTTGTCCTGGCAGTTGTTTGGCTAAGAGTCCCAAGAGTGTCCCTGTGCTTCACACAACATAACCCAGGGTGGTGGTGCTTTGTGGGATCTTGTGTTAGGATGGAGGGCATTGCATTCTACCAGGGGGGTACTGTGGAGTTTGTGTTGGGGGGGGTGTGAGGGGAGGTGCTGTGACTATAGTCAGTGCTGCAAGTCCCCCTTCCCACCCAGCCAGCCAGATATCCCACCATGGAACGTGCTTGCATTGCAGGGAGTGTAAGTTGTCTCTCAGGATGTCAGTCAGTGGTGTCCTGCTGTTTGTTGGTGCACAGTTGCCAGCAGGGCCTTGTGCTCCTCACAGCAGTAGCCAGTGTCAGCCATCTTGTGAGTCCTTCTCCACTCCCTGTGATGTGCGCATGGTTCATGGTGGTGTTGATGGGACAGTTTTGGGGCGGGCAATATGTGTGACTGCGACTCCCATGATGCTATTGGCTACACTGACTTGGCCAGCATACACAGAATTCCTTCCTTTGAGTGGTCTTCACTGTGTGTTGGTGTTGTTGTGGTGGCTACATGTGTGGATGTGTTTGTTAGTTCTATTTGTGCCACTGCCTAGCTGTAGTTGTGGTTGTGTTTGTACATGTGTTGGCACGGTTGGATGTGACTTTTTTGATGGTATGTGTTGTGTTTCTCTGACTGACATACACATTTTGGGATGATTCTGTTCTGGTTGCTGTGTGATTGCTATGAGTGCATGGTTTGACTCTCCCCTTGACAGTGATGTGTGTGTGTTTTGTGGCAGTATATTGTGTACATTTGTTGTGTACTCACCAGGCTCTGGGATGTCCTCTAGTCCATATATGCTCACTGGCGGTAGGATGGCCCGCACCTTCTCCTCCCAGGGCCTGAGGTATATTGGCTTGGCAGGAGGGCCACTGCCGGTGTGTTGGCTGTTGATTTAGTCTTGCTTCAGCAGTTTCCGTACCCTCCTGCGCACGTCATACCACCTGTTCTGGATGTCGGTCCTTGTGCGCCGACATGGTGATTGTGCGTTCAACCTGTTGATGATCCTCTCCCACATCTTGGTTTTCTGCGACATGGGGGTCTGTTGGACCAATGTGCCAAACAGCTGTGGCTCTACCCTGAGGATCTCGTCTACCAGGACTTCCAATTCACAATCTAGGAACTTGTGATTCTTCTTGGGGGGCATGGTGATGGGTAGTGATGGTGAGTGATGTGTGTGTTGGTGTGCAGGTGAGGGTGTGTAAGTGTGTGTTTTGCTGGGTGTATGTGAGGTAGGTATTTGTAGGTGTGCTGATGGTGTGTGGCTTGTGTGAGGGATGAGCTGTGGGTGTGTGGTTGCTTCCTCTTGGGTGCTGGCAGTGGAATGGCATTTGCAAAGGCTCATGGTAGTGATTTGTGTCCTTTATATAGGTGGAGTTGTGGGTGTGTCTTTGTTCTCTGTCCCCACCCCCCAGTATTTATTGGCTTGGTAATTGCTTGTTTGGCCTTTTTTTGGGTGATTTTTCCTTTGTGCTGTTTGTGTATGTTGGAAACGTTCTTGTGACCGAGTCGGACCCTGCATTGGTCTCGTACGGTGTTTTCCGTTTCGTTCACGCTGTGTTTGTGCAGTCTTCTATGCTGCGTACGCGTCGGTCGCGGTGTATTGTGTTGCTTCGGCTCGGTTTTGTATGCGTGTCGGTCGTACGGCTTGTCCTCCGTCCGACTCGCTCGTGGTTTTCGCGCCTTGCATCGTACTTAGCGGTTTGGAGTTAGCGTGTACGTTTCGGTCGGATTTGTTCCGGGTGCGTGTCGGTCGGTTGGATTCGCGTGTTTTTCCGGCCGGATTGCTGTTTTCCGTGCGGCTCGGTCGGTCTGCTTGGTTTCGTTACGTGTCGGTCGGATTTTTCGCGCCTTGCATCGTACTTGGCGTGTCGTGCGCCACGGGTGCGTGTCGGTCGGTATTTTTTCCGGATCCGAGTCGGTCGCTGCTTTTTCCGACCCGAATCGGAATCGACCCCTTAGCCGTGAAGTCCAAACCTCGAAATATAATATTAGTCAAATGTTTGCGTAAAGCTTATAAAAAAGCAAGAATCACTAGGCTTAAGACCTTAAAGGAAGAATGGTGGGAAAACCTGCAGAAGGCTGCAATATTACAAAGTTCACAAGCATTTTGGTCTCTGATTAACGCTCCGTTTTTAAGAGATGAGCAGGCTATGACCACAGATATCAACGTTGACCAGGAAGAATGGGTGACCCATTTTGAAGGTCTTTTTGGAGCGGGCGACATGACAACTCTTCAATCAAATTTCCATATTCTAGAAAGAGTTGAGGTTCCTGCTAGTTTTACACTTGCTGAAACCAAGCATGCCCTAAACCAATGCAAATGAGCAAAGGCTCCGGGACCAGATGGAGTCCCGATTGACCTGTTCCTAGATAATCAAGATCTTTGGGCTCCACTTTTAACAAACGTTTTTAATAAAATTGCCCAAACAGGTGCACCGCCATCGTGGAAGACAACTGTAATTGTCCCAATATATAAAAAGGGGGATAGGTCGATTGCGAAAAACTATAGACCTATCTCTCTGATAGATTCTACTGCAAAGCTAATGGGTCGATTGATTTTAAATAGACTAGAGGATTGGGCCTTAGAAAAAAATATTATTATTCCATGCCAGTTCGGCTTTAGAAAAGGGAAAGGCACTGTGGATCAGTGTCTGAACCTCAGTCTAATTATAGCGAAATACACGGCTGCAAAAAAAGGACATCTCCATTTAGCCTTCATGGATCTGTCCACAGCCTTTGACTGCGTGGCACAGCCTAGGCTGTGGCAGATCATGGAGGCAATGGGAATTGACTTGAATATTATTAATATCATCTGTGACCTGTATTTAGGTGCCTCAGCCTGTGTTCGCTATGGAAAGGATGGTGAGTGCACCAGATCCTTCAAAATTGCAAGAGGTGTGAGGCAGGGCTGCGTTCTTGCCCCCTTTTTATTCACACTCTATACCAACGGTGTAGAATCTGCACTCTTAGGTTGCACTCCGGTTGTCCCTTATATTAATTCAGTGCAGGTGCCAATTTTATTATATGCGGACGACGCAGGGCTTTTAGCTCGTACTAGTAATGCACTGCGCCGCTTAGTCCTGGAATATACGCAATTTATGAATAATCTAGATATGAAAGTTAACTATTCAAAGTCTTTTATCCTAGTAGCAGGTACTAAACAGCGAAATCATCCGCAAATTATTACTGAAGGGGGAAAACTGGGAGTTGTCGATTCTTTTAACTATCTAGGGATTATGTTTGACCCCCAAACTAATTGGCAAAAAATGATCGCTAACAGAGGGTCCCAGATGGAAAAGAATATTGGTGCACTAACTAAATTTATTAAAAAAACTGGTTTAAAACCAATAGATGTAATTAAAACAGTGTATCAAGCTAAGACTGTATCTGCCGCCACCTATGGAGCAGCTGTTTGGGGAATGAGAGATTGTGCAAAACTACAGATTATTGAAGATAACTTTTTAAAAAGGGTCCTTTCCTTACCAAAGTCATGTGCCAACTATAAGTGCCACATGGCATTGAGAGCACCTTACATTACTGATAAAATTGCAGTGGCTCCGATCCTAATGTGGCACTCAGTATGGCGAAAGGAGACCCTTGCTTTAACAAGAGACATTATAAAGAATGTTCTGAAATTAGATGGGGTGGGTAACATTCCTTGGTTAACTTATGTTGAAACCACATTGAAAGCAGTTGGGCTACATCGTCTTTTTTGGATCCTAGTACCTGTTGTTCTATCTCTAAGGATGATTTAAAAGCGCAATTGCTTTCTAATAGACACATAAGAAGGGAGACTAAAAATATTAATCTGTCGACAGTAAAAACATACTTGGCTTCCCCTAGTATAGTACAAATGGACATAAATACAATATATCTATCCTTCGTTACTAATTTACAGCACAGGTACATCTTGGTGAGATTTCGTTTAAATTATATTCCCCTTATGTTGGGTTCTCCCCGTAACGTTTATGTTGCTTCTGATCTCCCATTTTGTTCCTGTGATCAGCGATCTGTACAGAATGATCTACATTTTTTGTTCTTCTGTAAATTTTATTGTGATGAAAGGAAACGATTTATTATCCCCATTTTACGTAAAATGAACTTCAAACAGTGTCGTGTAGCCCTTTATTACCTGCAATTATTACCTGATCTGTTTTTCTTTGGCGTCCTTTTTGTTATCTGCTTTAAAAAAGAGGTGTACAATCTGCTAAAATTATATCCCGAACAATGATCGATTTTACTGTATTGTGTAAATAATTATGAACTTGTATTTTAATGCAATAATTTTTATACTTTTTATACATTTTAACCTTACTGTAATGCTGTGAAATGTTGTGAAACGTTTTTTTGTTTTTTTAACTGTAGTACACTTTTTATGCCTACATTGTGTTGGCGAAATAAAGTTATTCTGACTGACTGAAAAGCAGACATTTAAGGTGAGCAAATTTAGAGTGTCGCTGGTGTTGAGAGTGCTCTTACTGGAGCTGCTTTCCACCTAAACTTGAGAACTACCCAGAGTTCTCTGCTTCTTTTTGCATATATATATATATATATATATATATATATATATATATATATATATATATATATATATATATATATATATATATATATATATATATATTTTTATATAATCTTAAAGTTTAAAAATTAAATAAAGATAATAGTAAATATATGTATATGTATAAATTTTTATGTTTGTGTGTTTATATTTTTTTAATTAGGTTTATTTGTTATATTTAGTTAAAATGTATATCAAATTTAATTTATTTTGTTAAAAATAATATTAATATTTAATATATTTAATATATATTATTTTATTTTATATATATTTTTAAATTGATATTTTTCACATCTATATTTTTTACCTCAATATTTTTGTACTTACCTGTTAAGGTATTGGAGTCGATATTTTTGCAGTCAATATTTTTTTCGATATTTACAACATTGATGTTTGTTACATCGATATTCTATCAGTGAATTGTTTGAGTGTAGTAGACACTGGGGGGCCGATTCCGATTCAGGCCGGAAATCTCTCCGACTGAGCCGGACCCGGAGAGATTTCCGACCGAATCGGACCCTAGCAGTCCGACCGAACGAGTATGATGCGTTCGCATGCTATCGGACTCGATTCGGTCGGACTCCCATTGAAGTCAATGGGAGCCGGTCGTACAACGCGTACGCGGGCTCCCATTGACTCAATGGGTGCGAGGCGAACAAGGGCGCCCCCTACAGCGGGTATGCGTCGAAGCGGGTCGTGCCGTATATGCACAGGTAGGGGGGACCCATGGGTCCCCCCTGTGTGCGACCCGCGCGGCTAGGCGTACAGGGGGGTCCGACACGGACCCCCAAACCGGGGCTCCGACTGCTCTTTCGAGCCGGACGGCACGAGTCGGTCGGACTGCTCGCGGCGCGCATCGTACTTACCCGGCCGGGGAACGTCTCCATTGCGCGGTGCGAGTCGTATCCGTGCGAGTCGGTCGGAGCGGTTGGGTCCCGCGAACGAGTCGGTCGGCGATTTTGCATACGTTCGCATCGTACTCGCTCGCCCGGACGCACGTCCGACTCGGTCGTGAAACAGGGCTCCGAATCGGATCCGGTAATGCCGAGTCCGATTCGGAGCCCTACCGGCCGAGATCGGAATCAGCCCCTTAGTGTAGTTCTCTGCTGTGTTGTGTGAGACATCGTCAACAGCATTTTTGAGATAGGGACTTTATCTTTGTGTGATTGTGAGATGTGATTGGTATAGTTGATCTCAGTGTATAACTCAGAACTGTATCAATCCCAGTAAGATCCCGCTAGTCGAGGTTTCACTTTAAGTGAGGGTTATAATAGGTTTGAAAGTGTTGTTCCGAATTGCCTCTTGTGTGTATGAATAATCTTTAATTTCTTTAGCGCAGCAGACAAAGTTAGTTGTTGAAATTACTTGCATTGTTTTGTGTAAATTGCTTAGATAACATGAAACTTGTTAAGGAGGGTGAGCTGCTGCAAGGAGTAAGATTGATGTCACAGTGTGCCATGCTGGTATAAGTCAGTTGGTGTAGAGCCGAGCTGGTATTGGTTAAATGCGTCATAGTGAGCTGCGCTGGTATTTGTTGTGATCGCCGAACAGAGAATTGTGGGTGAAAAATCAATTCCTGGCTTCTATGAAAAGTCAATTGGGAATATTGCATATTTTGATTGAAAATTAAATTCTTTAAAGCATTACAAAGCCTAGTGAAGTGAGATGTGACTGTGCCTGTTGGAAAGGGGGAAGATGCACCACCGAAGGTATACCGGTTCATACTATGGCAATAGACGTGAGTCTTCGCACATGTGTTTGGCTCGCACAATGGCATAAGCTCACTGAGAAAGATGGTGCATTAACATTTCCTCGTTATGGGTCATTTAATTTAAGAGCTTTTTGAGCATTTAAGGAGGACGCTGTATGACATGAAACCGCCTTCTAAACTTACACAATACGAAACACTTAATGACTGGGAACAAATGGTTCTTTCAGACATAGAGAGAGATTTCAAGGACGGGTCAAGAAAGCCATACACACTTGTGTAGATGCTATATGGGATGCAGAACATAAATCTTGGAGAACCGACATGATTGAGGAAGTTAGACTATATCCTGCATTGACAAGAGAAAAAGAAGGGAAAGCTAAATGCAAGGGTAAGAAAAAGAAGAAAGAGACAGTTGACACAGAGAACATAGCTGAGGACAATGACAGCGACTTAAATGAGGATTTTGTTACTGATTTTCTGTTAAACCGTCCACCTTCCTACAATGTCGCCCAGATTAGTGGAGCGAATAATGTACCTATTAGTGGGACTTTTGATGAGCCTACAACACCAGTAAATCTGATTCCTAATACTATGAGAGAGAATTTAGGAATGACAGTCCCTTCGACTTCACATGCTTTAAATGCTCCAGATGCATTGACCGTTCCTGTTGAATAAACCTGAAGTAGCAGGAAATACTACACATACTTTGGCTGTTTCTACTGGAATGCATGCTGTAGCTAGCAATTCAGTGGGCTCGACAATGAGACCCATTTCTCAGACTCCTATGGTTTAGACACAAGGGAAAACCCCGTGTGCCGCAAGTACAGATCCTATATTAAATCAGACAGGGTTTGACCTTACAAGGAGATTTCCTCAGAGATCATCACCCTTTCTCATGCCTAATGCAAATGCACCTCCGAATGTGAACTACAGTACTCCTAGGGCAGTGGTGGCTATGGAACGCCAACTTCTGACATGTCTCTTTTGAATTCACCACCTGGTGTAAGTAGTGTATTTCTAGTGGAGAAATAATTCTTCATACCCCAGCAGAACAACCAGGTTTTACTGCTCTAGAAATTGAAAGGTATAGACACCCCAACAGGTAGTTGAAATCCTGGAAAGAGTGTAACAAATGCTCAGGTCCCAGAGAGAGAAATGGTCATGGATGTGGCTAGATTGAAAGTAGAATTAGAAGAAATGATAATTGGTACTCCTGATTTGTCACATTTGAATGCCTACCAGGATGGAAAATTATTGTTCCTGTTTAAAGCTATTACCAGATGTGCAGGACAGGCTTATGAAAGATAATCTGAATTGGCTCCTGGACATGGAATTGATTTGCAGAAATACAAAGCCTCACAAAGAAATGACAGGATAAGCTTTAGTGACAGAGATCTCGCAAACATGCAACAGCCAGGAATGAAATAAAGATCAGGGAATTAATTGCATATGTTCAAAAGCGGAGTGAATTAGATAAATGGGAAGATAGATGGTCAAAGAAAAAGGAACCGAAGAAAGTTAGGTTGCAAATGCCTCCTTCCGGGACAGAGGAGGAAGTTGAGGATATACACATGCTTCCCATGAGAGAAGTGCCTGGTGGAGGGTATGTCCATATACCATGGAGCAGGACTGATCTTGCAACATTCACAAATGATTTTCCAAAATTGAGAGAGAACCCAGTGAAATGGTAGACACGTTGATCAGTTTGTAAAAATATCAAATGTTTTATTGAAAGATTTGGATGCTCTATTTGAATTTGTGGTTCCAGGTGATCTGTGGGTTGAATGCAAAGTTTATGTGGATTGGCCTGAGGTGGAGTTGATGAGACATCCTCATTCACATGCTTCGTCACCACTAGTATTGAAAAAGTATAATCAGGTGATTAAATTTCTGAAGTCGAAAATCTCTCCTAAAAAGATTGATTGGGTCAAAATTGACAGAATGACCCAAGAATCCAAAGAGTAAATACATGCTTACTATGAGAGACCGTTGCAGGCATTTAAACAGTTCAGTGGGACAGCGACTATTGAGGCAAAAGACATGGGACATTCTGTTTACAGATTTGTGTATGGATTGAAGCCTGAGGTTAGTTCCATGATTCAGCAGCATTTGATGAGTTGGCAGAGTAAGCCCTTTGATGAAATATTGAGATAAGCCAAATACTGCAGCGATAAATTGTAGATGAAACACAAGAAATTGAAGAAAAATTAATGATAGCACAAATGAAAGCTGAACAGCGAGGTCAGAATCAACAGTTTGTTGGGAATGCTGGTCCCATGCAGGGAGTGTATCATCAGGGAGCTCCGATGATGCAAGGTGGTAATGGGTTTCAACAGCAAGGGTTCCAACTGTAAGTTAGAGGACGTGGTGTCTCGATTGATCCATGTTCAGGTGTTGATGTGCCGATTTTGAAGAAGACTAATCCCTGCCATGTCTGCGGCACGTTAGGGCATTGGAAGCGTGAATGTCGGATTAATACTGGTAACATGGTAAATGGAAATCAGGTTCAGAATAGTGGATTTGTGCAATTACAAGGAAGTAGTATGGTTCAGACACAGCTAGTACAGATACATAGAATTCAGAATCCCAATGTACCCCACGCTCAGGTGATGCAGGTTCCACAAGCCCCAATGCCACAACAAAATGAAAATGCCCATATATACAATGCAAATCCATTCCCCAATGGAAACAGCAATCCTTTTGTGAATCAGAGTACGTCTCATCAGTACAGAATTCAAGCAGATGATGATTTTAACTCAGACCTGTTGCAATGACGGGGCCTGAGAGGGGAGGAGGATGCGTACTTAGCACAACCTTAGAGGTAGACCAGAGTGGTCCATTCGAGGATGATGAGGTAAATGTGAATCCTGTTTCATTCCTCATTGACACTTGTGCTACCGGCTCTACTGTGAGTACAGCAGAGGTTCCCAACCTACCCCTCTCAGGAAAAAGAATCAAAGTTGTAAGAGATTCAAATAAACATATGACTAGCCCAGTTTCAGAAGCGATACCTGTCAAGACAGGGTCCTTTGAGGAGAATCACCAATTTGTGATGTGTGATTTGATTCCTGTAAATCTACTTGTATGAGGTCTCTTGTGCAAGCTGAATTGTTCCATTTACTGTACTCCAAATGGAATCGAGTTTCAAACTCATGAGGAGGACCTTGCTTTTAAACTTGTCAGAAAGAAAACAGAAATTGGAATGAACCCTTTGTTGACAAAAGATGATCTGCCCTAAGAGTTAAGAGACTCAGTGTTACCTGAAGTCTGGGACTTCTCATGTGAAGACATCAGACTTATCAAAGGTGTTGAACCAGTCTGCATTACAGTGAAGTCAAATGCTGAGTACCCAAGAATCCCACAATATAATCTGACTCCTGAAACCATTGCTGGGATTATTCCTGTGATTGACTTGATGATTGAGCAAGACATTTTGAAAGAGATTATGGGGAGTCAATGTAACTCACCTATTAGGGGGTTGCAGAAACACAATGGCAAGTACCACATATTGCAAGATTTGAGAAGGGTTAATTCTATTGCTGTTAAATGTTTTCCTGTCATGTAGTTCCTAGGAATCCCCAAGACCTGGGCATTTTGGATTACCTAAACTGAGGGCTTGGTGTCCAAACCGCTTCCGGACACCCCCACAGGATATGTCAGCCATTAGACCAGCTAGCTCTACAGTGCCACTGCCACCCCCCTGTATCTTACAGTGGTGTAGGTAGTTTCTGGCAACCACTGAACATGACAACCCCGATTCCTCAGGGATCATGGAAAACAGTACAGTACTTCTTGCTCAGTCACTCGTGCTTACTTATTCTCAGAAAATACACAGGATGGCGGTTAGGACATTTCAATAAGTATTTATTGGTCCAGTGTCAGTCTTGTGTAAAACATATTTGCTGCGACAATCAGCAGACAGAAGCATACGAAAGAAATCACAAGTACTAATATAGTAAATAGTAGATACATTTCTACCATAAAAAGATGAACATACACACTTCAGCTAAGACAGTAGCACTTGCATACTCCTATAATGTGCGCCCTACGTAATTTGCCTAAATGTACCTAGCCTAGATATGTAGGTGTAGCATGTATATGTGTATAGATATATATGTATATAGCCAAGAATCCCCTAGGGAAGAACCAACCCCCTCACCTGATGGTAGAGAATGAAGGACCCCATCTCTGCTCCGAGGATGACACCCCGCAAGGGATGTCAGACCGCTGCGTGTCGAAGATTCAGCATGCAGGTCCCCGTGTCAGAGTGGAAGGAATTCTCCTCCCATTTGCAGGGGGGGATAAGGGTCTTATATACTAGATTGGTCACTCCAGGGTTTCTTCTAGAATCGATATGTTTTGAAAACAATCATAAATGTTTTGAAAACAATAATACATTTTTTTCTAAAACAATGCGATCATGCACAGCAGGCCTGTTGCCCAAGGATGCAAAAAAGTGGTGACCCTTATTCAGAATATTTATGCAGTGCCTGAGGACATGTTTATGCACGTCAGGTACAGGGATTATGATAAAATACTAAGAGCCTGGTGTCGAAGAGACAGGAGCAAACTACTAGGTAAAAGGTCACCTATTCAGAACCGTTATTGTTGTGTGGATGGGACAATGTATGAAAAAAGGGAGCATACATGACAGGACTAGCCTAAAGGACATGACAGCTCTGTGGTACCGAATCCAGCTGTGATTTTGTTTCATATTCAATGTGAGGCTGAGTGGTTCTCTGTCATTGATTTGTATCAAGCCTTCTTTTCTATACCATTGCATGAGGATAGTCAGTTTCTTTTCGCTTTCTGTTTCGGGAGCCATGTTTTGGCATGGTGCCGAGCCCCAAAAGGGTATACAGAGAGCCCCTCAAACTTTAATCAGATACTCAAAAAGAATTTGGAGTCCTTGGTGATGCCCTATCACTCAGTCCTAGTCCAATACTTTAACGACCTACTGGTGGCGACAAATACACAGGAGGCTTGTAAAAGAGACTCCGTTGCATTGTTGAACCACTTAGCTGAGGATGGACATAATATGTCTCTGACCAAATTGCAGTACTGTAAGAAAGAAGTCCTGTATCTAGGACATCACATTGAAAAAGGAGCAAGGAAGGTGTCACAAGAGAGAATCTCAGCAATTCTGAAAATGAATCTGCCAACAACACAGAAGGAAGTCAGAATGTTCTTGGGAATCGTGGGCTACTATTGACAGTGGATTCTCAACTTTTCCCTGATGGTCAAGCCTTTACAGAGGCTTACACACAAAGACGTGTCAGATCCTGTACCATCGGATTATAGCTGCATGCGTGCCTTCTCATAGCTGAGAGAATGTCTCTGCTGTGCCCTGGCATTGGAAATAGCTGATTATAATAAATGTTTTGCTTTGTCTCTCCGTGCTAACAGGTCCTGTCACCTATTTTTCTGCCACACTTGACCCAGTAGCTGCTGCTTTGCATGGCTGTCTTAAAGCCATTGCCTCCGTAGGTGTCAACATGTAGCAGTGTGAGGGCATTTTTATGAGTCACCCCCTTATAGTTTTTGTCCCCTATTCTGTGGATTTATTGATAACACATACCAGAACCCAGTATATCACAAATAGTCGGTTTACCAGGTATGAGCAAGATATACTTGGAGCCGAAAATGTGACTGTTAGACATGGCATTCTTGGTAGGTGTATCCCCAGAATTTTAGCTTTTTGGCCTCCTGTTTTTGACCCTTTTTTCGTTGGTTATAGGATTCTGGGCACTTTACCACTGCTAATCAGTGCTAAAGTGCATATGCTCTCCATGTAAGTTGTGTTATGGATTGGTGTTTCCATGATTGGCATATTGGGCCTACTAGTAAGTCTCTAGTACAGTGCACTGTATGTGCACAGGGCCGAAAATCAAATGCTACTAGTGGGCCTGCAGCACTGGTTGTGCCCCCCACACAAGTAGTCTTTCAAAGGTGTTTCAGACCTGTACTGCAGTGTCTGCGTGCAGTTTTAACTGCCATGTCGACCTGGCAAGTGCACCCACTTGCCAGGCCGTAACCTTCCATTTTGTTAAATATAAGTCCCCCTAAGGTAGACCGAAGGTAGCCCCATGGGCAGTGTATTTAAAAGGTATGACATGTAGTGGTGGGTTTTACATGTCCTGATAGTGAAATACTGTACATTTCGTTTAACAGTTTTGAAAGGCTGTCTTTCCCATAGGCGATCATTGGAGCTACCTTGTACCCCTTTTACAAGTGTAACTGTCAATTGGGAAAAGATAGATAAATGGAGTTTAGGCTCCTTGAGCTCAGAATTTAGTAACACATCTTTTAGTAAAGGTGGTTTTTAAATTGTGTGTTTGAAAATGCTTCTTTTAGAAAGTGGGCATTTTCTTACTTAACCATCCTGTGTGCCTCTGCCTGTTTATGTGTTCACCGTCTGGTTTGGAGTGACAGGAGCTGGGGATGTGCATTTACTCTAGACAGTCACAAGGGGGGTTGAGGTGTGTCCTGCCTTTCCTGGGTGACTCATAGCCAGGCTGATTAGACCTTTCTGCATTAAGAGTGGTGGGAGGAGTTTTCACTAGCACCTGAATAGGCTGTGTCTGCCGTGCACAATGCTGTTTCCACCTCCTGTAGTGAAGCTGAAGCAGAACTGGTTTCTACTGAGCAAAAGGGACTTGCTGCCTAAAACTTCAAAGGGAAAAGTAGTATGAATATTCAGGCACTGACCCCAGAACTTTAGAACTCTTTGGGACTAAGGAACCTGCCAAGAAGAAGAGCTGGAGAAGCTGTCAGGTGGAACTGCCACTTTGCAGTGTTGGCCTGCAGTGGATGCTTCTGTCTTGGACAGTGAAAGGACTGAACTTTCTGCTACTTATTTTCCTGAGTTTCTCCAAGGACTTGAGGTAGAGCTTGCCCCCTGGTCAAGAAGTCTAAGGAACAGAAAAGACTTCAAGATCATCTGCTACCAGCAATGGGAACTATGTGTTTTGTGCTGCAACAGAAGAAAAAGCAACCTGACACCATCAATGATGCTGCGGCTGGCTCCGTGACCTGTTGGCACCAAAGATGAGCACCACCCCGCTGCGCACCAGGACCCTGGTCTCACTGACAATGACACCCACTGCCACTACCGAGTCGCTGCTTGCACTGTGACCTAAGAGCACCACACTTCACACTGCCTCGCTTCACATCGCGCCTTGGTATCCCCGACGGCGACGCTTCACGCCGACATCGATGCTGTTGCCTGTGCGGTGGTCTCGGGGCATGGCTTGTAAATTACTCAACACACTGCCCCATCCCACACCGCATCCGTGGCTCACCGACGCCAGCGCCATTCGACTCCAGATCGTCTACTGACGACATCACTTCAGCAACGACGATGCCGCTACTTGTACCATGACCTGTTAGCATCGCAATGAGCACCACCCTACTTTGCACCGCAGCACTCCTCTCACTGATGCCGCTGGATGCCATCACCGAGCCGCTGCCTGCACCGTTCCATTTCGCATCGCAGCCCCGGCACCTGCCGACACCTGCGTTCCTGACTTCAACCTCAAGGAGTTCGATCTGCAACGTGTGTGACTTAAAGGGCCCGACGACGCCTGCACCGACCTCCGGGATCAACGCCACTTCTTCGGAGCTCATTCCAAGGTCCACGCTGCCCTGTATTTCCAAGGTACTGTTTGCGGGCCTTCCAGACACCATAGCTGGCCCGTGACGCCGTGGTCGGCCTGAACTGTTGGATTTGTTTGTTCCACGATGCCGTGATAGCCCAGGGCAGAGCTCTCGACTTCAAGGAACTGTATTTTAAGTCTATTTTTCAATGTTCATATTTTGATTACTGTATGTTGAATTTTTAATGTTTTGGTCTTGTTTTACACAGATAGATATTGGCTATTTTTCTAACACTGGTGTGGTGTCCTTTTGTAGTGTTTTCACTGTATTACTGTATATTATGTGCAAATGCTTTACACATTGCCTCTGAGGTAAGCCTGAATACTTGGGCCCAGCTATCAAGGGGGTGAGCAGGGGTTATCTTAGAAGGTTAACCCCCCTTACCCTGACTAGAAGAAAGGTTCGCTACTTGGACAGGGTACAAACCTGCCAACCAGAGACACCCATTTCTAACACAGTCCTAAAGAGGAACAAAGACAGTGAAGTGAACCTGAGCCCTAAGGAAAAGAAGAGGTGGTGGTAATATAAGTACTATGGAATTATAAAGTGAATAGAACTGATTACTGAAAGTCAAAAAAATATTTATTCATTGATTTATTGTCTGACAGGCCACTCTTATTCCCCGATTTCAGGAGTGCCTCGGCCTGCTCCTCAGAAGGAAATGCACTGGTCAAAGAAAAAGGAACCGAAGAAAGTTAGGTTGCAAATGCCTCCTTCCGGGACAGAGGAGGAAGTTGAGGATATACACATGCTTCCCATGAGAGAAGTGCTTGGTGGAGGGTATGTCCATATACCATGGAGCAGGACTGATCTTGCAACATTCACAAATGATTTTCCAAAATTGAGAGAGAACCCAGTGAAATGGTAGACACGTTGATCAGTTTGTAAAAATATCAAATGTTTTATTGAAAGATTTGGATGCTCTATTTGAATTTGTGGTTCCAGGTGATCTGTGGGTTGAATGCAAAGTTTATGTGGATTGGCCTGAGGTGGAGTTGATGAGACATCCTCATTCACATGCTTCGTCACCACTAGTATTGAAAAAGTATAATCAGGTGATTAAATTTCTGAAGTCGAAAATCTCTCCTAAAAAGATTGATTGGGTCAAAATTGACAGAATGACCCAAGAATCCAAAGAGTAAATACATGCTTACTATGAGAGACCGTTGCAGGCATTTAAACAGTTCAGTGGGACAGCGACTATTGAGGCAAAAGACATGGGACATTCTGTTTACAGATTTGTGTATGGATTGAAGCCTGAGGTTAGTTCCATGATTCAGCAGCATTTGATGAGTTGGCAGAGTAAGCCCTTTGATGAAATATTGAGATAAGCCAAATACTGCAGCGATGAATTGTAGATGAAACACAAGAAATTGAAGAAAAATTAATGATAGCACAAATGAAAGCTGAACAGCGAGGTCAGAATCAACAGTTTGTTGGGAATGCTGGTCCCATGCAGGGAGTGTATCATCAGGGAGCTCCGATGATGCAAGGTGGTAATGGGTTTCAACAGCAAGGGTTCCAACTGTAAGTTAGAGGACGTGGTGTCTCGATTGATCCATGTTCAGGTGTTGATGTGCCGATTTTGAAGAAGACTAATCCCTGCCATGTCTGCGGCACGTTAGGGCATTGGAAGCGTGAATGTCGGATTAATACTGGTAACATGGTAAATGGAAATCAGGTTCAGAATAGTGGATTTGTGCAATTACAAGGAAGTAGTATGGTTCAGACACAGCTAGTACAGATACATAGAATTCAGAATCCCAATGTACCCCACGCTCAGGTGATGCAGTTTCCACAAGCCCCAATGCCACAACAAAATGAAAATGCCCATATATACAATGCAAATCCATTCCCCAATGGAAACAGCAATCCTTTTGTGAATCAGAGTACGTCACATCAGTACAGAATTCAAGCAGATGATGATTTTAACTCAGACCTGTTGCAATGACGGGGCCTGAGAGGGGAGGAGGATGCGTACTTAGCACAACCTTAGAGGTAGACCAGAGTGGTCCATTCGAGGATGATGAGGTAAATGTGAATCCTGTTTCATTCCTCATTGACACTTGTTGGAAGTTGAGGATATACACATGCTTCCCATGAGAGAAGTGCCTGGTGGAGGGTATGTCCATATACCATGGAGCAGGACTGATCTTGCAACATTCACAAATGATTTTCCAAAATTGAGAGAGAACCCAGTGAAATGGTAGACACGTTGATCAGTTTGTAAAAATATCAAATGTTTTATTGAAAGATTTGGATGTTCTATTTGAATTTGTGGTTCCAGGTGATCTGTGGGTTGAATGCAAAGTTTATGTGGATTGGCCTGAGGTGGAGTTGATGAGACATCCTCATTCACATGCTTCGTCACCACTAGTATTGAAAAAGTATAATCAGGTGATTAAATTTCTGAAGTCGAAAATCTCTCCTAAAGAGATTGATTGGGTCAAAATTGACAGAATGACCCAAGAATCCAAAGAATAAATACATGCTTACTATGAGAGACCGTTGCAGGCATTTAAACAGTTCAGTGGGACAGCGACTATTGAGGCAAAAGACATGGGACATTCTGTTTACAGATTTGTGTATGGATTGAAGCCTGAGGTTAGTTCCATGATTCAGCAGCATTTGATGAGTTGGCAGAGTAAGCCCTTTGATGAAATATTGAGATATGCCAAATACTGCAGCGATGAATTGTAGATGAAACACAAGAAATTGAAGAAAAATTAATGATAGCACAAATGAAAGCTGAACAGCGAGGTCAGAATCAACAGTTTGTTGGGAATGCTGGTGCCATGCAGGAAGTGTATCATCAGGGAGCTCCGATGATGCAAGGTGGTAATGGGTTTCAACAGCAAGGGTTCCAACTGTAAGTTAGAGGACGTGGTGTCTCGATTGATCCATGTTCAGGTTTTGATGTGCCGATTTTGAAGAAGACTAATCCCTGCCATGTCTGCGGCACGTTAGGGCATTGGAAGCGTGAATGTCGGATTAATACTGGTAACATGGTAAATGGAAATCAGGTTCAGAATAGTGGATTTGTGCAATTACAAGGAAGTAGTATGGTTCAGACACAGCTAGTACAGATACATAGAATTCAGAATCCCAATGTACCCCACGCTCAGGTGATGCAGCTTCCACAAGCTCCAATGCCACAACAAAATGAAAATGCCCATATATACAATGCAAATCCATTCCCCAATGGAAACAGCAATCCTTTTGTGAATCAGAGTACGTCTCATCAGTACAGAATTCAAGCAGATGATGATTTTAACTCAGACCTGTTGCAATGACGGGGCCGGAGAGGGGAGGAGGATGCCTACTTAGCACAACCTTAGAGGTAGACCAGAGTGGTCCATTCGAGGATGTTGAGGTAAATGTGAATCCTGTTTCATTCCTCATTGACACTTGTGCTACCGGCTCTACTGTGAGTACAGCAGAGGTTCCCAACCTACCCCTCTCAGGAAAAAGAATCAAAGTTGTAGGAGTTTCAAATAAACATATGACTAGCCCAGTTTCAGAAGCGATACCTGTCAAGACAGGGGCCTTTGAGGAGAATCACTGATTTGTGATGTGTGATTTGAATCCTGTAAATCTACTTGTATGAGGTCTCTTGTGCAAGCTGAATTGTTGCATTTACTGTACTCCAAATGGAATCGAGTTTCAAACTCATGAGGAGGACCTTGCTTTTAAACTTGTCAGAAAGAAAACCTAGATTGGAATGGACCTTTGTTGACAAAATATGATCTGCCCTAAGAGTTAAGAGACTCAGTGTTACCTGAAGTCTGGGACTTCTCATGTGAAGACATCAGACTTATCAAAAGTGTTGAACCAGTCTGCATTACAGTGAAGTAAAATGCTGAGTACCCAAGAATCCCACAATATAATCTGACTCCTGAAACCATTTCTGGGATTACTCCTGTGATTGACTTGATGATTGAGCAAGACATTTTCAAAGAGATTATGGGGAGTCAATGTAACTCACCTATTAGGGGGTGGCAGAAACACAATGGCAAGTACCACATATTGCAGGATTTGAGAAGGGTTAATTCTATTGCTGTTAAATGTCTTCCTGTCATGTAGTTCCTAGGAATCCCCAGGACACGGGCATTTTGGATTACCTAAACTGAGGGCTTGGTGTCCAAACCGCTTCCGGACACCCCCACAGGATATGTCAGCCGTTAGACCAGCTAGCTCTACAGTGCCACTACCACCCCCTGTATCTTACAGTGGTGTAGGTAGTTTCTGGCAACCACTGAACATGACAACCCCGATTCCTCAGGGATCGTGGAAAACAGTACAGTACTTCTTGCTCAGTCACTCGTGCTTACTTATTCTCAGAAAATACACAGGGTGGCGGTTAGGACGTTTCAATAAGTATTTATTGGTCCAGTGTCAGTCTTGTGTAAAACATATTTGCTGCGACAATCAGCAGACAGAAGCATACAAAAGAAATCACAAGTACTAATATAGTAAATAGTAGATACATTTCTACCATAAAAAGATGAACATATACACTTCAGATATGACAGTAGCATTTGCATACTCCTATAATGTGCGCCCTACGTAATTTGCCTAAATGTTCCTAATCTAGATATGTAGGTGTAGCATGTATATGTGTATAGATATATATGTATATAGCCAAGAATCCCCTAGGGAAGAACCATCCCCTCACCTGATGGTAGAGAATGAAGGACCCCATCTCTGCTCCGAGGATGACACCCCGGAAGGGATGTCAGACCACTGCGTGTCGAAGATTCAGCTTGCAGGTCCCCGTGTCAGAGTGGAAGGAATTCTCCTCCCATTTGCAGGGGGGGATAAGGGTCTTATACACTAGATTGGTCACTCCAGGGTTTCTTCTAGAATCGATATGTTTTGAAAACAATCATAAATGTTTTGAAAACAATCATACATTTTTTTCTAAAACAATGCGATCATGCACAGCAGGCCTGTTGGCCAAGGATGCAAAAAAGTGGTGACCCTTATTCAGAATATTTATACAGTGCCTGAGGACATGTTTATGCACGTCAGGTACAGGGATTATGATAAAATACTAAGAGCCTGGTGTCGAAGAGACAGGAGCAAACTACTAGGTAAAAGGTCACCTATTCAGAACCGTTATTGTTGTGTGGATGGGACAATGTATGTAAAAAGGGAGCATACATGACAGGACTAGCCTAAAGGACATGACAGCTCTGTGGTACCGAATCCAGCTGTGATTTTGTTTCATATTCAATGTGAGGCTGAGTGGTTCTCTGTCATTGATTTGTATCAAGCCTTCTTTTCTATACCATTGCATGAGGATAGTCAGTTTCTTTTCGCTTTCTGTTTCGGGAGCCATGTTTTGGCATGGTGCCGAGCCCCAAAATGGTATACAGAGAGCCCCTCAAACTTTAATCAGATACTCCAAAAGAATTTGGAGTCCTTGGTGATGCCCTATCACTCAGTCCTAGTCCAATACTTTAACGACCTACTGGTGGCGACAAATACACAGGAGGCTTGTAAAAGAGACTCAATTGCATTGTTGAACCACTTAGCTGAGAATGGACATAATATGTCTCTGACCAAATTGCAGTACTGTAAGAAAGAAGTCCTGTATCTAGGACATCACATTGAAAAAGGAGCAAGGAAGGTGTCACAAGAGAGAATCTCAGCAATTCTGAAAATGAATCTGCCAACAACACAGAAGGAAGTCAGAATGTTCTTGGGAATCGTGGGCTACTATTGACAGTGGATTCTCAACTTTTCCCTGATGGTCAAGCCTTTACAGAGGCTTACACACAAAGACGTGTCAGATCCTGTACCATCGGATTATAGCTGCATGCGTGCCTTCTCATAACTGAGAGAATGTCTCTGCTGTGCCCTGGCATTGGAAATAGCGGATTATAATAAATGTTTTGCTTTGTCTCTCCGTGCTAACAGGTCCTGTCACATATTTTTCTGCCACACTTGACCCAGTAGCTGCTGCTTTGCCTGGCTGTCTTAAAGCCATTGCCTCCATAGGTGTCAGCATGGAGCAGAGTGAGGGCATTTTTAGAGTCACCCCCTTATAGTTTTTGTCCCCCATTCTGTGGATTTATTGATAATACGTACCAGAACCCAGTATATCACAAAAAGTCGGTTTACGAGGTATGAGCAAGATATACTTGGAGCCGAAAATGTGACTGTTAGACATGGCATTCTTGGTAGGTGTATCCCCAGAATTTTAGCTTTTTGGCCTCCTGTTTTTGACCCTTTTTTCGTTGGTTATAGGATTCTGGGCACTTTACCACTGCTAATCAGTGCTAAAGTGCATATGCTCTCCATGTAAGTTGAGTTATGGTTTGGTGTTTCCATGATTGGCATATTGGGCCTACTAGTAAGTCCCTAGTACAGTGCACTGTATGTGCACAAGGCCGAAAATCAAATGCTACTAGTGGGCCTGCAGCACTGATTGTGCCACCCACACAAGTAGTCTTTCAAAGGTGTTTCAGACCTGTACTGCAGTGTGTGCGTGCAGTTGTAACTGCCATGTCGACCTGGCAAGTGCACCTTGCCAGGCTCTAACCTTCCATTTTGTTACATATAAGTCACCACTAAGGTAGACCGAAGGTAGCCTCATGGGCAGTGTATTTAAAAGGTATGACATGTAGTGGTGGGTTTTACATGTCCTGATAGTGAAATACTGTACATTTCGTTTAACAGTTTTGAAAGGCTGTCTTTCCCATAGGCGATCATTGGAGCTACCTTGTAACCCTTTTACAAGTGTAACTGTCAATTGGGAAAAGATAGATAAATGGAGTTTAGGCTCCTTGAGCTCAGAATTTAGTAACACATCTTTTAGTAAAGGTGGTTTTTAAATTGTGTGTTTGAAAATGCTTCTTTTAGAAAGTGGGCATTTTCTTACTTAACCATCCTGTGTGCCTCTGCCTGTTTGTGTGTTCACCGTCTGGTTTGGAGTGACAGGAGCTGGGGATGTGCATTTACTCTAGACAGTCACAAGGGGGGTTGAGGTGTGTCCTGCCTTTCCTGGGTGACTCATAGCCAGGCCGATTAGAACTTTCTGCACTTAGAGTGGTGGGAGGAGTTTTCACTAGCACCTGAATAGGCTGTGTCTGCCATGCACAATGCTGTTTCCACCTCCTGTAGTGAAGCTGAAGCAGAACTGGTTTCTACTGAGCAAAAGGGACTTGCTGCCTAAAACTTCAAAGGGAAAAGTAGTATGAATATTCATGCACTGACCCCAGAACTTTAGAACTCTTTGGGACTAAGGAACCTGCCAAGAAGAAGAGCTGGAGAAGCTGTCAGGTGGAACTGCCACTTTGCAGTGTTGGCCTGCAGTGGATGCTTCTGTCTTGGACAGTGAAAGGACTGGACTTTCTGCTACTTATTTTACCTGAGTTTCTCCAAGGACTTGAGGGAGAGCTTGCCCCCTGTTCAAGAAGTCTAAGGAACAGAAAAGACTTCAAGATCATCTGCTACCAGCACTGGGAACTATGTGTTTTGTGCTGCAACAGAAGAAACAGCAACCTGACACCATCAATGACGCTGCGGCTTGCTCCGTGACCTGTTGGCACCAAAGATGAGCACCACCCCGCTGCGCACCAGGACCCTGGTCTCACTGACAACGACACCCAATGCCACTACCGAGTCGCTGCTTGCACCGTGACCTAAGAGCACCACAGTTCGCACTGCCTCGCTTCACATCGTGCCTTGGTATCCCCGACGGCGACTCTTCACGCCGACATTGATGCCGTTGCCTGTGCGGTGATCTCGGGGCACGGCTTGTAAATTACTCAACACACTGCCCCATCCCACACTGCGTCCGTGGCTCACCGTCGCCAGCGCCATTTGACTCCAGATCGTCTACTGACGACATCACTTCAGCAACGACGATGCCGCTACTCGTACCATGACTTGTTAGCATCACAACGAGCACCACCCTACTTTGCACCGCAGCACTTCTCTCACTGACGCCGCTGGATGCCATCACCGAGCCGCTGCCTGCACCGTTCCATTTCGCATCGCAGACCCGGCACCTGCCGACACCTGCGCTCCTGACTTCAACCTCAAGGAGTTCGATCTGCAACGTGTGTGACTTAAAGGGCCCAACGATGCCTGCACCGACCTCCGGGATCAACGCCACCTGTTCGGAGCTCATTCCAAGGTCCACGCTGCCCTGTATTTCCAAGGTACTGTTTGCGGGCCTTCCAGACACCATAGCTGGCCCATGAGGCCGTGGTCGGCCTGAACTGTTGGATTTGTTTGTTCCACGATGCCGTGATAGCCCAGGGCAGAGATCTCGACTTCAAGGAACTGTATTTTAAGTCTATTTTTCAATGTTCATATTTTGATTACTGTATGTTGGATTTTTCTTGTTTTGGTCTTGTTTTACACAGATAAATATTGGCTATTTTTCTAAAACTGGTGTGGTGTCCTTTTGTAGTGTTTTCACTGTATTACTGTATATTATGTGCAAATGCTTTACACATTGCCTCTGAGGTAAGCCTGAATACTTGGGCCCAGCTACCAAGGGGGTGAGCAGGGGTTATGTTAGAAGGTTAACCCCCCTTACCCTGACTAGAAGAAATGTTCGCTACTTGGACAGGGTACAAACCTGCCAACCAGAGACACCCATTTCTAACACAGTCCTAAAGAGGAACAAAGACAGTGAAGTGAACCTGAGCCCTAAGGAAAAGAAGAGGTGGTGGTACTATAAGTACTATGGAATTATAAAGTGAATAGAACTGATTACTGAAAGTCAAAAAAATATTTATTTATTGATTTATTGTCTGACAGGCCACTCTTATTCCCCGATTTCAGGAGTGCCCCGGCCTGCTCCTCAGAAGGAAATGCACTGTGTTACATCCTGCTACCCTATTACCAGTGCCTGGAAGCGACTTTGTTGAAGGTGAGGCTGAGCATGACTCTATTGATGTTACTGAACTATGCACCAAGCCGAGACCTGACATACAAGATGTGCCACTACCTGAATCAGATTATGTACTGTTTGTTGATGGCTCCTGCTTACGAGACCATGATGGAAACCTGAGAGCTGCCTTCATAGTCTGTACTGTCTCAGGTCTAGTCAAAGCCTCCTGGCTTCAAGGAGTATTTTCAGCAAAAATGGCACAATTGATTGCTCTTACTAGAGCATGCTGTGTTGCAGATCAGCTGAAAGTGTCAATTTTTTACTGATAGTCAGTACGGCTTTGGTGTTGTTCATGACTTTAGACAGTTATGGTCACAATGTGGGTTCATGACATCTTCAGGTTCTCCCATACGATATGGCGAACGTGTACGAAATCTTTTGCAGGCTTTACAGTTACCTGCCCAGACTGCAGTGATTAAGTGTGCTGCACATCGAAATGACATGTGACAGTGGTTAATAGCAAGATACTCCACTCTGAAATCTTGCACCTTTAGTGGGGAATATGTCACTGAAAATTCAGATGCCACAAATTGCAATCTGTTGTTAACTGCAGTTGATACTTGGGAGGTAGTTAAGAGGTTACATGAAGAAGTGCCAGAAACAGAAAAACAAGGTTGGATTACAGCAGGTTGTGTCAAAAGAAATGAGGATGACATTTGGGTTTCAGGAGATGGAAGACCTGTTTGTTTTTTTTTTAACGGAGTTTTATATAGCGCGAACTTGACCCGAATGGGGTATCAGAGCGCTTTACATAGCATGAGTTGCGTTACAGGAGGACACATTAATTTTTGTTAGGCACGGAGAGATTAAGTGATTTGCCCAGAATCACAGGATGTTCAGCGTCATTGCCGAGACTCGAACCCAGTTCCCCAGATTCGAGGTCAACCGCCCGAGCCGTTAGGCCAACTCCTCCAGATAGCTTGTTATCACCCATGGCGAGACATTATCATGGGCCTGCACACGTAGGGAGAGACACCATGGTGCGCCTATTTAGGCAAACGTGGTTTAACTCCAGATTCAGATTGATGGCTGAAAGTTTGTGTCACAAATGTGTTTTGTGCCAGCAGCAGAATGTAGGCAGAAGAAAAGCAGTAATGCTGGGTCACATAGGGAGATCAGGAGATCCCTTCAACAGGATGCAACTGGGCTTTATTGAGATGCCTGCGTGCAATGGGTTGAGATATGACCTACTGATTGTGTTTATCTTTTCACCGTGGATTGAAGCTTACTCGACTAGGAGAAATGTCTTACAGTGGCTAAGTTATTATTGAGGGACTTCTTTGGAGCCAGACCGAGGAACTCATTTTATTAATGAGGTTCTGAAGATGTTATGTGAGGCATTACAAGTCAAACAGAGGCTCCACTGCAGTTACCGATCAGAGGCTTCAAGAATTGGGGAGCAGGTCAATGGCACTTTGAAATCCAGATTGGCTAAGGTGTGTGCTTCGACATCTCTGAAGTGGCCTGATGCTTTGCCGCATGTGCTGATGAGTCTACGCAGTACTCCAGGTAGGAGGACAGGATTGTCGCCCTATGAAATCATCATAGGAAGGGCCATCAGACTGCCAGCTGTGCCTGCAAAAGAACTTGTAAACATTACATATGACATGATTCTTGATTACTGCAAAGGACAGACGATTGTGGTGCTTTCTGAATCTCACCAGGTCGAAGAGGCTACAGCCCAGCCTCAACAGGAGCAGTGCCATGACCTTGGTCCCGGCGACTGGGTTATGGTGAAGAAGCACGTGCCCAAGATATGCTTGGAGCCTCAGTGACATGGGCCGTACCAAGTGATATTGGTCACAACAACTGCTGTGAAGTGTGGAGGTCTCCCTAATTGTGTACAGGCTGCTCATACTCAGAGGGGCATATTATCAAGAATCTGCGATAATTATCGCAAAGCGCGCTTAGCGCTGTTTTTTTTATCGCCGGCCATCGCTGGATTTCCTTGCCGTAATAGCGCTTTATTATCAACGCGTATCGCAAAGGCGATAGGAAATCCAGCGATAGCGAGTAAAACCAGCAATAGCGTGAGAATTCCAGCGCTAAATTAACTGCGCTAATGAAAAGCTTGCTAATAGGCAAGTGTGTACTTAACCTAACAATCCACCCCCCATTAACAAGATGGTTAAGGCAAGTTTTTTTCAGGCGTTAAATTCCAGCGATAAGCGCGGTTAGCGCGACTTTTCTTATCGCTTCGCGGGCATTGATAATAGAGGGTAGTTGTGGTTGCGACTGTTTCAATGGAGTTTAAGTCAGGAACGCCTACTTTGCATGTCATTAGCGATATATAACGCTGACATGCTTAGAGATAAAAAAACGGCCGCTATCGCCAAAAAACGCACGCTAAGGCCCGTTAGCTGCAGCTTGTTAATAGTGTGATAAAAATATCGCCGCATTAGCGGCAGAAAAGTGCTGCTAACGCGGCGATAAAGGGCTTGATAATATGCCCCAGAGTTCCTTGTCTCCTTGATGATATAACAGCACCTGTTCCTGATGTACCGGTGGTTACAGTGAGACAGAGGGAGCAGGTTAGTCAAGCTTGGGGACCCACAAGAAGCTGGTACAGCACTTGCTCGGCCTCAGGGGGGTCTGAGAGGGTCAACAGCTGAAGTAGGTACAGAAGGGTCTCATTCTGTAGTGTTGACTGCGCCAGATTCAGACCCTGGCATAGGGCCTAGTGCGGTAATAACGTGAGTTGTACCTGGAGACCGGTGGCCAAGGAGACAGGAGAGAGGGAGACGCTGTATGTCTGAAGTCCATGTACCACACTCTATCCCAGAAGATACTGAAGGATTTGGCCTAGGTGATAGTGATGAAGAAGGGCCAACAGTAAGGAGATCAAAGAGAGCTAGAGTACCCTGTTGGAAGTATTCTTCACCTGACTGGTTTAAACTAGCAGTCAATAACTGCGAGAGAGCATTTTTCACCTTTTGTTATAACAATTTGCATCCAATAGAGCCTCCTTGAACTGAACTTTGTGGCTGAACTGAGTTTTGAAATTGCATTTCCACTAAATAGACTGTATCAATTTATCCTGGAAGTGATTATTAGTGAGTTTGAACTGCATATTTATTGGAGACAGAACAATAGATTTGCCTAAACTACAAAGAGGGGTACCAAGGCCTGAGTTGGTGAGGGAGCATAAGGTTGTCCCTTCGAAGAACACAGAGTAGGGCTAAGGAAGTCTCACGAAGATCATTGTACATGTTTTACTGTAAAGACATTTGAACTTTGCTTTGCTATTTGTTCAGGTGAAAACTAACTGAAAGGATTGTGCTGCAATCCTCTAGTTAAACGGTATGTCACCAAAGAACTTATGGAGCCTAATCTAAATGCTAGTACAAGTAGACGCTTATGTGTAGGAGTATTTGTTGTTGTGACTTTGGTACTAATTGCTTTACTTGTTATTTTGAGTATACCCCACTCTTCACAAGTGGAAGAGCTCAGATATACACGTGCCCCTCAAACACCACTTCCTAGTAACAACAGTTTATCTGCAATAGATGAGAAATATTTACATGTAGGTGCTTCCAGAGGCGATTCCTCATTGAATGTTTATTCAATACTGCTTTATGAATATGTTGACACTGTGGATGCTAGGGATTGCTACTTTTGCATGCAATTACCTGCATCAGTGGCTGAGGAGATTACATATCATCAACTCCCTTGACATATGGAGTTACCTGTACCTTATTGCTAAGCTTATTTTATTGAAAGGGTCATCTTCAATATTATTACTCGAATCACAACACTTCTTTAGACCCACTATGACACTGTGCACTGCTTATGCACATAGATGTAACTTAACTTGTTCCTTAACAAGTGTAGAAAAGACATTTTATAGATTCAGTAGACGACACAAGAAGAGATATCTTGCCTAAAGCAAGGAATCATTCACAAGTTCCACAATGGGCTAAATATTAAAGTGAGCATAGACTAGTGGGACATATGGCAGCATTAGCTTTAGATTGGCACCATAAAAGGAAACTATGCATATTCATTAGGAAATCCACAACTGACACAAATGTTGTAGTGAATAGTGAATGTGATTATACCTTTGAAGTTTGAGGAATTTGGGGATTATATTTAGATGCAGCCCATCCTGTTTTTCCTGGAGTCAATTTTGTTTTTTTATGATCCTCATATGAGACTGTTACTTACAGAAACCCTCAGAAGCCTTGTTAAGGGGACCAGCTCCTATACACGGCCTCAATCAACATTTAGGAATTTCCAAAGACCATCTCTGTACTCCTCCCTTTGTTGTTTTTTGTCTTAATCCTTAGACCTCTGACACTCACCATTATTGTATCCTGTAGGAGTGTTTTACATCCGTTTGGCCACTGGTACTGTGCCTTAAATGGTTCCCACATCTTAATCCCTTGTCGTGACCTATCGGACCAATCTAATTTACAGATTTTGTTGTACTGTTCTGTACCAGTCAGTGCAACCTGGTGAATTGGAAGATACCTATTTCATGCATATTTCCCTTTGCGCAATTAAAATTAGTATAAACAGTAACTGCGATTGTAGCTTCCCCAGACTTCCGGCCCATCCATCCTACTCTAGGAAGCAGAAGATAACCGGAGCTGGGCTTACCTTTATTTCTCTATTCAAATTATTTGTTAAGATCTTACCCACTTCCTGCCAGAAGGTTTGGACACCCGGACACTGCCAAAACATGTGAACGTTGTCTGCGTTCTCAAGGCTATACTTGGGGCAACACCTCTTCTGTGTCCTCCCATCTTTGCAAGTTTCTTCAGAAACCAATATGCCATGTAAATAACTGTGCAATGTAAATAATGCATGTAAATAACTGTTTTCTTCAAAAGCGTCATGTGAGACTATTTGGATGTGGCGCGATAATGATATATACTGGCATAGCAATTGTGAGGCCCTACAGGGTTTGCGTTGTGTTCCAGATTTCTAGTTTGAATGAGTGTCTGTTACTGATGTAGGTGACAAGCTATGGATAATACGACAAAGCAATGGTAAGACCTTTGGAAGTGGTGTGCTAATGTTATAGACTGGCATAGCGATTGCGTTGCACTTTGTGAGATGGACGCAGTTTGAATTTAACTTTAATAGCCGAACGCTATACTAATTAGACTGTTTAAAGGACGGAGGCTGTTTGATGCTACTAGGTTACTGAAAGGATGCACAATATTGATGGAGTGTTATTTTTCCCGATAGGTACATGTTACAATATGCTGATATGTTGCATGTGATAACATAGACGTCAGGGTAAGATTCAATATATTGCCTTGGATTGCTAATTGGCAGAATTAAGGAATTCAGTGACATGATTTGTATCTATTTACAAATTTTAATGACTTGTGCTGTATTGTTTTGGATGAAGAATTGGATTGAATATTATTGCACGTTTGATATACTTGGTGACGGTTACTTACTATCTTTTCAAAGTAGAATTTGGAGATTAGTTACACATTTGCAAAAGTTGCAATTTTTGTTTTTACCAACTGTGATTCTTCACTATGGCATCTTATGGATACCTAATCTTTCAGCCAGTTTTACACATGTTGGCTTGTATGTTTTCTCTGCACTTCTATACTAAGACCACTTACTCGGGTTGCACATCAGAATCTGGAATGTTGGTTTTGCACTTGGTGGAGTGTACGATATGGAATCCACTCTAGTTTATTTGAGTGGGGTCACCAGGGTTAGGATTTTAAACTGTGATATCTGATATGTGTTTGTTTGTAGCCTTGAGAAAGTCAGTGGTGGAACCCATTCCATTCCACAACAAAACACGTGTTGGCTATTGGCTATTACTATGAAATTTGTATCTGTCAAGTTGGCATAGTATCAAGAATAAGAGAAAGAACTTGATGTTGAATGCAGCTGTCAAGATTGGATACTGTTAAATTAAAAAGTGAAAAGAAGAAAACAGCATCATTTTGTGGACTTCTATGAGATTGGACATTTATTTGAACATCAGTGCTCAGGAAAATGTACACAAAGCCAAGCTGTCATCCAACCCAGACATGTATTCCAGGGACAGGCAGAGGCACAAAATGGTTAAAGTAAGAAAATGGCAACTTTCTAAAAGTGGCATTTTCATACCTGCAACTTAAAAACCAACGTCACTAAAAGATGTGTTTGTAAATTGTGAGTCCAGAGACACCAAAACTTACTTTTTCTATCTTTTCCCAATTGGAAGTTACACTTGTAAAGGGTTACAAGGCATCTCCAATGCTAACCTATGGGAGAGATAGGCCTTGCTGTAGTGAAAAACGAAGTTAGCAGTTTTTCACTACCAGGACATGTAAAACCCGACAGCACATGTCCTACCTTTTAAATACACTGCACTCTGCCCATGGGGCAACCAAGGGCCTACCATAGGGGTGCTTTAAATGTAATAAAAGGGAAGGCTTGGGCCTGACAAATAGGTGAACCTGCCAAGAAGACATGGCAGTTTAAAACTGTGGCAGGCCTGAGACAGGTTTGAAGGGCTACCCATGTGGGTGGCACAATCAGTGCTGCAGGCCCACTACTAGCATTTGATTTACAGGCCGTGGGCACATGTAGGTGCACTTTACTTAGGAAATATTAGTGAATCAAATATGCCAATCATGGAGAAACCAAATGCCATTACATTTTAGACACAGAGCACATGCACTTTAGCACTGGTTAGCAGTGAAAAAATGCCCATAGTCCTAAAACCAGCAAAAATGAAGTAAAAAACAGAGGAGGAAGAGGATGAAAGGTTTTGGGTAACCCTGCAAAAAAGGCCGTTTCCAGCACAACCCCCTTCTAGCCTAAAGCCAGGGAAGGCAAATCAATATTTTGTTGGGATTCCCTGCTCAGGGTAATAGAACGTGGACAATGGTGCACTACTGCTTCCTGGGTCTGACTCCTGTCCCCAACTTAGGGAAAACTCTGATTACAAGAATATCAACTCACAGAGCCTACGGACAGCTGTCAGTGTCCAGAGTCAGGCCCTAGGCCGAGGCCCTCTGACCTCTGTGGTTTCTCGAATTTTGGGGCAGTAGCTCCAGGTGTCTCTGACCCTTTTACCACTTCATCTCCCACCAGTTCAGGGATGATATCTTGAGACTTGTCCTCCAGCCCAGGGTCTGTAGCCTTAGGTTGGACAGGAGTCAGGGGAAAGTCCTTCCTCCCCCTGCCCCCCATTCTGGGGTTCCGTACCCTCCTTTTCGGAGTAGTACCCCCAGAATCCAGAACTGTTGGGGTCCTGGTGGCAGCCATCCTGCTCAGTTCTCCCACCAGTACAGGGTTACTATCCTGCAACGGATCCCCCATCCCATGGTCTGTACCCATAGGCTGGGCATGTGCCTAGCAAACCAGGACTTCCTGGGGAGTACAACTACACCCCTAAGGGAAACACATTCTCCATGTGCTGCATAAGAGTCTGCCTGGACAGGTCTCCTGACTCCTGTCCATGTGACAGAGCATGGAGTCCTCCCAAGCCAGAAATGGTGTCACCAGGGTCAGTCCTGGGGTACACTGATCTCAGAGCTGGCAAACCCTACCCACTGGTCCTCTCACTAGGGACTGTCTCCCCCCCCTTTACCCCTCCATCTGGACTTCTGCACCCTCCTCTGCGGAGTAGTACTGCCAGACATCAGAACTGGTTGGACACCTTGGATTAGTCGGCCCCCCAAGTTCTCCTAACACTATAGGGTCCCCCTCAGTGGATGGTCTCCCAGTACAGAGTACACTCCCCTCCTGGTGCTTCCTCTGGGAACTATTCAGGCTCTGGGACTGGGTATGGGGCACTCTGGGCCTCTGCCCACTCCCAGCTGTCCTCCTACTCTGAGAAGGGACATGGGATCCTCTACCCATCCCACTGCACCGGGACCTGCCAAGGCTACTGTGAACCTCATCCACCCTCAGTTGTGGGAAACCAGAGTCACTCCCTTTAGGATCACTCCCAAATGCCTTCTTCTGGACCCTGGGGCTAGCCCAGAGATCGACCTCCTTAGCATGCTCTCTGGGGTAAGTGAGCTTTCTAGCCCTCTGGTGCTGGTACAGCTCTGTAAAACAAGTACCGAACATATGCTCTGTTGCAAACAAATTATACAGCCCCTGATAATCTGTTACCTCACTACCCTTCACCCAACCATCCAGTGCCTTGCAGAAAGAATCAACACACTCTACCCATGTCTGTGGGGAAAGTTTCTCACTGTCCTTATACTTTTGCCTGTATCACTCTGGGGTCAGACCATATCTCCTGATCAGGGCCTCCTTCATGGAGGGGTACCTTGTCCTGTCATCCCTAGGGGCGGGTGACTAATTGCGCTCCGCTCGCAAAGTTCACTGAATTGTGCCCACTCCGTGCAGAGCGTGATGTTCTGCAAAACTACCTGAAGTAACACAGAGTTTTTCCTCTTGTGCGGCTCTCCAACATTAAGTTGGGGAGCGCGAGCGAGAAAAATTCTATGCTAGCCCACCTCCCACCAAGATTTCTCAAACGGGCGGTCGTGGCAGGTCGCTACCGCTCCCATTGAGAAACCTGCTGCTCGAATTGAGGAAGCTGCCGCTTGAGTAGAACATCTACTCGAGTGGCAGAAAGAAGCAGCGCCCTTTTGCGCAGCGCACAGTGCCATTTGCGCTGATTTTACAGTGCGGGACAAACTCCCGGTACTAAAAATCAGCACGAGCAGTGTGACTTACCGCACTTCGCCACTGGTGGAACTCGGCGGAACACTGCAGAGTTTTTTTGGCATTTCGCAGAGTACTGGGTAGCAGAACTTAGCAAACTCTGCCCAGGCCTAGTGCCCTCCCTCTGGGGTCAGTAAGGTGCCCCTCCCATCACATAAAATGCTTCCACAAACCTGCCACCAATCCCCTTCTGGAATCTTGTGCATTTGCAAAGCTACCTCGTAGGCCTCAAACCACCGATCTATGTCATCTACCACTCCATAATCAGGCACCAGACTTTTGCATATGTGTACCTTCCTCTCAGAGGATTCTGATGATGTGCTACCACCATCTGTGCTGGACTCAGCCCTCTTGGCTTTCAAATCCAGCTCTTTCAAGCTCAGCTCCTGAGCTATAAGCATTTTGTTCTTCTCCATGGCCAATTTCTGCTTTTCCACTTCCAGATTAATTTTTCCCAGCTCCCACTGGAGCTTCTTTTCTTCCCGCCTGTCCTTCAAGTCTGCTGAAGACAGGCCTTTAGAGGGAACACTGCTGCCTGCTCTGGAGGAAGCTCTTCCACCATTTAGGCTGGCCCCCCACACCACAGCAATGCTGGCTCCTCCAGCCATCCAGGTGCAGACTTTGTTCCTCCTCATCCACATCATTCCCATCTTCTGGGTGCCCAGCTGCATCCCTGACTGCTAATCAGGTACAGATGTTGACTCTCCAGATTGAGATATGGTTGTTGTAAAAACTCAAATGGTTGCCAAAGAGAAAAAAGAAAAAAAAGTTTATTGGTAGGTAATGGTCTGAGATATGGAAGTAGTGTACGCCAATCACTGCATGTAATGCACAGATACTAGTCCTATCCCACCGCTGCCACCAATGTTAGACATTGGGTTTCTGATTGGCAGAGGTAGGTACCCTGTCCCAGCTGGAACCACAATCCTAGTCAGGGTTAGTGTAGTTAGTACTAACAGTATACCTGTGCTCATTCTTTGGTAGCTTGCCACAGAGTAGTCAGGCTATGCTAAAGAGGCAATGTGTAAAGTATTTGTGCACAGTAACAGTGTAAACACCACAAAAGTACTCCACACCAGTTTAGAAAAATAGCCAATGTTTTTCCAACATACAAAAGTCAAGATATGAATTTTGCAAAATTAAATCACAATACAGTGCTTAGAAGTCAATAGCTCCAACTGGGGCTATCTGGTTGCGCTTGATCCAAGTACAGACACAGAGCACATGCACTTTAGCACTGATTAGTAGTGGAAAAGTGCCCGGAGTCGTAAAATCAGCCAAAACAAAGTCAAAAACAGAGGAGGAAGGCAAGAGGTTTGGTAGAACCCTGCATAAAGTGTGATTTCCAACAGCTGGTTTGCATCCATAATGGATGTACCCTCAAGTAGCGCTGTGTTAATGAGATGTGTGGGTTTTCATACGTGCTTCTGCCTGATCCCAGGCCTCAGTTCAACTGACGAGGTGCCGAAATTCTGGATAAGAAAGATGGTCGGTGGACAAGTGTTGCAAATGAGGGATATGTTGAGTGGATTAGCGCAGCGAATGAGGGATATGGCGGTAGAATTTGTGCTGCAAGCGAGGAATATGGTGGGGAATGAATGAGGGATACGGTGGGTGGGCTAGTGCTGCAAAGTAGAATCTAGGACCCGGATGGGTTGATGAAAACAGCTATATTTTACTGAATTCACTGATGTTAGAACAGGTGCAAATCAGGAGCAGCTGCAAGCTTGTGCGATGTTCATCTTTAGATCTGGCTACTCTGAAGAGTATCATTCTGTCACCTCATGTTATTGACTATTTATTGTATCATTCCACCTGCTAGGGAGTTTCCATTGGAACACATGAGGGACTATTTCAGCTGTACACTAAATCATCACGCTGTATATCACATTCAATTATTTTTTCTTCTATACACATTCTGTAAAGAAAATAATTATATTTTGCTATTTAGTTCCCAGTATTGACAAAGCCAATAGGCCAGACTATAATGTGATAAACAGCATGTATGCATTCAACGCATGTAAACAATATTTCTGAATGTCTGTATTGGCATGCAATTTCACATTAAAGTCAGGCATTTTGGCTTTGCCAATACTTATTTCTTTAGGAGTAACGCAACGAACAAATTAAGTCTGGGTTTTCAGAACATACAACAAATGTGCTAGTATTCGCAAAAACACATTATATGCAAATGTTACTCATATGTCTATATTATGGATATCCAGAAATACTAAGTAAACTATTGTTCAAGTGGTTGAAGAGCCAAGACTAACTGGCCAAAAAAGTTTTTGGCTAGTTCTTTTCATTTAAGTTGTATGACGAATTGAACTATCTGGGAGATGTTAATGATTGCACAGCACCATTACAAAATCCCTTAATAGGTGTCATAAATGTATATCTCATTGTGCTACAGTGCAAGCGAGAATTGTGCTACAGGCTTATTGAAGTGATATATAACCTAACTCATCAATAGTAAACTGTTGAACTGGCTTCCATAAACTCGTGTGGCAAGAATCATTTTATTTTATATAACGTAACATCTTGGAACCAGAACTAAGCTACAAGGATTACAGGTTGATGACAAATGATATATGTGTGTTATAAGTATGACTTATATCACTTTGAAAGCGGTACTGTGGTTTAAGTTTGGTTTCTATATCAAACCTAAAGAAAGTTTTCCTAACTATACCTTTTTTTTGTTAAATACATTTTTATTGTAAAGATATAAGGCAATCAAAATACAGAATGACAACAACATAAGTAAATACATATGAAAAAGGATTGCATTATTAGGAAATATATGTGAGTGAATAGAGAGATTTTTGATTTTATATAAAAAGGAAGAGAAAAAGAGAGAAAAGATTATAACTTATCTTTAACCTTTGTTTTTTGTGTGAAAAAAAAATATATATATATTATGCAGTACAGAGACTCAGACATAAGACTTCTGCTTCTTCGCGAGGAAAGAGGCGATTGTGATTCACAAAAAGCAGCAAAACCTTACCCTTGCCACTTCAGGCAAGCATCATTTTCTTTCCCTGAGGAAACTCTTTTGCTCTTTGCTAGTGTATTAAAAAATATAGAGCTGTGTAATGGAAACATGATTCTCTGTGTCCATGGAATCTATATATGATCTTTCCCCTTCGGGATTAATTCCACTTTTGATTCAATATTTCGAAGGATTAAGTCATCATGTTACAAAGCTCTAAGGAACTACTGTACTACCGGTGACCTTCTGAATTACATTCTGCCATTTGATAAGGGAGAGGAAATTGATTTAGTGAGGAGTATAGTTTGGATGAGAACATACAGAGAAGCATGGAAAACGTAAAGTGTACGGTACCAGGAGCAAGTTGGTATTTGTCATTAATCATAAGGCTAATTAGAAAGGTGCTGCACTAGCCACTGAATATATGAACACAACCATGATGTAAATATTAACAAACATCCTGAACACATTATGCTCTAGGGTGCTCCTGAGATGTCAGAGATAACCGTGCCTGTGAGACAAAAAAAGGATCAGATGTGACTTTGAAACATTTGTTTCCCTTTATTAGCTCAGTGAGGCTGTTGTGTACTGCACATATAAAAGAAAATCACAGGAGTTCTCATGCAATTAATGAAAACCAGAACAGTACATGTAAAATTGTCAAGTGCAGAAAAGCTAGCGGTAGACAGCCCTAGGGGCTACATGTGCTGCTGATCATAAGTTCATCAGCATTGACATATTTTCACCTACGAACCTTATAGTAGCTATGTCTGATTTCAGTGGCTCACACAGAAATGCCCATCACACTGGTACACATTTTAGAATAATCACATTATCTTGTATGGCTACTCCAGTTTATTTATAGATTCATTTTTTTATACTACAGTGATTACAGCCATCAGAAAGGGTACATAATCATTGCCTAATCTCTGGTGAAAGCAAATTGTTTTTTTCAACTGACCCAACTGCAAGACACCTGGAAGCACAAGCATTCCTCTCTGGCCCACACGTGCGGTGCTGCTCCCGGATCATGCTCAAAGGAAGCCCATCACACACTGGTCTTGCTTGGAGGTTCCATCCCCTAGAAGTCTGAAAGAGTTTGTGTCCTGAAGCCCTCATCAGTATCCACCATTTGCTATAGCTACAACTACCATCCGTAAGGCAGGTGTGGTGCTTACCCCATTATGCCAGCCAAAGTTTATGAGGTTATACAGCGGGTCATAATGCCATGGATCCCTTCGAGAAGCAGCAGCACTACCACAAACAGCTCCAAAAGAAATATTTATAACTCCAGTATCTAGTCTTCATTCATGTAACCATAGTTTGGCAGCTGTGCTGCACAGTCTAGCATGGAGACCACGGACAAAACTGCTAGTCTTAGGATTGTCATCAACTTTAAACAACAGCCATACCGGCAACCTTTCAAAAGAGTGGTATCCTTATCAAGTTTTTTTTCAGTTTTTGATGTCTGACCTTTCTTCAGTCAGGAGCTCTACTTCCAATGGTTATAAACCGCATCCAAATTCCCGATATACACACTTATTAATGGGGATGGTCCTAGTTTTTTAAAAGCCACTGCTAGGCCAATATGACCATATTTATACTGTGTTCATACTTCGAACACACACACCTGGAACAATTACAGTTTACCCACCAGAGCCACCACAAAATAAATATATTTTAACAGAATATGCTGTGACAGACGCAGACAAGATTTTTGGATAAACAATATTTTTGTATAGGTAATGACCAAAAGCATCGAATAACCTCACAGCTTCTTTAATGGCTGTTTTGTGTCACTAGGTTAAAACATGAAATATCACCCAAACATTGCAGTGTCCCATTTTTATGTGATGATATACAAGAGTGCGTTTTCTCTTAAACACACTCTCGTAAATGAATGTTTGCCAATTTATTGGATGTTCACCCACTAATTATTATCAAATGTTGTGGCTCATTGCACTGAGGATTAGTGGTGTTTTTACTTAGCATAGGCCCAAGACATGTTAAAGGCACCAATGTTGAGCAATTTTGCACAGATGAAAGGCAATATGTACTAGCGCTGAAAATACACTTGCATTGATTGACAGGTACAATAATTCAATGTTGCATTGGTCAACCTGTGAAAGTGACATCTCTTTTTACTGGGAATCAATGTAAATGTTTCAGAAAAAAAACATGCCCAGCACCACTGCAAATTTGGCAAGTACAAGTACAATCTTGCACGCCCTGGAAACAATTTATGTGATTTTGAATCTGAAGGGCAATGAGGAAAGCTGTCTTCAAGGAAAGAATATCGTTCAGGCCAGTGATAAAAAACGAAACCATAACAACATGTCTATTCATTAAAAAAATCGCACACTTTATATAGTCATGTCAGCAATCCAGGGCAAAATAGAATGTATTTAACATTTAATCACATAAATTTAAAGGCAAAATAGGTAATGCATCTGGTCCTTGAACACATAATATGATATACTAAGTATTGATTTCTTAAAAATAATTTATTGCTTTTAATATTTTTTTTACAACAGAATATACTCAAAATCCAGAAAGAGAAAAAAATTGTAAACTTTAATTTGGCATTCACAGAATTAAGCATGTTAAAATACCTGCATTTTAAACTACCAAGGAACATGAGATATGCAGATTAAAGCCGTTACTGCTGTAACAGGGAACCCCTGAAAACGTATTTTATTGCTATCTACTTACATAGAAATAAGGAAGCAAAGGAATAAAAAAAAGGGGGTAGGAAGTGTCTGGCAACAGACAGTGCGAATCCTATTAGAAAAGAATAGGCTGGTGAAAAATGAATGCAGTGCTCAGAGAAAGCTGCATTGGCCTCTGATAACATTGTGATCTATTTAGTTCTACAGGAGTAGTTGTTGTAGAAGGAAAAGCATTAGTTTTGGACATGGGCAGCTTTGATACGCCTTGTGGTACCTATTAAAAATGAACATATATTGAACGACAAACAGCAGTAGAACTCTAAGCTATACACCTCAGAGGAGCGACATTGGCAATTGTTTCTGCCGAGAGACTCCACATTCTGGTGACAAGCTTGATTCCCTAAAACAGTAGTTGTCTACAGTAGCAATGCCATCAAGAAAGTTGTCATGGCCCTTCGGGAGGCCATGTTAGTGCACAGTGTCACACTGCCCCAGTGCAGGCTGGCATCTCCAGCTTTGGCACCCGACTCCAGTCTGACAATTGTTATGCATCCTAAGTATAAATATTTCACTGGCCATTTAAAAAAAATATTTTAGTCATCTTATCATTCAAAATAAATAGGATAACTGCAACTGATAAATACGTCTTCGTTGGTAAACAAAGGAATGAAATATCTGATATTCATACAGAATGCATAGGCTGACGGCTGCCATCCTAGAACCGGGCCAACAAGATTACTGGCTTCATACGTGAACGTAGCGTTCACACATAAACAAATACATTGTACAAATCCGAGTGCTTCAGAGGTACCGCGCTATAAGTTTAAAACTACATAAGCATTTGATCAATATTGTATTTTTAAAAGGTCTCAGAAACTTAGCTCTGAGACTAAGGTTGATGCGCAACAAAATATTAAAAAAGATATTATGATTACCCCATAAGAGACTTCATAAAAAATTATACTATTTTCTACAAAAATTTAGATGACAAATTTGGATTCTCCTAACAATTTTGGTGTACAAAACTGCAAAATAAAAACAAGTAGCACAAAGTGTGGAGAGTATTTTTGTCAAAGTGATAAATAATCCTATTTTGTGTTGATTTAGGGAGCAGGAGGAAATTTCTTGACAAAATATATAGGTGGGATCCCACCTAAATGGGAAAAATGTGCGTAAAGCGTTTATTTGTACACTCCACAGAAACACACACACACGCACACAGTTCTTTTTACAATCAAATATATATATATGTATGTAAATATATATACATATATATGTATATATACATATATAAATATATATATATATACCATAAATTTAGCTCCCTAAATATGTTAGTGTACAATATTGTTCACCTCATATAATTACATTTAAATATTATTGATTAAGAAAAAGTCTGCATTTTTCAAAAGAAGGCTGCATTTACAGTGCATAGCTGTAACAAATAAAGAACATTGTCATACAGTATATACACAAAATAAAAATACTCCATTTAACATTTTCAAATACTTTAACTACACATTCAAATGTAGTGTAGAAACTATCTGGCCATTTACCAGATAGAATGTAGTTATACCTGGCTCTCGCCTTAATGTAACACCACATCCACGCGTCAAGAAGAAAAATGCTGAACAAGCTGCACATTTGACCATTTGCAAGGCGTTTTAAAAGCTTGACGTGGCAGGTCGACATTTTTAATATCTGCATGGGTGTCAGAATTGAGGAGCATACCTTCAGAAACTTCAACTGTCTTCAGCAGAAAAGTCATCCTACTTCATTAAGTTACCCACCCACCCAGTCAAAACTCTAAAAACATTAGTATGACTTTAAGTATGTGATCCAGTCTTGATTTTTCTTCTTTAGTCTCAAAAGAAGTATTTGTATATATAAAAGAGTGCATTGTATCGTAGCTATGATCAACTATATGTTAAGTACATTAGTATAACTTTTCATATGCTGAAGTTTCTTTCCTTCACAGTTTCCTGTGTGTGATTATTATACGGTCAGGTGTTTTGTCCTCATTTTCTTTTTGAACACAAGGAGTGGCCATGTTCATCACCCCAAGGAAAGCGAGGGATCTGACACCCATGAACACATTTGTTTGTTCGACATTTGTTCTGTCTTTCCACTCTTCAGCAGCTATGTTCATGTAAACCTTTGTAGAACAGAGTGTAAATCAGGAGAAATTCCTTAGCTTGATTTTCAATATTCTTATTGATGGACGTACTGTCCATGAGGTATTCTCCATCCATCCACTGTCTTCAGCCCTGCTGCATGTTACCTGCGAAGGCTTCTCTGAGCTTCTTTGAGTAAACTGTCAAAATCCATGGAGTCATATTTGCTCTTCGTGGAAGCAGGGTCAAAGTCATCTGAGTTTGAATCTGATACAAAAACAAAAATCGATTTACATATTAATTGGAAGTGCATAAACTGAATTCCAAAACAATTAGTTATAAACACAACTCAATAGAACTGCTCCAAATATAGAGTCAGAATGTAATATAGTAAACCATTTACCCAAGGTGGGCTCATAATTGTATTGTATACCTGTCAACAGAAAGTCATTTTCTCTCTACAGCTATGACAAGACATCGGATTTCCCATCCCACTACAGTTCCTTTAAGACCAAGTGGCTGTGCAGATGAGAAATTGTATCAATTAAAATGGAATAGCGACCTTCTGCAAGAAACATTAATATGAAGGAATGTAAAAAAGATTGAGATGAAAAAGAATTTTTATGAATATTCATGAGATGGATATTGGTGCTAGGAGAAGAGTGCTGCATCCTCTGTGATGAAAACTTCCAAAAAACGTATGACCAAAGGTATTAGAGTACTCGTTGAGTAAAATACGTGAGGTTTCATTACTTAAATCATTTGATAGACTACCGATAGATCAGCAGTAAACACAAACGGCCTGGTTTTTAGTTTGGTAGAAGGATTACTCCACCACAAATGTGATGGATATCCTGCCTGCCTTAGTGCCATAAGGTATAATGCACGTGTAATAAGATGGACGAGATATCCGTCATGTTTATGAAGGAGTAACCTGTCTGCCAAACGCTAAGTCGTGCCCAAAGTGTACTGGGAGCAAACACAAATTTTAAGCTCTTGTGTATTGACCTGTGTCTTCAGCAATTAGGTCGTTTTTCTTCTTTTTAACATATGGGGTTTTTCTTTATAAATATGATAGATCTTAGCGAATAAAGTATTCACAATGCAGCAAGACGTTTTGGAGATGCAAAAGCCCTGCCACCAATAAAAAGTCACTGTATTTTGAAATAGTAGCAATATTTCTGATAGGTTCAGAAATTAATGTTAAATACCTTTTCTTCCATAAACTCTATAATGATATTTATAAAAACTTTTTTATTAAAGTAAATGTAGAGGAGATATATGTATAGAAAATGAGTAGGTAATAAGTTGTGTTTGCTATTGTCATTATTTGTCTGTAATGCTACAGAAAATAAGTTTTCAAAGAGACATTTCCATTAAAATCTATTACATCTAACCACGGGAAAGTTGTAACATACTCATGCACATAATAATATTTTAACAGTCCCAACAAACAACACTATGTACTATCAGAGACATGGTGTACTGTTATGGACAATAACATTACAATTTCTCTAACTCCTCTGAATATCCAGTCAAATACAAACGCCGCAACTATTAGCCCAATCCATTTCTCAGTGTTTTACTCTAACATTTTTTTTTTCCTAAGACTAAAACACCAATCTTTAACTTGTAACTCCCATGAGATAAAACATGTGATGGGTGAAAAAGCCTCTCGTTTCTTCCTGCAAATTACTTTTGGGAGATGAATGGTAAGTCCAGGAAAAAGCTTCACATACAATGTTACAGCCTTATTTCCACTCATGACACTTCTGCCTGTCACAATAATATTTATAATGCTGTGCTTGCTTCTCTGGGAAAGAAAAGAGCAGTGTAATCATGGGACAAAATGCTGAAATCTTCAAATGTTAAATCATTGAGAAAAATATTGTTTAGTGTTATGTAGCTTTGTGTCCATTGAAAAATCCATTAAAACTTAAATACAAAGAATCAGCAACAGCTGGAGGAGAAACACTGGGAGCTGAAGATGGGTTGGGTTTGAGATACTGGGCAGCAGATAGCGAGACCTCAAAAAATTAGCACAAGAGCAACAAGAATAATTAGTTTCCGCAAGGTTGAAAATTCCGCTGAACCTCCTACTTTAAAAAAAATTACTTTGCAGAACCCTGATGGGCCAAAATATTTACTTATAGCTGTAGAGATCTTGACCTGCATTCAGGGACACTGGAAGTATATGACAGGCAAACACCAAATTATGCGGCAGGACTGACTAAATAATGCAACAAGAAAAGGCAAATTATGTGGTATAATGCAGCACTTTTTTTGCAGTATTACTTCACTATTTTATAGCTTTTACACATGGTAATACTGCCTGGGAAAACATTTCACCTCATAATTACCAGTTTAACAACAAAATACAGAAATAAGCAACTGAAAGTTGACCAGTTAACCTGTGCAAAGAGCCCTCATCTGATTGTGAACACATGCTGCCATGGTTTTAGTAAGTTTTAAACTGCTTGAGCTACAAACGAACAAGTTACTTACCTACGGTAACAATATATCTGTAAGAGACATAGATTAGTTATAGATTCCTTACCTTAGAATTACCCCCAGGCGTCAGACTGGATCCGGAGAATTTTTTCGTCAGCAGTACCCCTGCGCGTCGAAAGGTGGCGTCACTCGACTCCGCGTTCGTCGTTGGCGTCGTAGTCGCCGGGATGACGTTGCGGTAGCTACTTAGACGCCGCCCTCGCGCGCTGACATCAGTTCTTTTACACGATATTCCACGCCAGAAAAGCAGAGCCATGCAAGACACTGACCACTGGTGCACAAAACTAGGGTCCTGAAAGGGATTTCCTGACCCTAGAAGTCAGTTCGCAGAATGGGGAGAATGGGTGGGGCGGTAAGGAATCTATAACTAATCTATGTCTCTTACAGATATATCGTTACCAAAGGTAAGTAACTTGTTCATCTGAAAGAGACAATTAGTTATAGATTCCTTACCTTAGAATAGATTCCCCAGCAATACCAACCCCGGAGGTGGGTCTGCGAACTAACTTCACACCAGAAAGTCCTGGAGAACAGAACGGCCAAAGAAGCCGTCTCTCCAGACTTGGCTGTCCAGGCAGTAGTGTTTTGTGAAAGTGTGCAGAGATGCCTACGTAGCTGCCTGACAGATGCCATTGAGGGGGTCTCCCCGTCCCAAAGCAGTGGTAGCTGACGTCGCCCTGGTAGAATGGGCGCACAGTCCCACTGGAGACTCCTTCTTTGCCAAAGAGTAGCAAGCTTTTATGCACAAAACGACCCACCTGGAGATGGTCTGTTTGTGCACGGCCCGACCTTTTTTGGTGCCCATGTAGCCAACAAAGAGCTGGTCATCCACCTGGAATTGCTTGGTGCGATCCAAATAAAAGGAAAGCGCACGTTTTGGATCCAGATGGTGGAGCCTCTCTTCCTCCTTAGAAGGATGCGGAGGCGGAAAGAAGGTGGGTAAAGTGATGGTTTGACCAATGTGAAAAGAAGTAACCACTTTGGGAAGAAAGGAAAGTCTGGTTCTGAGGATGACCTTGTCTGGATGAACAGCCAGAAAAGGAGGTTTCGAAGAAAGAGCTTGGAGCTCACTCACCCTGCGAGCAGAGGTGATGGCAACCAGAAAAGCAGTCTTTAGAGTAAGAAGTCTGAGAGGACAGTTATGAAGCGGCTCAAAGGAGCGCACATAAGGTAAGTAAGAACCAAGTTCAAGTCCAACTGAGGCATTATGAAGGAAACAGGAGGAAAAAGATGAGTAATGCCCTTAAGGAAGCGATTTACAACAGGGGACTTGAAAAGACAAGGCTGATCAGGAAGCCTAAGAAAGGATGAAATGGCTGAGAGGTAGCCCTTAAGAGTGCCCAGAGCAGAGCCCTGCTGGGCCAAAGAAAGGAGGAACAAGAGAACCTCAGAAAGAGGGGTGGAAAGGGGATCCACAGCCTTTGCTGTGCACCATGCCACAAATTTGTTCCATCTGCAGGCGTATACCGTCTTGGTGGAGGGATGCCTGGCTGCCAAGATAACATCACAGACTTCGGGAGGCAGGTCAAAAGAAGTCAACTACCACCGCTCAATCTCCACGCAAGGAGGTGGAGGCTGGACAGGTTCGGGTGGAGGACTGTCCCCTGCTGCTGCGACAGAAGATCCTCCCGAAGAGGCAGTCGGATCGGAGGATCGATAGCCATGTGTAGCAGCTCGGCATACCAAACTCTTCATGCCCAATCCAGGGCCACCAGAATTACTTGGGCCCGGTCGTGCTTGATCTTCTTCAGCACTCTGGGCAGAAGTGGTATAGGCAGAAAGGCGTATAGAAGACCGCAACTCCACTTGCGACGAAAAGCATCGACTAGCGAGTGCCGCCTTGGAAATTCCAACGCGCAGAAGTGCTGATATTGCGCGTTCTCTTCGGTGGCGAATAGATCTAACCAAGGCTCTCCCCACCGCTGAAAGAGACCTTGCGTCACCTCCGAGTGAAGACGCCATTCGTGATCCATCATGCACCTGCGGCTGAGTTCGTACGCCCTGGCGTTCAGGGAACCTGCCAGGTGTTGAACCACCAGGGATATGCCCTGATGTTCCAGCCATGTCCAGAGACGGAGAGCCTCTTGACATAGGGTCCACGACCCCACCCCGCCCTGTTTGTTGCAGTACCACATGGCGGTGGTGTTGTCCGTGAACACCTGCACTACTCTTCCCCGGACAGAGGGAAGGAATGCTTTTAGTGCAAGACGGATCGCCCGAAGCTCCAGAAGGTTGATGTGGAGCCCGGACTCCGCCAGAGACCAGAGGCCTCTGGTCTCCGCCTCTCCCATGTGGCTGCCCCATCCCAGCAGTGATGCATCCGTCACCACTGTGAACTCTGGTTGGGGAAGGGAGAGGGATCTGACGTTGACCCAATCCTGGTTCGTTAGCCACCACTGCAATTGATGTGCAGTGCCCTCCGATATCTGGACGCAATCGGACAGATTCCCCTGATGCTGTGCCCACTGGAACTTCAGTTCCCACTGCAGAGCCCGCATATGCCACCTGGCATGATCTACCAGCAGGATGCAGGAGGCCATGAGGCCCAGCAGCCTCAGGGTCATCCTGACCGAAACCCGGGATAGAGGCTGGAAGATCGGAATCATAGCCCGAATATCCCGGACTCGCTGTTCGGGAGGATAAACCCGAAACTGCGTCGTGTCCAGAACCGCTCCGATGAAGAGGAGCGTCCGAGAGGGAGGCAGGTGCGACTTCGGCACATTGATAGAGAACCCCAGCGAATGCAGGAGGTCTGCCGTAGTCTGGAGGTTGGAGACGACAGCCTGGGGCGATCCCGCCTTCAACAGCCAGTCGTCGAGATAGGGGAAGACTGGAACCCCTGATCTGCACAGATGAGCTGCGGCCACCGCCATCACTTTCGTGAACACCCAAGGGGCGCTTGTAAGGCCAAAGGGGAGCACGGTAAACTGAATATACTTGTGGCTGACCGTGAACCGCAGGTAACGCCGGTGGGCCGGCAGGACGGGGATGTGAAAATAAGCATCCTGCAAGTCCAACACTACCATCCAGTCTCGAGGGTCGAGGGTAGACAGGACCTGAGCTAGCGTCAACATTTTGAACTTCTCCTTTCGGAGGAAGCGGTTGACGTTCCTGAGATCCAAGATAGGATGCAGGCCTTTGTCCTTCTTGGGCACCAGAAAGTAGTGGGAATAGCAACCATGACCTACTTTCGGGACAGAAACTCGCTCGATGGCCCCCTTGGCCAAGAGTGCTGAAACTTCCTGTTGGAGAAGGGCCAGATGATCCTCCGACATGCAATGGTGCTGAGGTGGCATGGATGGAGGGGTAGTCTCGAAGGGGAGGGAGTAGCCCCTTCGGGCTATTTGCAAAACCCACCTGTCCGACGTGATGGTGCGCCAGTGAGGGAGGTGATGGCAAATCCTGCCACCAACTGGCGATTGGTGGCCCTGAAAGGTCGGACTAGGAGGGTTTGGAGGCTGCTGCAGAGGGGGCTGTGGTGGACTGGCCTGCTCGCTGGCCCCCAGAACCACAGCGGTGGTTCCCACGTCCCCGGCCGCGCAGTGGCTGAACAGCTTGCGCCAGCCTGTGGCTCTGGGCGGAACGTGGCAGGGCACCCCTTCCGTAGCCACAAAAGGGGCAAAAGGCGGACTGCGCAGGGCAGGTGGTGGAGAGGCCTAAGGACGTGGCCGTAGCCCGAGAGTCCTTAAAGTGCTCTAGCGCGTTGGCCGCCTTGTCGCCGAACAGGCGACGGCCATCAAAGGGCATGTCCATAAGAGTGGATTGGACATCCCCGGAAAAACCAGTTGACCTCAGCCAGGCATAGAGTCGAAGGGCTACCGACGTGGAAATTGTCCTGCCTAGTGAGCCGGCGGTATCCAGTCCACAGCGAATGGTAAACTTTGCTGCGTCTCTCCCTTCGGCAACTGCACGGGAGAGTACGACCCGGGCCTCCTCCGGACACTGGGGCAGCACTTGCGCCACCGTATCCCACACAGAGTGGGTGTAACGGCCCAACAGACATGCAGTGTTTACCGACTGCAGTTCCAAGCTGGAGGAAGAAAACATCTTCTTCCCAAGATGGTCCAGCTTTTTTGATTCCCTATCAGGTGGTGCACTAGGGAATGCACCTTTGGATGTAGAGGCTGGACCACCAAGCTCTCAGGGGCGGGGTGTTGGGAGAGGAAAGTGGGGTTGCCCGGGGCCAGGCGGTGGCATCGGGCAATCATCCTATCCACAGGAGCCCCTGTGTTGGGCCTGGACCAGGTACCCAAAAGGATGTCGGTGAGGGCTTCATTGAATGGCAGCAGGGGCTCCGAAGAGCTCGCTGCCGGTTGAAGCACCTCTGTCAGGAGGTTAGTCCTGACTGCCACCGTAGGTAGCTTGAGGTTGAGAGCCTCGGCCGCCCTACGCAACACCATGGCGTAAGACGCTCCCTCCTCCATAGCCATGGTAGGAGGAGACAACATGCCAAGGTCTGGTGAGGTATCCAGACCACTGGCTTCCCCCAGTTCCTCTCTCCAGTCCGGTTCATAACCCAACTCGTCAGTCAAAGTGTCTCCAGACCCCTCCCAGGCCTCCTCACCCTCCTCTGGCTTCCAATATGGTCTAAAAGAGCCAGGGTATAACAGGGGCACAAAAGAGCCCGTCGGCGCCGGATCCGGCATCAGTCGACGCTGGTCCGGCTCCGTGTCTACATTGGGGTGGAGGCAGGGGTCGACGACGGCTGGGGACACAACCGCCGTCGGCTGCGGACGTGGTGTCAGTGGATTCGGCACCGGGGGAGGTGTAATCAGGTCGATCCGGATCCAGGCCTGGATCCATGGGGGCCCTGTGGGGCCAGAGCCGCTGGCGTCGAAGGCCCAGGGCCCCCAGCCGAGTCCGCATGGCCCGAAGGTGCGCTGGCGGAGTCGGGCTGCCCAAAGATGGCATGCATCGTTTCGTAAAAGGTGCAAAGCTGGGTAGGGGTCGCTCCGGGTCCTGGGAAGGGAGGGAAACTCGGAGTCGACCCTTGGGGCTCCGCACGCAAAGCCCCACCCGCATCCCTTGTCGCGTCGGCCGACCGACGGGGAGAAGTCGAAGAGCGATGGTGCTTCTTCGACTTCTTCTTGTGCTTTGACTTACCTGAGGAGTGCGAAGACTTTGAAGAAGACTGGTGGTGGTGGCTCCGCAACCGGTCCCTCGACCTCCCACGCGACCGGGACCTCAAACAGCGCGGAGCCGACTGCCGAGCCTCGAGAAGCTTTAGGGACCGCTCCCGCAAAGACTTCGGATTCATGGTCCGGCATTCGGAGCATGACTTGGGGTCGTGGTCGCACTCCAGGCAAAACAGGCAAACGCGGTGGGGATCCGTTACCGACATCAGCCGGCTGCAGGAACTGCAAGCCTTGAAACCTGGCATCCCTGACGTGCACCGGGAGTCGAAGACTCAAAAACGACATCGACAAAAGTCGGCAAAAAGTCAGTCAAAAAGTGACTGGAGGTACCGCTCTCTCTGGATCTGCGCTGGCTGGTTGCGGAAAATGAAAGAACTGACGTCAGCGCGCGAGGGCGGCGTCTAAGGAGCTACCGCAACGTCATCCCGGCGACTACGACGACAACTACGAACGCGGAGTCGACCGACGCCACCTTTCGATGCGCAGGGGTACTGCTGACAAAACAATTCTCCGGATCCAGTCTGACGCCGGGGGGTAATTCTAAGGTAAGAAATCTATAATTAATTGTCTCTTTCAGATATTTTTTGGGGTAAAATCTGCAAATTATACAGTAGCTGATGGATTATGTGGCAAATGCAGCGCATCCATTACTATGCAAAAAAAGCCCCAGCTGCAGAATTGCATAATTCCAGTGGCCCTGCCTGTATGTTTGCATGCCTACGCCTGCTGCTCCTTATAAGGCACACTCAACTGGATAAAAAGAAAGAAGGCTGGCTTGTGAGATATTTGTGCACTCGATAGATGAGAGTTTGGATCGAACATGCAAAAATCCTACCTCGCAGGCTAAGGGGGAAAAACAGGCATATTAACTTTTTTGTCTAGCTACAGACAGCATTAGCTGTCCGCCAGATGTTTTGTTAACAATTCTATAAAATATACACAGAGTGGACTTTGGTTCCGCCTCAGGGGAGTACTTCTCAGTAACCTCATGCTATTGGTTGCTTGGTGTATCACTCTGCCTCCAGTGGGGTGCTTGAAATGTAATGCATGAGGAATCATTTCACATCTAAAAAGTACACTTCATCATCAGTTGTTCAATTCTTTATGTTATACATGTAGTCTGTACATAAAGCAATCATTTTTGACATTATGGTTCAAAGCAACAGGTTTTTAATGCTCTGTGCAGGACTTGAGTGTGAGCCAGACTCTATTAGGTTTTACCTATGTAGAATGGCACAGTTTGACCTTACAATTGCCCTTTGAAGTATCACAGGATCAGCAAAAAAAGCAGCAATTGCACAAGACTTCAGTCAGCAGTCATGGTGCAGGCCGTCCTCTCTATCACCAGTGCTATTTTTCTGTGACTTGAACTTGGCTTTTTACTTGCACCCACACCAAGTGCCTGTAGAGAACAACAAACGTGGTGGCTCTTCTGTTTCTGCAACAGAGGGAGCTACTTACACATTTAGCATGACCAGGGGCAGCCGGTCACCCTGCTGGCAGGCTGCTACTACTATTCAGTTTGCTCTGTGGCACCTTTACATTCTGCTGTCATCCTCTGCTGGTGTTCAGCCCATCTGGTGGCTCCCTGTCACTCCCCCGTCGGGCGACTACTTCCTTTCAGTGAGCCAGGCAGCTCTTTCTCATCCTGCCATCAGGTCACAACCAACAAGCATTGATTAAGCCAGTGGGTCTGTGATAGTGTGTTGTGGTACTTCAAGAAAAGAACACAGAATATAGAATTGTAGCTAGGACATAGAATGGTAACTAGCTTAGGAATGTTGTATTTTAGGAAAGGTAGGCAGTTAGGATCTAGGCTGTGGTTAGAATACAGCATAAAAGAAAGGCGGTTGGAAATAAGGAATTATTTTGAAGATACTACAAAAGCCTACGTTTAGTCTCAGACGGGGTCTCAAAAGTAACTAAAAATGTCCGCTGCCCCGACTGACCTTGCCAGTGACTGCTATGTCAACTATGGTAAAGCTCCAACAGCATCCTTGATAAGCCAACCTCACATTAAAGAAATACAAAAACTCCTCAAAATGTTTCGGCCTCACCATTGGTTAGCATAAATGAGCTCAATACTTACTCTGAGAAAAGTGCTGGAGCATATAAGAAGCATTTTCTTATATGTTGCTCTATGTCAGAATATCAAGGAGAAAAATATTGTCCTGTCAAAATATCCTGGACAACATATCGACTACAACAATATTGTGAAGGTAAGAAGGAAAGTATGGGTAATTATCGATTTATTAAACTTCACTTACACATATCTTGACGATTATATATATATATATGTATATATATATTTTTGCTTTACAATATGCCCTGGAGCTTAGGAGTGCACTCGACAGGATGCCTGCCTTTCGGCTGTTAATTTCCGCTTCTTCCGTCGTGCCAACAAACATTCTTCTGCGCCTTACACGTTTCGATGCACAGCATCTTAATCATAGGCTTGTGAATGTAAGGTTGCAGGAAGTGCTCTTTTTTATTTTCTAATCAATTACACGCCCATAGTGGGCTTGGCAAAGTGCATTTCCTTATTCAGTGCATTATGGGATATATAGTCCTTCATGAGCAAATTGTTCCCTTTGTAGGCTCCTGTCACCTTCAATACATTTATACACTTGAATCCCTTAGTAGGCTTGGCACAACGAAAAAAGTCAATTTCTTTGGGCTTCCAGCGCTGTCCGGTGAAGAATAGTTTCTCCCCTCAGCCCCTCTTGATGACGAGGTGGTGCTTCTCCTCTACGACGGGGGCCGCCGCAAATAATTTTGCTTTACAATACGCCCTGGAGCTTAGGAGTGCACTCGGCAGGATGCCTGCCTTTCGGCTGTTAATTTCCGCTTCATCCTGCCGAGTGCACTCCTAAGCTCCAGGGCGTATTGTAAAGCAAAATTATTCGCGGCGGCCCCCGTCGTAGAGGAGAAGCACCACCTCGTCCTGGAGTATAAAAATATTTATTTTGGAGAGAGGAGCGCATGCTTTCTCCCTGAGCCTCTGTGAGGCCCCGGGGAGCCCATTCCCCATGGCCGAAATCCATAATTAAAGGGGGAGAAGGCTGTGTAGACATCCTCTCTGAGCCAAAATGGGCTCCCGGGGACCCAATCCTCCGGGTCCAAACAATTTATTATAAGGGAGGGTGTCACGGCCCCCCTCCCTGAGCCTTAAAAGGCATTGGAGACCCACTAAAATGGGAGGAGGGCCATGCGATCCCCTCACTGAGCCTGTTATGGCCCTGGGGACTCCATCGCCCAGGGCCAGCTCACAGACTGTGCCCTGGGGAGCCCACCCCTAGGACACAGTAGTTTCGCTGCCTGCATCAATACCTGTCTGAAACATTTTTAAATCTCCCGCTAGGCAAAACAAGCATGTCTTCCCTGCCTGCAGCAGCGTGGGAAAGGAAGGCATGCCTGCTCTCAACTGGTGGGAGATTTAAAAATGCTCCCACCAGATGGGAGCAGACTTTTGTTTCCCTGCCGGCAGGGTAACAGAAAAGTTATTGCTCCTTCCTAGAGGGAGCATGCAAAAAACAGCTGCTCCCTCCGGCTGGGAGCAATGACAGCTCTAGCTGCATGTGGGGAGCCAGCTGGGGCTGTGGGGGTCCCCCCCATGGATCCCAAATGGCTGCTTGGTGGGTTCCCTGGGTGGCACCCACCAGCCTATAATTAAGACAGGCCCTTGGGATGGGGTTGTTAGGGCCATCTAAGGCTTGGGGAGGGAGGCTATGTGGCCCCCTCACCTATTTAATGTTATGCGGCTCCCGGTAATGGGGTCCCCGGACCCTAATAAGGTTCGTGGAGGGGGCCATGCAGCCCCCCTCCCTTTTTTAATGACATGTCGCTCCAGTAGATGGGATTTCCGGGGCCTAACAAGGCTCTGGAGGAGGGCCCGGTAGCCCCCTCCCCTTTTTAATGGTGTTCGGCTCCAGGGATGGGGCGCCATGCAACCTCCCTTACCTTTTCTAATGTATTCTGGCCTGTGGGATTGAGTCTCTGGGGTCTATTAAGGATCAGGGTGGGAGTGGACCTCGTGGCCCCTCCCCCCATCATTTTTATGGAATTCGACCAATGGGGATGGGGTCCCCAGGGCCTTTTAAGGTTCTGGGAAGGGGGTTGTGCACCCCCTCCCCTATATTTAAGTACTATTCCGTAACTATGCCGTAAATTAGAGAAGAAATGGAGACTTGAGGATAACTCCTTCACCCATACGGAATATAAATTATCCCTGCAAACATATAAGAAACTCATCCTTAGGGAACAGGCTTCCTATTTCACCGAGAAAATTATAGCAGCCGACAGATGCCCTAAAGCCCTATTTAGTACGGTAAAGAATCTGGCCAAGCTGACAACTGCACCAGATATTAACATCAGTCAGGAGTTTTGCAACTCCTTAGCAGAATCCTTTCAGCACAAGGTTAAGTCTGTTTTCAGTACCTTTGTGCTTCAGGACAATTGCCTAGCTCAGACCCCTGTCCAACTCAATAAGATACAACCCACAATTCATGTCAAGTTACAATGTTCACCAGAGTCAGCTACCCCAATCCTTTCTTCTTTCACTGCTCTGACTATTGAACAGACTTCCAGAATTATTGGTGCAATTAAATCAGGAAGTCCTTCAGATCCCTGCCCCCCTAAAATGTTGCATATGTCTCCAGAAATCATAGCTATCCCCCTCACAGCGATTTTTAACACCATGTTCACAACAAGGCACTTTCCAATGGAGTGGAAGAAAGCCTCTATACTTCCGTTATTAAAAAAAACTAATCTGGACGCCAAGGAGACTCTAAATTATAGACCTATATCGAGACTCCCTTTTCCTACTAAAGTGATCGAGAAAGCTATTAACATCGAACTGTCCTCCTTCATCATTGATAATGATATTTTGGATTTCTCCCAATTTGGATTTCGTGCTTACCATAGCACAGAACTGGCCCTTATTACAGCCACTAAGGAGCTCAGGCAGACTTTATACGGTGGGGAGTGCGCTGCCCTGATCCTTTTGGACCTATGAGCAGCTTTTGATACGGTCAATCATGAGCTGCTGCGGGTCCGGCTAGCTTCCATCGGGATCAGGGATAAGGCGCTCTCCCTGCTGGGCTCCTTACTGTCCGAACGGTCTCAGCAAATGCATTGGGGAACTATGTTTCACCTTCCTTTTCGCTGCCTTGTGGAGTTCCTCAGGGATCTTCCCTGAGCCCAACGCTTTTTAATCTTTATGTCACACCTCTTGCCAGACTAGTAAAAAGTTATGGTTTTGCCCTTGTGTCCTACGCAGACGATACACAGATTATTGTCTCTGTGAGCAGTCTATCCATCCTTACAGTTATCAGCTTTCATGACTGTATGAGCCATATAGCCAACTGGATGACAGACAATTGTCTGAAGCTGAATTCATCCAAGACTGAGGTTTTGGTGTTGGGGAACAATCGCTCATTTTGGACAGATATCTGGTGGCCGGTCCAAGTTGGTCCTTTACCTAAACCAGTGCCCAAAGTTAAAAACTTAGGAGTCATCTTTGATACTAAGTTGTCCTTTGAAGCGCAAAACAATTCGGTCACCTTGGCTTGCTTTTTTATCCTAAAAAAGGAAGATTCTTCCTGCTATACCTACAAACCTAAGGAAAATGGTGGTATCTGTGCTGATATCCTCAAGATTGGATTATTGCAATGCCCTCTATACCAGTGCCCCCAAGCGCAGCATTCAAAAGCAACAGACTGCCCAGAATGCAGCAGCAAGAGTACTCCTAGGTATCTCTAAATTCGACTCCGTCTCCACAGCTCTGCTTCATCTTCACTGGTTTCTGGTAGCCAAGCGGAGCCAGATTAAATCACTCTGCATTGCCTTTGAATCACTTAACAACTTGGGGCCTTCGCAGCTGGCGAATTTTATTAAGCCATATATTCCAGCTAGATCCCTTAGATAGGCCTAACTTGGAAACCTAATTGTTCCTAGAGTTAGCAGGGCCAGGTGGGGTGGCAAGAGTTTCACTGCTACAACAACTAAACTGTGGAACTCCTCGCCAACCTCGCTTAAAAAAGAGACTAGCCTGCAAAAATTTAGAAAGGGCTTAAAAACCTGTTTTTTTAGGGCATAATTTTCATGCTCAGTCCGGTCTGATCTGTATGTGTTAAGGGCAGCGCCTAGACTCCCAAGGGTATTTGTCACGCTTTATAAATTTATCATCAACATAGCCCCTGGGGAAGGGTGCCCAGGGTCACTATTGGCTCGGGGAAAGGGGGCCATGCGCGGGGTAAGGTTGGCTGCTTGTGAGAGGGCTGGACGCAGGGCCTTGTGACAAGACAAGCCCTGCAGCCAACCACCGACTGTGCATGACCAAAGAACTCTAGAAATTCTATGAAAAAAAAAAGGTTAAAGTGACGTAATAGTTAGGAATTGTAATTATATTTTACTCCCCAAAAAATGTTAAACCTTAAAAATTCACTGAATATAACAAAGGTTAAAAGTGAAGTTATAGTAGGATGAAAATGTAATTTAAAACATACTGTTTTAAATTATCAAAACCACTGTAGGTCACCAGTTATAGTTATCTCGAGTATCTATAACTAGTACCATAAGGTAACTATAACTCGTGCACTCACTATACACTGTTAATTACCGCATATAGTACATCACTCATGACATGTTCTAAAACATCATTCATAATATCACAGGAATAAATAACATCAATGATGAGAAAACTGTGCATGGCAGGGGTGTCCTCGGACAGCAGGGCTGTCCTTCTGAAACTTCCAAAGGTCCAGGAGTGTTCTGATGAGAGGTTTTGAAAAGTCTAATTTTTATACCTTGTGCCAGCCTTTGTGTGGGGTGACTCCCTTACCTACCTCCTAAACTGGTTCTGGCCAGTTCTTCCCCTTCCCCTGGTCCTGGCTCCAGACTGTCTAGGGTGGCAAAGGCAGGGGCAGGCCTGGTGTCAAGTTCCTTTGGATGTGCTCCAAGCAGGGCTATTTGAAGTGTAATCAAGGCAGGGAACATCCCCTCCCCAGCCATTCTGTCACCTATCTCCCTTCACATCTAGGCTTCCTTTGTCTCACTGTCTGGAAGCAATACACAACCCACAATGCAGAGCCATTCGAAGGTATGTGACCCAGGACACTGGCAGGAAGGCATAGTTGGTTTAGGAATAAAACTGACAACTTTCTAAAAGTGGAATTTTCAACTTGAAATCTGACTTTACCATTGGAGAGGATTTCAAATTGCAATTCATTTGAGTTGAAACAGCATGTCTCTATCTAGTCCCAATCTGAAGTTAGCACTTCTTAAGTGTGACAAGGTACCCAAGTGTTAGTCTATGGGAGAGGTAGGCCTTACAACCGTGAAAAATTATTTAGGGGTTTTTCACTGCTAGGACAAGTCAAACTCACACACACACATGGCCTACTTTTTGAATACCATGCACCCTGCCCTCTGAGTAGTTAGGGTCCATCTTAGGGATGACTTCCAAGTATTAAAAAGGAAGGTTTATACCTGGCTAAAAGGTTTATTTTCTCAGGTCAAAGTGGCAGTTTAAAACTGCACTACATGCTGTAATGGCACGCCTGAGACGTGTTTTAAAGGCTCCCTTAGAGGGTGGCACAATGGGTGTTGCTGCCCACCTAGTAGCATTTAATTTACAGGCCCTGGGTACATGTAGTACCATTTACTAGGGGCTTACAAGTAAATTAAATGTGCCAATCAGGTATGGATCAATTTTACCATGTTTCAAGGAGACAGTACAAGCACTTTATCTCTGGTTAGTGAGGGTACAGTGCACAGAGTCCTAATGCCAACAAAAACTATTTCAGCCAAAAATCAGGGAGTGATGGCAAAACGTTTAGGGGAATATCATGCAAAGGATGCCAGGTCTAACAAATCCTTAGTAATCAGCTTGCATGCCACCACAGAGATCTAATGAACAACTAGAGTGCTTACATTTTGTATTCAAGACAAAAGTGAGGCACTTCTGAGTGTATTATATTGGGAAAAACTAAGCTGTTGAATGTAAAATCTTTCTTGAAGAGCAGGGTGAGGGAAATGAGCATTAGAATGTTAATGCAGGCAGCGGGTTAAAAGTTTGAGGGGATGTATGGGTTTTAAGATAGAGAAACATCTGAATAAGTAATATATATGTATATATTACCTACTGACGATAGCCAGTAGGTATAGTTAAGACCGACGTTTTCCATAGGCAAAGACTTATTTATTTTGCTAATAACTTTCGTGCCTTTTGATGAATCTTCATGCAATGTTCCATAAAACGTGGCCTACTTTGCCTAGTTCTGCATGGAAAGTTTTGGGGTGATTCATCAAGCAGGGGCCCAGAAAAAGAGGGGGTCCCAAAACTCTTTTCCCAATGCAATGTCTATGGGGATTTTGCAATATTTAGACACGGCTACAGGCCGAAACGCGAAACGTGTTTATAACAAATTTGGCACAAAGCTAGCTCTTGGTCCAGAAAGAGCCCTTTTTCTAATTTGGTGTAAATCTGTTCAGTAGTTTTGGCATTATTAAAGAAATAAAACTTTGTATATCTATGGTTGCAGATCCTTTGTGAATCCGCAGGTATTCAATTAAATATTACTTTACATACAAATTCACTGAAAAAAAACAAAGTTTACAATGACGTTATAGTTAGGGTCACATTTTACCCGTACAAAACCATTGTAATTCAGCAGTTATAGTTATAATTATAGTTATACTTATCTGAAGAAATTATACCTCATGCAGTTAAGTAACTTTAAGCCATGAGTTTTAGTTTCTTAACATAAGTATAACTGTAAGTATGACTATAACTGATGAATCTCTATGGTTTTGTGTGGGTAAAATGTCAAAATTACTATAACAGTCCTGTAACCTTTGCTGTTTTCAGTGAAAATATATATATATATATATATATTCGATTCGTCCTCCAGAGAAGCCTCTCACGGACCTACAAAGACGACAGCAGACCGCAGGTTCTTTGTGCAAATCCAATGCTGTTTATTAGAATGCCAGCAAGTCCGCCATTACGCGTTTCGACCCCCACTTGGGTCTTGATCACATGATATATATATATATATAAGTATATATACTTCTTCACTGAATAAAGCACATGTTAAGGTGAAGAAATATGTAGTCTTCCTCTTCTAGTAACAAAAAACCTACAATTTGTAACCAAAAAAACCATTGAAATTCACCAATTATATGTAACTGACATAAATATAAATTTCACTGCCATGCATTTCAGACGTCATCAGTGATGTAATAGGTACAGTCATAAGCAATGCACCAAAGCGGTGTAAGCTATACTTACATCAGTTACGTGTAACCAGTGAATTTTAGAGATTTTTTTTTGCTTTTAAAATGGTAGGTTTTTTATTAATAGAAGACCTACATTAAATTCCTCTTTAACCTTTGTTTTTTTCAGTTAATTTCTATGTTTTTTTAACGTAAAGTAATATTTTATTACAATATGTCTTCAGTCAACCCCTTCATTGCGCATGGCCTGATGCCAGGCCGAAATTCTCCACTTACGGTCAGGGCCACTGGAAATATGTATTGGGGAAGCAAATTATATGGCAGCAGTGACTACATTATGTTGCAAGAAAAGGTAAATTATGTGGCATAATGGGGCACTTTTCTCATAGTATTACTTCATTATTTTGTCATTTCCACACATGTTAATGTCTTGGTGAAGGTTTCACCTCAATAGTGTCACCTTTGTGAAGGGCTTTCAACTGTGTAGCCACATTTTAGTCTCTTTTGATCCGTATAAGCCAGAAACAAACATTTGTTTTTCTAAAATCTGCAGATTATGCAGCAGATGATGAATTATGAGGCAAATGTGGTAAATCCATTATTATATGGGAAACACCGTGGCTGCAGACTCGCATAATTCCAGAAGTCCTGGTTATAGTTTACTAAGCTAAGTATAACTTGAGCCCTCCCCATGCACTGCTGATGACCTCACATATTACATCACTCATGACATGTTAAATGACATAATTGATGCCATGAGGTATGTAAGAAGAGTTTCTAAAATACATTTCTTCTAAAACAAATACAAATGTTGTGTCAATTATCCTAATTGACTCTAGCTAGCGTGGGAGCACTCTCTGTTTGTGAGTGTTAGTAAAATCAGTCATATGCCTCTGGTGCTCTGACCCAGGGGACTATCATGATACACTGCCTGAATCCACAATAATTTATATGAATGCTAATTATGTGTATCAATCCTTTGGATGCTTTATTGATTTTCACATCAAATTCAACCTGTCTTTATATGTAGTTGTCACTTTAACATTGTAATTTCCTTAGCCCAAGGAAATTTTAAAGATATTGTGACTCAGATTATGCTTTACTTCAGGCAGTGTATCACTGACACTATCTCAAGTGACATCATTGAAATCATCACTGATGACATCAGTGATAGCGCCATAGATATATACAGCATAGAGCTACTGAGTGTACACGTGTGGGGGGTCGATAGTAGGGTAATAGTATTATCTCTGGAGACAAGTGTATTTGTGCATTTTAAAAGTTATATGGTGCACCGTTTAAAAATCACTAAAGTTTGGGGTGAAAGATATACTCCATGTTAAACCAGGTAAAGGCTAAGCACGACCTTCAGTGGACCTGGATGCGGAAACGGCCAGCAGTGGATCTTTGGAGTAAGTGTGACTACAAGACAACGTTCCCACGAGGGTCCCGGGTTCAGAGAAGTTCTTTGAAACTTGTAAAAAGGTTACCTCTCTATAACTGTTCGAGAAGGTGAACTGGAGAAATGTCACTTTTTTAATCAATGGAAACACCCGATTGGGGGTGAAGACCAAAAGGTAAAGGGATCCATACCCTGACGAAGGCCAGAGTGACCCGGGTGGGCACCGAGTATTGGCCGAAACATGTTGGTTCCTGCAGGGGGGATATAGGGGCATTCATCTCCCCGAAATATCTCAATTTTGACCTTTTTAATCCTATCAAGGGGAAACAAGAATAAAGGTAATTTGTTGGTATCCCCTGAGATAGTTTTATCTGCACTTGTCTGCACACTTTTGATCCCTTCTTGAGGGAATATTTTTTCCTTTATATTTTTTCTCGTTTCTTCTCTCACTTACTCCCCTCACCACTCTTCTTCATATAAAAATATTGCGCTCCGTCCAGGGTGTTGGTCTGCACCGGGACGTTTGATGCGGCCCTATGATGAAGCATGACACTGCAAAGTGTGTGAGGGCAGTACTGAGATAAGTTATGTCTTTCCCTTTTCTCTTTGCCTCATATATTTTATTTTTGAGTTATCTCACTGTAGGGCCAGGTAGCGGATTGACATTTTTGCTAGCTACCTTTTGGTTTTTATAGTTTTTTATATTTAGACATTTAGTCCTTCTCTCTTTGAGTGAGTTTTCAGTCTTGGAAGGGGAGTCAGAGAAGGCTCATTCCCTTGTCTCTTCCTCTTGTGATAAACAAACGCTAAGCACACCTAATGTAGGTTGCAGAGGTTTTTTTGAAAGAAGCTGTGGCTTAAAGCCAAAGCCAAAGCATGTTCTAATAAATCTGTGTGAAAGGCCTAAGCTTCCGTTGACAGCACATTAATGTAGATACCTAGGTACCTGACCATTTTAAAATAATTTTAATACAGCGATATAGATAAATTCTACAAACTGGCATGCTTATTTCCAGAACTGCACTAAGATTTTGAGTCACTGCAGATTATGGAATAATGTAGAAATTAGGGGTGACCCACTTGGAGGTTGTTTATTTCATACTAGTGCTGTAAGCATGGCCCTACTGTTGTATGCCATTATGCCCATCTCAGGAATGTGTGCAGTGTATTTTACTAAACTACCAAGCATTGTCCAAAGGGCCTCACAGAAGGTGTCTTAACAGTGGCAAACATAAACCTGTCAACCTCTTGACTTAATATTGTGGGTGAAGTCTTTAAGAGGGTAATCTGATTAAGAATAATAGAAAATTGTTCACAGGTGTAGCATATTGAATTGCTTCAAGTCCACAAATCCTATAGGACAGTGTCATGATGATTGTATGTCATCAGTGATGTCAACAATTATGGCATTTGAGGTGTTATTAGTAGTATCATCAATAATATTATTTAACATCTCATGAGTGATTTAATATGTGAGGTCATAAGCAGTGCATGGCTGGGGAGCAAGTTCTTGTCAGCTCAGTAAACTATAACTGGTGAATTTCAGAGGTTTTTAAACATTGGTTTTACCTTATTTCAATGCCTAACTATAATGTCACTTTGGTTTTTTTCAGTGAATATGTGAATATGTATATATTATCATCAAGATACATATATGCCTGTGGAGCGTTGGCTGTTGGGGGATAATGCCCTACACATGGTTCTATACTCTGCAGTGCTGCTAAGAGGGCTGCCGCCCGCGACTAGTACGGTCTTCAAGATCTAGAAATCTGCACTTCGTACGATGGGTTGGTGGGGGAAGCTCACGAGAGAAACTCCTTTGTGGCGAAACGGACAGCTGCCACAGCTGGCGCGGTTGCCTGGCTTTCGGGGCTGGGAGGCTATCGGGATAGATACGGTAGGCGTGGTCATGCATGGTCGAAACTTAAAGTCCTTCCAAGAAATCCAGACAGAATACACTATGCCCCGCTCACAATTCTATCGATATCTCCAGTTTAGGCATGCCTTCACCCCATATCTAACACAACAAACAGATATACCCGAATTCAACCCCGTGGAGGCGAAGGTCTTTATGGGTGAGCTGGGAGACCATAAAATAACTAAAATCTATTGTACACTCATTAATAATACGCCTACAACATTACATAAAACTAGAGACGCGTGGCAGCACGACCTGGGTCCCCTAGACGAAGACGATTGGGTGGAGGCTCTGGAAACCCCGCGCAGCGCAGTGATAGCGGCCCGTTTGCGACTTATCCAGTTTAAGTATTTGCATAGAGCCTACTACACTAGACACTGACTGTGGTGCGCTGGCTTGATTGCATCCTCGCATTGCTTACGGTGTGGGTCTGCAGAGGGTACCTTTCTACATACGGTGTGGGCATGTCCAACATTATCGAGGTTTTGGAGAGGAGTGACCACGTGCCTGTCTGAGGTTCTGGGGTGGGACATCCCACTTCCTCCACGGCTGGCCATGCTACATATTACGGAGGGTCTAGGTGGCAACAGGTACAAGCACCACTTACTGTTTCTTGGCCTCACTTTGGCAAAGAGGGACATCGCCAGGGCATGGAAGGATGAATCCCTGCCATTGGTGGGGGTCTGGAAGAAGGGCTTAGACTTCAGCATGGGCCTGGAAATCCCAGTCTTTGAGGTGAGAGGATGCCCTCAGAAGCATTTTAAAATTTAGAAAAGATGGGCAGATTAAGGAGGGGTATATCTGGAACCTTCTTATCCCACCTCTGCTATCGAAGAACAATTGACATGATTGTACTGAACTGGAACTTAACCATTATAAATATTAGCTATGGTTATGGGTGGCTTGGACCTCCCCCCATATATAAGACTTCTCTACTTCTCATGCAGATATAGTGTGGCACTGTTGCTTGTTTTTCTAAAACGTTATTTAGCAACTTATTTCCTGTATAAACGTTACTATAATATCATTGAAAATTTTGATATCATTATATGTAACCATGTATACATATTGCTGGTGCCCTTTGAGGCATCAACCTTGTCTTGGCTGTCAACAATAAAATTATGTTGTAAAAAAAACGATACATATATGCAGAGCTTAGAATAATAAATCTATACCCACCCTCTATTTACTTACCTTCAAAATATTGACGTTCCCAATAATTTAGCAGGGTGAAATTAAAAACTCGATATTCTGGCACAATACTGTATATGTAGTTTCAATAAATTGAGTATGTCATCGCACATGGTAACAAGCCTGAACTCAGTGCATTACAATGGTTTCTGCGGACGTGGATGGCCCAGTCCATTTATACAAAGCTAGGGGTAAAAATAAAGACCCAATTTGAGGTCCAAAAATGAGTTTCAAATAAAGCGAAATAGTTTGGGGATCACAAGAGACAGACCCGCTCCTTATGGTATTTAAAAATGTATGAAATGTTATTATCAGTTTCCTGCATAGAAATGATGAATTCGAAGTATTGTTAACTTTTGTTTAGGTTTGTTCATGGTTTAAGGCTATGCAACCATTAAATACTTTTTTAAGTATTTGCTAAATGTATATTGATTTAAGGGTAGAGTTTGATTTTCAAGCTTCTAAGAGAATAGTTCTACTAGGATAAAAAAGCAAAAGAGGAGAATGAGAGATTAATTATGTTATCCTGGTTCCAACTTGTAAGACTTGCAGTAGCCTGACCTACAAGGACTGAAAACTAAAGTGGCAAAAAATGCTACTATCTAATAAGGGCTTTAGGGAGATATACTTAAAGTGTGTTCCACGGCCATCATTTGTGGAACCCGGAAACAAAGTCAAAATCAAAAGTCACCATCTGCTTGATGAAATAAAACATTAAAAATAAACAAGCCCTCCCTACTTAAACATAAATGCCAATCGGACACATCAGATGTAAATGGCACCACTGCATCCCACATATATTTCCATAGGAATACACATTAATGTGCTCACAAAAAAAATATATTTTTAGGTGAAAGGCAAATAAACCCAATAGCCTGTGTACCACCACTTGGTAGACCACTGTTGTAAAATGCCTTCCAGTTGGTGCTGAGAAACCATAATTGTGAATCTGGCACTTCACTCCTCGCTCTGACATTTTTGGAGATGCAGGAAATCGACCTGACCTTCTAACTGTAGAAATGTATTCAAGTCAAGACTTCATTCTGCCTTTCTCCTCTTTTATCAGCTATCATTTGAACAAATGACTTGCCACCTTGTAGGCTTTCGTCATATGCGCTCTATCTTTCCAAGCGTCAGTAGGCATTTCTCAGCCCCGCGCTATCTATTTTGCCTTTGAAGTGAATTACAACATGCGCATCCTAAACAATGCACATCTCATTTATCATCTGTCTGGAGGAGACAGCACCTCCACTGAAATTCTCGCTGTGCAAATACCGAGGCACAAACTGGCCATGTCTGCCCCTTCTATTCAGTGAGTTAAGAATAGAAATATATTTGATTGTAGACATCAATTCCTGAACAGTATTACCTGCAACTCATTTAATGGAGCATCTAACAGGTATTCGGGTTATGATATGCAAATAGGGCAGGAGACCCCAACGCTGCTGGTTTGAGACCACAAGTTCCTGCTGGTGCACAGTTACCTAAGAACCCAGCAGAATATTGGGCCATTCTGTTTCCCTTTGCTAGAGACCCTTCCTATTGGTGGTTATAGAGCTGACATCATCAGGTGAGCCAGCCCACAGCTGCACGTGTTATAATTAGCTGGTGCCCAATCAAACACACAATGCCACACAATCTCTAGCAGTCCCACTGCAGCTCAAGGCATTTCTACTTTCAAAGGCGTGACTGAAACAGGTCGAGTGGCAAGCAGACATCTTCTTAGATCACTTCAACTTTACCTACTGATAATGAAAAGTAACTTTTAGTCTGCAATGGCTTCCCATTTCCGTCCTCTGTAGACCCATCTGATCTCAAATATAGCCCCCTTTTTATCTATCTGTCCACTTGTCCATACGTATCCAAATGCATTCTCCAAGCACACTGTACATAGAATGGTGGCTGAAGAGTTCATACAAGGAGCTGGGCCTCTGACGCTCCTGGGTGGACCCCACGCAGTACATACTGTGACTAGAAACAGTGCATACTGGCGTTTAACGTCTGACACTTCTAAGTGAACCCCGCACGGTATATAATCTAGTTGTTTAACTGTGCATTCAGAGGTCTGGGCCTCTGCACTCCTGGGTGGACCTCACACCATACATAACCTGGTTGCTTAGCAGTGCATTCTGGGACTTGAGCCTTAGGCACGCATCCTGGTTGGTTAATAGTACATCCTGGGGCTGCGTCTGTTGCTTGTGAATGGACTCCATAAGACACACACCCGGGTGGATACCACTAATCCACACACTATCCACTCAATGGATGCCTCAGACATGAGATTGCCACCACTTCTACTGCTGAGCACGTGTGACAGCGTTTGTTCTATAATCTAACACTCTCTGCAGCACTTCCTGCTTATGTGTAGCATCGTTCACTGCACGATATTTGAAGCAGATCTTTCAGGCTCATGTACCTCACCTCACACTCCCATACGTCATAATACGTCCAGCATCACATCAACCAGGCACTCTGAAAGCGTGTACAGGAACCCAATGCAAATCACAGCACTTTGCAGCCTCTTCAGGGGTATTGAGTGCTCTATAAATGCTATTAAACAATATAATGCAACTCTATATCTTTCATTGACTCGTGTTCAAACACCCCAAGCTCTACCTTTAAGGTTCTGGGATCGAGTTTGTACCTTGATAATTAAGACACAATATTTATGCTGAATGATATTCAGTACACAATAGTTTGGTTCCACACCCAATGAAAATGACTCGCACTCAGGCACCTACATTGTTGTCACTGCTATGGCGTCGCCTGCTCTTCATATTTAAAGGAACACTCACATCCATTGTAAACAAGCATTGGCAAAGCAAAGAGGCCTGGCTTGCATTTTGAGTCCTGACTACAAGGTTAAAAACACTCCTGCAGCAGAAAACAAATAATAAATGATTGCTTCCTGTACACAAAGCATCTGTGAGATAAAGATTTAAATGTGTGATGACTGATAGTACTTTTGGGATGCAAAATGGTCCCTAATGCACGGCAAAGCAAACACTCCATAGGAGGTGAAATGCTACAGCTTAACAGCCAATAGCACGAGATAAGAGAAAAGTATTACTCTGTAAAGAGTCAAAGCCCACCTGAACCTGTGACAATAGGTAATGAAGAAGCGTGTGCTGTCAATCCAGACCTAAAAAGTAGAGAATACCACGATATTGCTGAGAGGAAATCATATACTTTTCAGCATGGCAACAAAAGCAGATACAATGGGGCAACAGGCCCAGGTAGATAGTGTGATGAACTTTGGTGCACACACCATATACCACAATATACAGTTGTGCACTTACATTTGCTTCAAGGGCCTTTGTCCCTCATATGGAAACTTCACAAATCACAGCAGTCAGAAAGGGCAGCTTCAAAATAACGAATCAAGAACCCGGGAGAGGCATTTATCTGTAGTCCTCAATGAAAGAAGTCTGATGCTGCTTCTTGTGAACAAAAAGAGGCTTTATGGCTATTGTTTACAAAGAAGGGTAACAAAAAGGTAACATCTCTGCAAATGCATGTGGCAGGTAATCATCCAATCAGGACACTGTGCATGCCTCTGATAATAGCAATGCTGTGCAATGTGTATTTGTGTGCTAAGAGTACAGGTTTCGATTTAGTAAGCAAATTGTTAGGTTTCCAAATTCATTTTTGTGTTTTTCTTTCCCTTAAGCAGAACACATTTAAGCTTAGCCTAGCACATAATCATCACTTTCGCAGCAGGTACAAAAAAACACCTAGGCTAGCTATCCATGTCTGCCAGGATTATGTGTTCCATTTTCATCTCTCCATGACGTACACACGGACCCCGCATGATAAAATCCATACCTAGGTCTGCATAGTTAGACTTGCAAAATTGCTTGTGTCCACAAAAGTACAGCTCAAAGTCAGGCTCGTTTGACCGGCGCAGTGTGTATCCATTCCCCAGGGCGGCGAAAGCGTCACAGGTGTAGCGGTATGTGATAAAGCCGTAGCTGTTCCTGCAATTAGAGAAGACAGAAAAACAAGGGAACACGTTAAGAAGCGCCGAAGAGACACACGCGTAAACGTAGCCAAGAGGTGCTACATATGGCACTGCGCGCGCCCTAGTGCTGCGCTTCCGACGCACTACCCTCGCGACTAGGGAACCCCACATAGGGTGACCAACCGTCTGTAAATTTCACAGACAGTCCGTCATTTTGGTGTGATGTCCGTTGTCCATAATCATTGCTTTTACGGACGCCTTTTGTCCGTAATTTTGGAGATTAATTACAGCGAGCTGTGCTGTGCCCCTGCGAGAAACCCCAAGAGATTAAAAGTTCTCAGGGGCCAGCTCGCACTTCTCTGTTGAACTCCAGAGGCTGCAGCAGCCCCTCCCTGAGCTCGCACAGACTGTGGACAGGCCCATTGTCATTCTGACTGAGGCTGATTATCCCCTTTCGAATGACAATGCGCCGTCTGGCTTTGGCATAGTGAGTGCCTTGGAGGCCAGTGACTCACTTGGAGCCAGTAGAACGTAGTTAGTGATTACAGAGGACCTTTAGTACTGTGGGGAACTTGCGGCCTTGTGTAATTTGCCAATGTTGTTCACTGAGAGTGACGGGGCAGGAGCAGTGACGGGAGAGTAGAGGCGACAGGAAGGGAGAGGTGATGGGGCAGGAGAAGTGACGGGCAGGAGAAGTGACGGGGCAGGAGAAGTGACAGGGCAGTAGTGGTGACGGGGCAGGAGAAGTGAGGGCAGTAGCGGTGATTAGGCATGAGCAGGAGCGGTGACCGGGCAGGAGCAGTGAACGGACAGGAGCAGTGAACAAACAGGAGCAGTGAACGGACAGGAGCAGTGACGGGGCAGGAGCAGTGACGGGGCAGGAGAAGTGACGGGGCAGGAGCCGTGATCGGGCATGAGCAGGAGTGCTGACCGGACAGGAGCAGTGAACGGGCAGGAGCAGTGAACGGGAGAGTAGAGGCGACAGGGAAGGAGAGGTGATGGGGCAGGACAGGTGACCGGGCAGGAGAAGTGACGGGGCAGGAGAAGTGACTGGGCAGGAGAAGTGACCGGGCAGGAGAAGTGAGGGCAGGAGCGGTGATTAGGCATGAGCAGGAGCGGTGACCGGGCAGGAGCGGTGAACGGACAGGAGCAGTGACGGGCAGAAGTGACGGGGCAGGAGAAGTGACGGGGCAGGAGAAGTGATGGGGCAGGAGAAGTGACGGGGCAGGAGAAGTGACGGGGCAGGAACGGTGATCGGGCATGAGCAGGAGTGCTGACCGGACAGGAGCAGTGAACGGGCAGGAGCGGTGAACGGGCAGGTGCGGTGAACGGGCAGGAGCGGTGACGGGGTAGGAGCGGTGATGGGGCAGGGGTAGTGAAGGGGCAGGAGCAGTGACGGGACAGGAGAGGTGACAGGAAAGGAGAGGTGACCAGGCAGGAGAGGTGACCAGGCAGGAGAAGTGATGGGGCAGGAGTGGTGACGGGAAAGGAGAGGTAACGGGTCAGGTGAGGCGATGGGGCAGGAGAGGCAACGGGGCAGGAGAGGTGACGGGGCAGGAGAGGTGACAGGGCAGGAGAAGTGACAGGGCAGGAGAAGTGACGGGGCAGGAGCGGTGATTAGGCTTGAGGAGGAGCGGTGAACGGACAGGAGCAGTGAATGGACAGGAGCAGTGAACGGGGCAGGAGCAGTGAACGGGGCAGGAGAAGTGACGGGGCAGGGGAAATGACAGGGAAGGAGTGGTGACGGGGCAGGAGAAGTGACCGGGCAGGAGAAGTGACTTGTACTTATGTTCTTTGCCTATTTATTTATATACTATTGCATGACATCCACTGATGTGTCTGTAAAGCATACATTTTGTCCCGAATTTTTGTCCTGTATTTTGACTTCCTGTCCTGAATTTTTGTCCTGAATTTTGACCCTTTGTCCTGAATTTTTACACTCACCATCCTGAATTTGCGCCCATGCCAGTTGGCCACCCTAATCCCACAGCCTTCAAGTTCTGAATATATTGCTGATATATCCTGCCTATTAGTTAACAGGCTCGGGAATTGAAGCCTAAGCAATGATAGTGTAAATAGTGCAATAGTAGTGACTGGCAAATGCCCGTGTTACTTGCAATCAGCTGTTCCATTTAGTTGATCTCCGGAGACAATAATACTTCGTTATGAGTTGTATAACAACTGAATTTTCCTGCCTTTATTTGCAACGTAACACATTTTAAATTAATGTTGTCTTTTTCTTGCCTTAGCCCAATTGAGCCAAATCGACCACTGATCAAAGCGCAGATATTGTTTAACGACTCCTGCAGAAGGTGCCACACTCCATCCGTTGGCCACCCCATAATAAAAGGCCTGAGCCAATGGGCAGAAAGGATTATGAAGGAAATGGCAGTTAATTGCTGTTAATACCTGGTATCATGTGCACATTAAGGGTATAAACACCCATCCAACAGTATCATGCAATACAGCCAAAGGGTGCAATGTTGTTCCTCAAACCTCTACTTCACTCCGTAACACGCTCACTGAACTCAGAAAGCGGATTAGCAACAGCTGCACCAGCGGTTTACACAATATGATTGGCTGAACCAATCTGAGCATTCCACACGAGTTGATAACATTTTCCATCTGTACCAACAAGCCAAGATATAAGGTCAGTATTTCTTGTTAGCTAAATGCCTCGAAGGCATAGCAAACCACTATCTACCTGAAGATTCACTGGGACTTTAGCAAAAAAAATAACCGGCCACTTTATAAGATTCCATGAGAAATACTTTTTGTTTAAAAAAAGAATCATGATAACTTTACGCGTTGCATGTCCTGGAGGGTAAGGGACCCTCATCCTTCATTGTATGAACGTGTGTATCTACGTGATTTATACAGTACACATTTAATTAGGTGCCTCGATTCATGTAATTAGTCTATTACCATGGTGACAACAATAGTCCCAAAAGGTCCTGGTCATGTTTTCAAGATATCCCTTGAAGTATTCATGAGATGACTGCACATAAAATGGTTCCAAGTGGAGAAATTTACATTGTGAGGTATTATCTTGAAAGCCAGATATTGTAATGAACGGATAATTGAACAATTAAGAGTTCAATCTGTGTTTTTTCAAGCACACAAAACTCAGCGTGTCTGAGAGTAAACGCCAGCAGAAAGAATTCCATGATTCAATTACAAACACAGTAAAAACGGTACTGTAGATAATTCTCAGACAAGAGCCACTGAGCGAAGATCACACCAGATGACAACTCAAAGACTCTGACTGTAGGGGCGGCTCCTCCCTTAAGGCGGAGGAGTGTTGCCACACTGATTGAAATGCCCCGGATTTGAAAAATAAAATGGAAGTTATGGGCAGGGCACTTATATTTAAAGTGCGCATGTACCTTTGGCCGGCCGTCTTGCGAGGGCTAGCCAGACATGCACATTTTAAACCTCTCAGCCCAGCTGCCTTGGACAGCTGGGTTGAGACCAAGCAAAGGCCTCCAGTGCTCTTAGGAACGCTGAGAGAGCCTACTCCATCCAGTCCTGGTGTTGTTCTCATGCTGCATGAGAGCAGTGCAGGTACTGCTTAGGGGAGGTGCCTGGGGTCTGCATTGTAGGAGTGAAGGACACCAGACGGGAGCACAGGCGTGCCGCAAGGTGAGTTTTCTTTTCTTTTTTTAATGTTTTGAATGTATTTAATGTATGTTCACTAAATCGCCAACATGCATTACATTACAGTTTTAAAGTTACCATAATATAATCCATGTCGGAAATTTTGTTGATGTAATTTGCACCAGCACCCACCTCCCAATTGCCCGCCTCACCACTCCCCGTAGGTGGCAGCCGCCACTGACTGTGAGTTATTCTGTGTGGGGGGCAACCCCAGGGTGCTTCAGAGAATGAAGGATGATATCACTCTACAATAGACACCAATGGAGGAAGACAGTATTAGAATTCAGGCCATTGAGGATGCGAGAGTACAATTGTGTTTAGCCAAGAAAAAGGGGGATGACTTAGCATGTCAAGCCATGGTACTTGGTACTTGTGTTTCCACGTCACAGACACAAGTAAATTGTGGTTCAATAACCCACAAATGTGTACAAGTGCCTTTCTTCTGAGCTAGCTGGAAAACACATTACCAGCATTTGATGGGACATTTGATGGGACATTATACAGTATAATGGGTATTCAAGATTGTTATGTCAGGAAAGCATGTGTGGATAGATTTATCCACACCTTGCACCTGGGCAAAGTCACAAAAAGTGACATAAACCAATACAAAGTGTTGATAAACTATTTACTTTCCAGTGCAAAGCTGTCTGCGCTGGAAAGTAGCCAGTAAGGTAATGAAACAGCACTTTGCGCTACTTGGGTTACTTTGCATCGAGGGGGCATCTCATGGGTGGTGCATGGGCGTTGCAATGCCACCAGCTATGGTTTTTGACTCAAAGCCTGTCGACTAAATATGGTAGACAGGGCTTTGCGCCAAAAACCACCTTGCTGAAGCAGGCGCTATCAAGGAGAAATGTTTTTATTCATCCTGAATTTTTCAACACTGCAATACATTATGACATTTTTTTAAAGTTAGTCTCTAAGGCATAGTACTTTGTACTGGAAGTGTAGTACCCTACTGTTACTAAACCTGGGCTAGGCTAAGACAAATATGAAAAGGTATGTGAATGGAGTCTGACTATTTGAATGGCAGCACAGGGGATGACAGTAGCATGACCATATCTTTTAGGATAGGTTCGACACTGTGTTTTTACCCTTGCACCCCACAGTGCAGCAACTTTGGTTTCTACGATTTTTTTTATAAATTTGCCCTTTGAAGTCACTTCCTTGGCCTAAGTGACTTTTTCAATATGCATGTCTGCTTAATGTGATTTTATCGTACTACTTGGATTTAATGACGTATGCTTAGTCAGTAACCAGCAAAAAGCAGAATATATGCCATTAATGTGTACTGAGCATTGTTTCTTAAATTAGACCCATTTTAAGGGCAAGACTGGAAGTATATGGTAGGTGACATCTTCCACATTTATATATGGTATGTCAAGCATGTAAACCACAATGGGCCAGATGTACGAAAATGCAATTTTGCATTTCCTAAATAGCGACTCCATAGGAATTGCTATTTAGGAAATGCAAAATGATATGTATGAAATTATCGATTTCCTAATAGCTATTCCTACAGAGTAGGAATCACTATTAGGAAACTGCAATTAGCAAGTTCCATACCATTCGTACCAATTGGCCAGCATTGCATTTCCTAAATAGCGATTTTCAATTAGGAAATCGCTATTTGGAAATGCTAAACCAAGGATGGCTATGGGCATAAGGCCCCTTGTAATGCACGCCAAAACTAGTGGTGCACATGTAGAGCACCCATATGCCCCAGGGACATGTGTAGGCTCTATTGCACTTACAAAAAGCATCTCTGGGCATTCTTTTCTAGATTGAGCCTAGGCAGTGCGCATGCGCTGTCTGCAAAACATGCTGTATCTCCCCTGTGGGCTTTTGGCATGCACATCATTGCCATTTGTTCTTTGCTGTGTCATTCAGAAATGCTGCCTTTTTATTGGAGCAGTCATTGTAATTGTCCCTCCTTTGGGTGCTGGGTTCCCTCCCAGGTGTTTTTTGAGTGCTTGGTTCCCTCCCAGGCATCTTCACTAGGTGATTCTTTTTTTGTTGGCCATAGCAACGTGTTCAAGCTTCCCCCTGGCACAGCGTACAATAGCCTCTCCTCCTGCCTGTGCATCGAAGCCTCAGGATTCCTTGTGGTTGTCCACCTGTTGGTTCTGGCTTGTGTTCATCTGTTGGTTGTATTCTAGCGCCCGCCCCTCGAGAACCCCAATCAGAGCGGCACCAACTGGCAATGACACGGCTGGTAATCAGACTCCATATGGTGCTGTTTCTTTTGCAGTTAAGAGGGTATAAGCCTTTCATCATGTTGCATCTGACACTGTTTGTGAGCCATGAGGTGTCGCTCTGTTAGCTGTTTATACATTGCCTTGAGTGCATGGCGCTCTAGCCCATTGCCCGCTCAGCTCTCTGAATGAGGCCTTACCTTATTTCCCAAGTGCTGTAATGAAGGCGGCGAGTTGATATTTTGCTGTTCCAGCCTCCAGATTAAAAGGGATCACTGGAGTTTAGAGCTTATAGTGCTCCCGGTTCATTGGGAATAGAATGTATCTGGTTATCAGAGCATGTGGCATCTCCTTAGGCAAGTAATATCTTTAGTTGGAAAGGGAGACCAAGACTGCTTCACTTCAGCTACTTCACTTTTATTTGCTTGTCCATTTAAAGGCAAAGGGACAGCAGTGAGGCAGCCTTGTCCTTGTCTGAGATATTTTGTTAGGTTACAGGGAATACCTGCCCATTGCTTACTATTTATTGACTTGTTTTATTTACGTTAATTCAATTAGCTGTTGGCTGTTTCGGGCGAGTTTGAGAAGGAGAGCTCAGTGAGTCACCCGCAGGTAAACAAAGATGTTTGTTCACACTGTTTATAGTGACACAGAGAAAAGCTCTTTGAACCACCACTGGCCATGTCTGCATTTCTAAGTAGGTCGTGCTTGCGGAGTTACACTAAAGCTGCGTGTCTGCACTCGAGTACGCATGCTGCTTAGTTTGTGGGTTCCAGTGAGCCACTCTGCAGCCTTCTGGATCAACAAACACATGTCCCGTTCCTCAAAGATCCACCATGTATGTTTTTCAAAACTAACCCCGAATTATGTGAATTCCTTCAAAGGCTGATAGCGAAAATACACAAACATGTTTTTTAGTGATCATACTCAAGAGCTGTTAAAGCAATTAATGCGTTCTTTTTTAAAATTGTGTAACAAGCATTTACATTGTAATGTCCGAGATTGTATGCATCCCCAATACTTGCAAATCATGTGCAAATTGTCATGTATACTGACAGGTGAAGAGAGGAATTGTCACTAAGCAGTCGAAGCCACTCTAATAGCATGTAAGAAACAAAAAATGATATTCTTGGTCAAATTTTATATTGGGTTACTTTAAGGTCTCTGCTGATTGTAAAACTAGAAGTTTATCAGAAATATTTGAATTGTATTTTCGGATAACTGACTCCATTCAATGTAGGTCTCTTTTTCCTGCACTGTCTTCATACAGCGCTCAGGGCTGCCAAGTTTTCAGTGTACTTGTCTGTGTCATGAACATGTTTGCAATGCACTTATGTGTGACATTCCATGTCTTAAATGTGGCACCTCGAGTGACAATTTATCATGAATATGAACTGTGCCTATTATTTATCGTTAATGACCCAATTTTTAAAGTATTGAACACTCTTCCAGGGCAAATATTTAAATTCAAACCAAATTCCTCACTTAAGCTCTCTTTTTCACCACTCAGCCGAGATCCGTGCACCACCCCATTGACCAGGCCAATAGGTCTCCCATTGGCGAGATAAATTGGCATTGCCAATGTTTGTTTTAAATTGCACATGGCTACCATCGACTTTGAGTCGATTGTAATTGCATTTTCTAATGTTCATTTTGCATTTAGGAAATGCTCTGCATATGTGCTAAAAAATCGCAAATAGGAAATCCCTATTTGTGATTTCCTGTTTAGGGTAGAAATCGCATTTTACAATTCTCTAAAGACCTTTGTACATAGGAAAAGGCTGTTTTGCATTTTTTAACAGGCCAAAATTGCGATTCTGCCAGTTAAGAAATGCAAAAGGCCTTTGTACATTGGCCCAATATTCCTTAACTGATAGATGAGCTGTTTATTAAATATACCACAGAAAAACTGTGGGAGGTTGTGTCAGTAATGGTGTATTGAGAGGAAGACTTACGTGCACCATGTACTGTGGCTTACGAGCTAACAATAAGTCAATATTTAGAAAGGTGCTAACGTGACAGAGGAAAAATCCACTCATTATGTAAATATTATTTTTTTATAGTTAAAGTTGTGTATCTTGCGAAACTCTTTGTAGAGCTTTAAACCAGAAAAATAATGTATTACAGTTCAAACATAATGGAAAATCACGGATAGGACACCCAATGTATGCACTAGATGCTTCAAAATATAGACTTTGCATATGTTTAATAATACTATCATTCACATTTCTTGTGGACAACTCAAGTGTGGTATCTGCCGCATTGTCAAATATGTGGAAATGGATACAAGCCTTTAGGCAAGTTTAATAAGCTTTCCTTTAGAACACATTTATTGTTAGCAGTGTAGAGGATGTTAAGGACCCACGAAGATGGTGGACATCTAGTGAGAGTAAGGAGACTGAATATTGGCGATCATTCAGATAGTTAAGGCAGTGGATGATATCTCCTGGGATGCAAAGGAATCTTCCAGGAGCTGATTCATAATATTACTCCAGTGTCTCTTTTGAAAATGTGCCATTTCCTATGCGGCTCCTATGCCAGGAATAACAGTGGAGTGGTTTTGGATTTTTATCTGACTAAGAGAGACATCACAACAAAAATTATGTAATAAAAAGAAGGTCATAAGGAAATACGTTCTTTCTCACACACTTCCTTAAATAAAATAGGGCATTGCAATATACGTTCGCATTATTTTGTTTGAGGAGTAGCATTCCTTGTGGAGCCTGGTATCTCCTAGGTGCTTTTGGCAGATGGATTGATAGAAAAACATTGGAACACCAATAGTTGAAAATATGCAGATGCATTTTTGCAGACAAGTAAGGTGTATGTCGGTGATATCATAGCATATCACACGTGCTCTATGTTGACCAATGCCACAATTTCACTTTTTTTTTTTTAACCTAAGACAAATTTGATTAATCTAAATGGAACTCATTTACATATTTATGATTTTCCTGCATGGATTGACGTCTCAGGAGCTATTTGGACATCCCTGACACAATGGGTTGGAAAAGTAGTGCGTGATATGGCTGCATCTGCTACTGCATGACTACGATGTACAACAAATTCATTTATGACAAAAGGATATTCTGCAAATATTTACCCATCATCGCGCAGATTCACTGTGCATTCCTCAATTTCTCCAAACACCTCAAAGCGATCCCGCAGCTCTGCCCGGTCAATGTCCGGTCTGATCTTAGAGACGTAAATCACACGGCGCTCTTCCTATCAGAAGGGAAGGCAGTGTACAATGTCAAGAAATGCTTCTTATTGTTTCCTGCTGCACAATGCAAATGGGACCTGACCAATCATAAAGCTTCTTTCTAGAAGTCAATTACAGCCTAGAAGAGTAGAGGTCTGGGATGACACGGATGTGGTCGTTAATGGGCCTCCTATGCCTCTCCAACAGATATTGCCACTAAAACAATATGGAAAACCCAAAAGTAGCATTTGCGAGCAAGAACCAACATTTTTTTTCCACAGCACTTGTTTTCGTGACAGTTCCAATGTGTCTCTGAAAATGTTCTGGGATTGACATTTCCCACCCCATGTTTCGCTGAGTTGAATAAAGCGCAGCATCACGTCTCTGGAGCCTACAACCTGATGATCTCATTACAGGTTTTCACTCCATCTCGTGTACTGTGGCAAATAATAGGGGCATCCGACAGACAGTATTGCAGTGTATGTGCATCTTGTTATTAATAAATAGGATTTACAAAAGAACTCACAAGTAAATAAGAACTTCTGTTTGGTAGTTCTACTAAAGTAGTGTTCCATCACACTCGCACTCTTTGATCATTCTTCTAGTTCCACCTCGTATGCATCATTCATAGCATTTCATTAGCGATGGCACGTGCATGCCAGCGTCCTTCTAGTCTTGATGTTTCACCATTCCCTCCCCACTTATTTGCTGTTCTCACCAGTGAGCTCCAGGTATGAACCGTGACATGGAATGGGGCAATTATTTTAAGGTGTGAGAGAAAAGAGCAAAATGGAAAGTTGTTTTTTCTTCGGTTTCCATTGGCTGCGTATAACACACTACACATTGTTTGGATGGGTGACTCGTTGACGTCGCAGCCTTCTTGCATGGTTAAACAGACTGCCTGAAATAGGCTTCACTCTTTATCAGTTAAATTTTTTTTTAAATCACTGACGTTTGTTAAAGTCTCACTGCAACCATTATGTAGTCATGACCCTGGCAAATGGCTTATGAATTTTTCAAGCCTTATGAATTTTCCAAAACACAATGTGCTTAAAGACACATTATCCGTTTTAAGACCACCTGTATGTCTAGTCTGTGAACACTCTCTGCCATAGTATGCATGTTTCATAGAATGTTTGCTCTCTGCTTCTCATGCAAGACTGGTTTATTTTATGTAAGTAGGAGCTGGGACTGATTCAGGGAGCTTTCTGCTAAAATATGCTGAAAACATTGCTGTAGTGCAAACCGCAAACAGGAGATGAATGAGAAAACTATCAATGTGCACTGTCTGAATGGGGGAAGCAGCGGGGGGGGGGGGGGGAGGAGTCATCCAGGATACTGCACCTCAGCTCTGAAGAATTCTGCCTCAGTGTTAGCAGTCTGAGGGTGGAAGAATGCACAAAGTGCTGATGGACAGATCGCAGGTTCCATGGAGATGCCATCATACCATGGCAGCGTTGCAAATGCTGTATACATTCGACCACTCTTTAACATGAGATAACCATACACTGTTTTGCAGGAAATTCCTTTTTTTGCGGAATGAGTTTTGGTATTTGCAAAAAACACACTGTCAATTGACGTGCAAATTTTACACAAAACAAGCAGGCCTAATTGTATGGGTGAGTGATCCAATGAGTGATTGAGCATTAAGTGAGTGTAAGTGTAAGCGTACGTGTGAGTGAGTGAGTGTAAGAGTGTGGATTTGTGAATCAGAACATAACTAAATAAGTACATGTATATTTAATGGGGCCACTGTGTACTCTGTCGACTACAGGTCAGAATTATAGGAAACCTATATTTCAATAGATTTAGGAGTCAGTGAGTGAGTGAGTATGTGAGTCTAGGAGACAGTGAGTATTTATCGAGCCAGCCTGCTCGATCAGTTATAGGTGTGCATTTTACCCAGTGCCCCTATTCAGTTTTAAGAAGTTATGAGGGCCTGACTCAGATCTTGGCAGACGGGTTACTCGTCAAAATGGTGACGGATAGATATCCCGTCAATCTAAATATAAATCCCATTATATACTATGGGATTAGATTTCGGAGGACGGGATATCTGTTGCCATTGTGACGGCGTAACCTGTCCCCCAAGATCTAAATCAGGCACTGAGTGACTGATTGAAGCAGTTAGTGAGAGTTAATTAAATGTACTGAGCTATTTTTTTCTGCTGCTAAAATTTCTAAAAGAAAAAATATATAAGCTATCTGGAATTAGGCAGGGTCTGTAGTTTACAAATTCCATTATTATTATAAAGTCATGCATAATCGGGCCCACGGAAACGATAATATGAACTTTAATGCTTAAATACTTAATTTCAGTGACTGATCTGATCTGAAGTCAGTTTGCTGTGGCCGCTCGGCACAAGTCTAACTAAAACTAAAACAAGCTGCAGACTGCTGTCGACGTCGAGCGCGTGAAGTGTTTCCCCAGCATCGCCACCCTGTCTGGATAGAGCCTCGTGATTAAAACAACGGGGGATGCTGAACACCTGCTCCACAGACCTCAGGGAATAGTGAAAAGGAAACGCTGCACTGCCGCGAGAGCCGCGGGGGGGACCATCTCTGCCTAGCAAACACACGGGAGAATCAACAGAAACCTGGAAGGCTCCTCGGTCTAAAAATAAAAAGGAATTCCATATCTAAAATGACACGCGGCGATTTAAATTAATGCAAAACAAAAAAGATAGCACGGAGGCTGCTCCTCTGCGACTGCAGTAAAATCTTAAACGAATGCAGTGCATCTCGTGTCTGCCTTTTTGTTTTATAAGAGAGATTTTATTAAACATATTTTATACAAAAGATGCGGGATGGTTCTGCTTTGGAGAGATACGAGTGTGCGGTAATGTGGCACACCGCCTTCAATCTGCTCTAATGAGCCAAATCCCTCTAAAACATTTTTTTGCACAAAAATAAACCGGAGCACGGTCTGGAAAATCGACAGTGCACTTGAATGAACCTTGAGAGTATCGATAAACTAAAATAAGGAATAAAGCGTGAGGAGATAGCAATAAAAATAAAGGGTGGAGTGTAGGCAATGTATATGAGGGTGCTGATGGCGCCCGTGGGACAATGTTTGTTGGCGCCCCCCATAATGACCTCCTCCACCACGGATTCCCTCATTACCACCCTTTAACAGTGCCCCTCAAGTCGCCATAACCACTCTCTCCCATATGCATTTAATTAGTTTTACAGTGCCACTCATACCAGTGTAGGGTGTCAAAGCACTTTACATCACACACATATTACACAGAGTCAATCAATCATATGCGTGTAAATCAGTGTATAAGAAACAATATATAAGACAGAGGACTACAGGGTGTAGAGTCGCATGTCATCCTTACTGGTAGGCAGTATCGTTTAAGAGTGATTGGTCTGGAGATGCACAAACGTAGAATTTAAAATGTAACAACATGGTTGGGGGTTCTCTTTAATAATAAGAATTGATTTCTACCCAAATGAACCAATTTTGCAACATTAGGATAATGTAAGACTGGAGAAAAAATCATAACGCTCTAACCTATACCTTGCAGTTTTCATGCAGCTCTTTAATAAGTTAATTGCTCACTGTCCTACATTAGGATTTTAACTTATAAACTGCAACTAACAGTAGGACCTCTCTGACAAAAGCAGGTCTATTTTTATTATATGCACTTTGTGATCTGCATGGTACCCGTTCTTTGCAGCAGGCATATTAACCCCATGCGCTACCTTACGGTGAGTCAAAACTACCACTCGACAAAACTCTGATTTCTCTCTCTCCAGGAAGAACATTAATCACCAGAGTTATCTTCACATTTTTATTGTTGTCTGAAAATTGCTGGAAGCATGGTACACAGCAGCAGGTGCTTTCAAAACCATAATATATGGCACCCCACCCAAAGTAACCGTCGGGTGCGGTGGCACCAGTCGCACATCCCTACAGCCGGCCCTGTGAAGGACCAACCCAGGTGCCGTAGTAATAACCCAGGCCCAGTGCTAAATTTGAAAAAGGTAAGTGCCAGAACCCTTGTCAGGAGGCCACTGCTGCTTGCACCACCAATTGCCCCTATCAACGCCGCCAATGGCAGTACTAACACAGCTACTAACCATCACATACTACTTATGTGACAATTTGAACTATTCCAGGCCACACAAAACTTTAAGAATGAGCTGGATGGCTGCTATTATTATTTTATGCATATTGAATTAATAAACTCACTGTTAGCTCAACTAAAAAATAGACAAACAGCTCGACCATGTGGTAGACTGTCAAAAGTGCCTCTGTGAGAATTAAGTGCTGGTGCCGAGCACATCAATCAATCAATCAATCAATCAAGCATTTATATAGCGCGCTACTCACCCGGAGGGTCTCAAGGCGCTAGGGGGGGGGTCCGCTACTGTTCGAACAGCCAGGTCTTGAGTTGCTTCCTGAAGGAGAGGTGGTCTTGGGTAAGGCGGAGGTGGATGGGTAGGGAGTTCCACGTCTTGGCAGCCAGGTAGGAGAAGGATCTTCCTCCCGTTGTGGCTCTTTGGATGCGGGGGACGGCGGCGAGGGCGTGGTTGGTCGATCGTAGCTGGCGGGTGGGAGTGTAGAAGGTCAGACGGTCGTTGAGGTATCTGGGGCCTTGGTTGTGGAGAGCTTTGTGTGCGTGGGTGAGGAGTCGGAACGTGATTCTCTTGCTGACGGGGAGCCAGTGCAGGTCTCTCAGGTGTCCGGCGATGTGGCTGTGTCGGGGGATGTCCAGGATGAGTCGAGCTGAGGCGTTCTGGATGCGTTGGAGTCTTTTTGAAGTTTGGCTGTGGTTCCGGCGTAGAGGAGTTGCCGTAGTCCAGTCGGGTGGTGACGAGGGCCTGGGTGACCGTCTTCCTGGTTTCGGTGGGGATCCACCGGAAGATCTTGCGCAGCATGCGTAGGATGTTGAAGCAAGACGAGGAGACGGCGTTGACTTGTCGGGTCATTGAGAGGGAGGAGTCCAGGATGAAGCCCAGGTTGCGTGCGTGGTCCGTTGGTTTGGGTGCGTTGCCCAGGGCAGGGGGCCACCAGGAGTCGTCCCAGGCGGAGGGTGATGATCCTAGGATGAGGACATCCGTCTTATCTGAGTTCAGTTTCAGGCGGCTGTTCCTCATCCACTCGGCTACGTCCTTCATCCCTTCATGTAGGTTGGTTCTGGCGGTTGTGGGGTCGTTGGTGAGGGAGAGGATCAGCTGGGTGTCGTCGGCGTAGGAGATGATGTTGAGGTTGTGTTGGCGTGCGTTGGCTGCGAGGGGGCTCATGTAGACGTTGAAGAGGGTGGGGCTGAGTGATGATCCTTGTGGTACGCCGCAGATGACTTCGGTGGCCTCGGAACTGAACGGGGGGAGGCGGACTCTCTGGGTTCTTCCGGCATGGAAAGACCAGCTCAAATTAAGCACTGCTCAGACCTGGAGGAAGATAGCGAGACCTGATGCTGGTAGGAAAGGCTGGGTATGCGTGAATTGCATGGAAAAAGTATCCAAATTGACAGATTATCTAAATCCAGGCAAACCAGGCTGCACTGCTCATCCATTTCAGTTAAATGATGACGACAATAAACAATAGCCTCTGGACAGGGTAGAAATCTGGGCTTCCTATGTGCCAGATGACTGTGAACAGGAGCACACAGCATATCTCCGGGAATTGAAACAGCCAAGGAATAACGAGGGAGAGTAGTTGTAAACCAGGTGAAATATACACCTGAATATACCCCTAAACCCATCCCCAAACCTCATGGGAGTCACTGAAAAAACCAAGTCAAATCTGACAACCCAACTGTGACCTGAAAGCAATTTCCTCTGGTCAGTCTCTCTCCAGTTCCCTCATTATCTGTCTATTGTCTATATACAACCGAGGGCAGTGTACACAGCATGCATCTCCTGTCGATTGTGAGACATGCCTGTTTTTTACTGCTGCCTCAGTCCCTACTACACTGCTGTATTGGGACGGTCAACAAACATAAAGCACATTCAGACACATGTAATTCAGATAAAAGTGCAGGCAGTGCATACAGTGCTTGCCAAAAGAGACATACTCTCGCATACATAATATAAACACAAGCACGCATGCATCAGTTCTAACTGCTATAATTTATAAAGCTCTGCCCAAAGATAGTGGCTGTTGTACAGTTGGAAGGAGAAATAATAAAATATAAAAGAGAAAGAAATGTAAAATACAAATAGAGGAAAAACACTCAAATCCATAAATCACTGTCAGGTTACACAAATCAGTCATACTTCCCCCACCACACATGTAAACGTTTTTGTGTTATTTTTAAGTCATGCATCCCCACGTCACTATATTGTGTGATCTTGGGCTATTCACTTCACTTCCCTGGATCTTAGTTACCATGGGCCAGATGTATCAAAAAGCATCTTGCAATTCTCAGATAACAATTTTTACCAAACCACTATTTGATAATCGCAAAATGATATGTATGTAGGAAGTACCAAAGATTTCGCGATTCCTTAATATTACCTAATAGTGATTCGGTAAATAGCAGATCGCTATTAGGTTATTACTCCAGTCGTTCCTATGGGCCGAAAGGCCCATAGGTACGAATGGTTTTGCATTAGCTAATTTGCTATTACCTAATTGGTAATCACAAATTCGCTAAGGCAAAGCCAAGGGTGCCCAGGGGCCTATGGCCTCCCTGAAGCACCCCAGAAAAAGAAAGTGTGCACATGCAAAGCACACACATGCCCTAGGGCCATGTGTGCACTACATGGCACTTCGAAAAATGCAGTTTTGTGCATTTTTCAAAATTTGCACAAGGGTACCATCAACTTGAAGTTGGTGGTAATTAGCATTTCCTAAATGCACAGTTCGCATTTAGGAAAGGCTTCTTCCATGTGCATTAGGGATTTGCAAATTGTGATTACATAAATTGCAAATACAAAGCCTTTCATAAATATGGAAAGGCAATTCTGCATCCGCAAACGGCCGAATTTTGCGATTCACACTTTTTGCAAATATAAAATAGTTTCATACATCTGGCCCCATTTCATTTAAAGTATGAGCTCTTAGAAATCGAATATCACAAGTATGAGACACTATTTATTTATTGACATGCACATGTATGAAAATTACCTTTGCTGCAGACGTGAGCTGTATCTGACTCCAGTAGCAGGTTCAAACAGTGCACTATGTGCCTATGCCCAAGTGAAAGCAAGTCAAAATGGGAGTAATTTGGCCGAGCAATCCTTCAGGGCAATACTGAGATACGATGGCAGAACAGTGCATGTTCTTTGTGCTGGGAAAGGTGGATTTGCTGCCGGTCTGTACTGAGGTGCATCCACATAGCAGGGAGCAGTCTTAGGCAGAAAAGGCTGGATTTGTTATGGGTCAGCACTAGCAGTGAGCAGTGTCGACAGTGCAGTGGCAGTACTGGACACCGGCCTAAGGAAGACTATTTTGGGCTTTGGCACCAATTCTATTATGTATTGTATCTAAAATAACTACTGGATGCAAAACATCCTATTTATTCTCCTTAGGTGGCTGTGCTGGAGGCGTCTCCATTTCTATCAGCATCCTCTTTTACTTCACTATGTTAAAAAAAAAAAACACGAAATGGACTTTATTTAAAACATTAAAAAGTGAACAAAGCTCCTCAGTAGAATTGCAGAGCAAGATAGGAAAGATTTAAATTGGTTATTTTAAAAAAGTCAAGGCATTGGAATTAATTGTGTGTGTTACAAAGAAGCAGCCCAGAAAACCTGCTGTCTCACTCAGAAATAAAAAAAGTGAAGTTGGCTGTACCATGTACGTTTTTTATAACTAGCCATGCTGCCTTTAATTTCTGGCCTTTGATTAACTTATGTAGATGAAACAAAAGGAAAGGCAGGTTAAAGGAAAAAGGTTTAACAGCTCGCACAAAAAAAAATGGAATGTTGACATATAAAGCAATTGTGATACATTTTTCAACTGAACAGTGTGCACGCTGCAACTGTCTCTCTACACAGCATCACGAATGAAGGTGGGCAGCCACCCTAGAATGAACATTGACAGAGACATAGGTGCATTTTCTGGCTGACCGTTATTGAGCGGAGGTCGGATAAAAGGTGGGCTGTCCCAGTCAAAGATTTTACCTTCTGACTTAGAGCCTGTTTTATTTTTCAGCGGACAGGATACTCTGTCACAAAATGACGGATACCCCGTCCGCTGTATTCCAAGTGCTATTATATCCTATGGCACTTGTAATGCAGCAGACAGGATATACGTCATGTTTGTGATGAAGTATTCTGTCTGCTGAAATATAATTCAGGCCCTTAGTCCCAAACTCCTCAGGGCAGGTTTCCAGGCCCTAGATCTCTTTCTAGCCAGATCATCTGCAAAGTCTAGTTCTCTTGAGTCAGCTGAACCCTCTTGGATTCCAGAGTCTGTCTGTTTTTCGCATCCCTGAAGCAAGGGAACAGGAGGCCAACCACTTGACACTTGGAGAGCGGCTGCAACCCCTGGGTGCCAGAAGGATTCAGGGGTCCTTGGGTCTTTGTGTGAGTCTTCTTCATAAAAAGACAGGAATCAGAAGTCTCCTTCTATCAGGGCCTTCTTCTTCAGATTAAGTCTTTCTGGGTGCAGGAAAGTTCCGAGGAGGTGGTGGTGGAGGTGCAAGATTTATCTTACGCACAGCCACTGATTGGAGGAATTCTACCACCATAACCTCACACTTTACTCACAGTCTCCCTAACTGTCCAGGAGGGCCCTAGGAATGGACAAAACAAGCCCTCCTTTGCGTATCAAAGTCAAAAGAGGTAAGACTAAAGCTACCCTTTGCTTTGCCAACTGTTCCTGTCTACTCCCAAATGGCTAATCCCTACTAAGCAGTCAGCATTTAACACCCATTGGGCTTACTTGGGCCCAGAGGCAAGCCATTGTCCTCTGAATCTGAACTCTCCCAGCCAAGGATGTGAATTCCAGCTCAGGAGGTTTGATGAATGACAAACTGGTTTTAACCCAATTCTGGCTCAGGCAGCCTAAAGTAAAGTTTTGCAAAGTTACCTTTCTGCTAACGTTATCAAAAATCAACATTAATCTGAGTTTAAAAACTAAGCAGAAAATAACTTTGAAGACTTTTCTAAGTGAAGGTGAATAATAAAGATTTAAACCCACCTAGGCCTAAAAGGTCTAGTTTAGCCTACATAATGAAACATATTTTGGCTTTTTTTGCACTGTGAGGGCACACTAACCTCATGTGGATTTTGCTCCATTGTTATATATTAGCATCCTGCCCGTGGACCTACAAGACATACATTAGGGGTGACTTAGAAATAGATACAAATAGACTTTTCCTACATTACAAAGGCATTTTCCCTGCTGTGTGTCAGTGCAATGCATTAAACTGCAGCCTATCTAGAGCACATTGGTGCTCCTGGCAGAAACATATTTTTGGCATGCATATGTGTAGTGTAAATACACACTGGAGCCCACATATAAAATGCAACACTTCATTCCATAGGTGCACTTAAGGCACCATTTATAAGGTATGTAAAGGGAAGTTAAATAGGCCAAATAAGGAGTTCTAAACATACAGCACATCTTTTAGGGGGAAAGCAAAGACACTTTACTACTATTTAGCAGTTGTAAAGCAAGCAAATCTTTATATGCACTAAGTGGGGTACCACAACACAAATAGGGTCAATCCTCACAACTTCCCAATTACATCTACAAGTGTTTCGGGATATGGCAGCTCCCTTCTTCAGGAGACTATAATTTCTTGAAAAATACTGAGTATCACTTTATCAAGATTCAAATCTAGTATATTACAATTCCCAAACAATATGAATTTTAAGGAATTTATAAACATATACCATGAGCACTGATTACTCAAACCCCTCATCTGTCTGCATCAGCGTATGCTACCCATTAAGTTAATTTAAGAGCATGACTGTGTGCACATCAAAGGAAGGGAAAATCAACACAGAGACATGCATAGAAATGTAAGATTCTCTATCAATTGATGTAAAGAGAGTTTAAAGTACTTACTATGGCTTTCTGTCTTTGCCTCTCCCTTTGTTTGGCCCTTTCTGATTCACGTTGTTCATACTCTTTGCGGTACTCTTCCCTCTTTAGTCTTTCATGCTGATATTCCTCATAGCTGTCATATCTATGAAAAACAATAAACGGCATTATAAATTTTCTGGTAATATCGATGTTGCTTACATTTCACCTGAAACAAACAGCAAGGTTATGGAAGAGATGTCGGAATTAATGTCAGTAACTGGCAGTTGTTTGATACCACATACAATAGGAACACTCAATCCCAAAAGGCCAGACAGGGTCCCCTCCAGGCATGAACACAAGCAACCCCCAGACCAGTCAGTCCGAGGTGGAAAGTAATTCAATCATTCCTTCCATCATCTCGTTCTTTGTTGTAGTAGATGCCCTAGTGAGATGAGTTTGCCCAGACGTGTATTCCGTGCTCACTGTGCCACAGGACTCAAGCTATCCCTAAATGACAAGACCTAATAAATAAAAACCTATCTGGGATTGCTTGTGTTTCCATCTGGACAGGACTGGTCCTAGCAGTTCGGGTTCAATAGTTCCTACTGGAGTATGCTCAAGACTAAATCTCATAAGGTAGGTCCAGGTCTAGAATGCATAGTTAGAAAAACACAATGTCTAGAGTGTGACCCTGAGCAATTGCCAATGGATGGCATTAATTTAAGCATTCCTCCATCACCTTGTTCTTTGTTGCATAAACATTTCATCAACATCTGACCTCATGCCATCTAAGAGTTGCGCACAGAATCTGGCAACCTGGCACTCCAAAATCCCAGGCTCTGACACGTTCAGACAATTTCAAACACAAGGAGATGATGGACGGAGCGCTGAAACTTTTCAGACACTCACCCCCAGTCACAGATCTGGGTTGAATCCATCACCGTTCTTTAGCTCACTTTGCCACCCCAGTTCAGACACAGCTATATGCAAATCAGTCTTGACCCTGTGCCTCAAGGGAACAGTACAGCCTGAACCACCAAGCCATGTCTTCCCTGGACTGGAAGCAAGCATCCTGGGACTGGTTTCGGGATAACACCCCTCATCAGCCAAGCTAGCTTGAATCCAGTGGCAAAGAAAGCAAGAGACCCACTGACTATACCCTGCCAACTTAGGGCGAACAAAGACAATTTACGATTTGATAATCAAGCAGATCAAGCAAAACTCAGAATCATGTGACTATGAAACATATCAGTTGCATTCATAAGAGAACAGTTAAACCAACTACTCTTCTGAGAGCAGACCTTTTCATTTTTTTCCTCCTAATAAATGCTAATGGACTGAGAACCTTAGAAATGGCATACAGAGTGTCCTGTTCTATTTAAATCAACTATTCCACTAGAGCCTTCACACCAGCACCCCTACCAAACTGTATGCACCAATCCTTTTATTGGAAAAGAAAAGTGCATTGAAGAGTACGCTAGGCAACATGATTTACGCTACACAAAAGACATAATGTCAATAAATACATAAATGGTGCCATATGTGTCTAATGGCATTGTGAGATCTAAGAGCAAATATTTGGCTGTGAGTCAATTTGTAAACATTTGAGATAAGCATTGTATGTACCGTAGGTTGAGTCCAATGAGAAGGTTGACTTTGGCTCAATGCAGTCTGTGTGGAAGTGGTATAAGAAAATACTCAGAAAGGAGCTATATAGAACTCAATATGATTGGGCAGCACAACCTCTATTGGTTTCTGTAAATTAAAAGAAAGCTTTTTGCGGGGAATGTTTGAGAGCAAATGATAAAGGTGCAAAAGAATAGAAAGAGCGAATTACAATTAATTGCAGTGCCAAGCTGAGAGCATAAGAAAGGCCCAAGTTAACAAATCAATGTCTAAATGGTATGATAAATATTGTAATTGGAGGCATAGAAAGTTAGGAGTGCTACTTCTTGATATTGGTGCCAATAACCGACCAGTAAAAGAGGGATAAAGAAAACAAATAGAAAAAGTTTAAAACAATAATCTTGGCACATCAACACTTGATTCACCAGCAAACCTCGAGGTGGTATTCCTACACACAGGACACATGATCAACAGCACATGCCTGCTAATTTTGCAAATATTTAATAATAAAAATACATTTGTGTGGATTTCAACCCCACTGCCATATGAAGATGATTAGCTTCTTTACAATATCTGAATTTTGTGTGAAAAAAAAAAAAAAAACATACATATATATATATCACTTATGTACATCATCCTGGATGCCTCAAGATGCCTATCTGTGACAAACAGCTATGGCATGAAAAATGAACTTGCAAAATGCTTTTAAAGCTGGAGAGACTGGGCGCATTTTGCAGGGAGATGGGAAGACTTTTGCAGAATACAATTAATGCTTAGGATTGCCACAACTGAGGGTCTGAATCACACAGATGTTTCTGTGAGTAGGTGTGATTTACTCCATTCAGCAGCTCCCACCAAAGTAGCTGGGGCACCTTCTCTGACTGTGACTGCCACATTTCCCAGGAGCAGACCCAACCAAGGCTCTTCTATTAGGAAATCAGGTCTATCCCTCCTCGAAATTGAGTGGGGCAGTTACAAAAGGTCGGCAGTTACAAAATCTGTAGATTTTAGGCAAAAGTTACTGCAATTTCTTGCCACAAAATCAGAGGATGCTTCAATGTGAGAAGTGTGTTTGTGTTACAGAGGGGTGGGAGTCAATGCAAATAGGTAATGCTTAGTGAGAAAAGTGGATTACCGAGGCCTTCGACTATAAGGAGATCTGGATCGCGACCTTGAATAGATGGTAGGGCTTCTGCGTACTCCTCTGCGCCTGCAGTGACTTGACTCATTGTAGTAACACGATCTGTAAAAGTATAAGATAAATCATTATTGAATCTGTCATTTAGTTTATACCTAGAACTGTATCATTTGTGATGGTAATGACAGCTGTTTTAATGATCTGTAGCTTCCAACAAAGATTGGTTAAATGGACAAACATGAGTGTTGTATGGGCAGGTGTTTTATAATAGGCAGTGGTTTCTAGGCATTGGGTAAACATGGAAATCCCAGGCAGCCAATACCTGTACTCTTCAAAATTACACAGAACAGTATGTAGATTGAACAAAGCTTTCTTGTAAACGTAGTTGCTAGTGTGAAAATAAAGCTGGTATCTGTTAATTTTTACAACACTCTATCAGGCATCTAACAAGGCTGGAAAACCTATTCCACAGCGAAGAATGTATACACCTTCCTCCTTTCCGTTCCATCCCCCTTGTTACAATAGGGGAATGGCAGGAGTTTGAACGGCAAAGCCTCAGATGGCTTGGCCACTGGAAGCCCTTGACCTGGTGGGCTGTCTACCGGTGGACTGCCTGTCACAGTGACCTGACCTCAACATGCAGGGAGAAAAAGTCTTGCATGTCTGGGACATTACTTCTTTGTTTTTCAAAAACAAACTACCGTTTTGAGAGACTGTTTTGTGACAAACAAAAATCTTTTCAGAGCAGGGTCAAAATAACTTGACACCACCCACTTGGCAAATTGCTCTGACTTCAAAGTTATCCCTGCACAGGCACTTGATTTGTTGGCAGTAAGATCACTGCCAAGGAGAGAGGCCTCTCATTCATACAGTAGATGGTCCTCTGCCAGAAGACGCTCTAACCTCAGCTGACCAGGTAGGCTGGCGGGTGCCCCACCCAACTTTAACTGACCTACTTCAATGATATTTAATCTGTGGTCCAGGGACCACTGGGCTTTCCACAAAGCCTACTCAGGGCGTTCCACGTCTGCTTAGAAAATGAAATAATATAAACAGAATAACAAAGTGCATATAAATAAAGAAGCAAAATGTACAATTGAAAATTTTAAAACGTTCTGTAATTTGGAAGGAATTGGAAAATGGAGGCTAAAAATGTAGTATCCTCAGATTGATTCATGGGAGCAGTACTAGTGCACCAAACAAAATATAGTATTGATGATGACTGACCTCATTTGAATTCAGAAAAGCTCCAAACTCCCTCTTAAATTTTTGATGTTTTTATATTTGTTTTTTAATTAAATAAAACATAATTAATAAATTGTGTATTTGTTTGATGAATACTAGTTTGTATAGTTTTTGTGTATTATTTTACGGTTCAAATCTTCAGAAATGCTAAGGCTCAGGTCCTCGGCTTCCAGTAATGACTCAATGGGGTCCCCAGATTCCAATAATGTTTCAGTGGTGGTCACTTGATTCCAGGAATGCTTAAGTGGGGGTCCACAGAAGTCAAAAGGGTAAGAACCACTTTTGACAAGAAACCACTAACCAGGCTAAATTCAGCAGACAGAGTGAAATTAAAATTAACTCAATCTAGATTTTCTGCTTTATTGCATACTCAAAATAAATAAGTATTTAACTAAATATTAGCAATCATATTGGTTTCCTTCATCTGAAGTCTCATTAAAAAGAGTTCTCTCAAAAGTATACCTGTGTAAGAAGACCAATTTATGCTACAATGCTTTACCTTTAGCATAATACATACATAAACTGGGATAAAAGAGCACATCTATACCAGCAAGGAGACTAGTTGTTGAATCACCTTTTAATGCCCCTTCCTAATTTATACAATGAATTTGTCATGGGTCATTAGTAATACTTAACATATTTGTTCCAGGGAGCCTTACTTTTAATTTTCTAGATTTTTACAAGCAGACTGCAAAACAATGGTAATGTAGACAAAAGGCTCAGGAAAATTGAATTTATATTTCTCAGCCGTGATTAGTAATTGAAATGAATGAATGAATGATAACATTTATTAGGCTTACACTACCTTAAATAATGTATTTTGGCGTTGGTCTCACTTGGGGCTTCAGAAAAGTTTTAAAGGGAGTTACAGAAAAAGAGTCGCCGCTGAAAAAGCTCTACAACCCCTGGTTATAACCTGCGATGGTTAAAAGGGCTTGGTCTTGACTATAAAGGGCATGGAAGGAGAATAAGATGAGACCTTCTGGTTTAGGCCTTCAGGTACTAATGTATAGTAGCATATGTACATCCAGCTTTTAGGTTTAGTATACTACAAAACATATGATGTAGACTCAGAAAAAGTCTGAATTTACGAATGTAATCACATACATATAGCTGTGCTGAGTGTTTTATTCTATTTGCTACCATTGTGTGTGGGGAGAGCCTAACTTGCACTAGAGGTGAAGCCTCTAGTGAGCTTTCCTTCCCCTTCGGCAAAAATGATAAAAAGCTTACATCCAAACCAGCAAGGAGACTAGTTTAATGTCCCTTCCTAATTTATACATTGAATTTGTCATGGGCCATTAGTAATACTTAACAAACTTGCTTCAAGAAGCCCTACTGTTAATTTTCTATAATTTTACAAACAGACTGTAAGACAAAGTTATGTAGATTTAAGGCCCAGTCAAATGAAATTTATATTTCTCAGTTGTGATTAGAAATTGAAATTATTGCATGATAGAATGAATGGATGGATGAATGAATGAATGATATCATTTCTTAAGCTCACACTACCTTGTATAAGGTATTTTTGCAGTAGTCTCACTTGGGACTTCAGAAACATTATTAAGGCTGAATTGAAGCTGATGAACTAGGGTAACATTTTAGGTTGTGGTGGAAGGGAGTTCCATAAAACAATGATTGCCATCGGAAAACTTCTACCGCCCCTGGTTTTAAGTGTATACCCAGAGATGGTTAGAAGGGATTGGTCCTTACTATGTAGGGCACAGAAGAAGAAAGAGATCAGACCCTCTTGTTAGGGAATTCAGGACCTAATGGATAGCAGAATTCACCATACAAGGGGACAGCCTTCATCCTTTACTACTGCACCTTCCAAATGGTTCATCTGTTACTCAGGGTTGTGTCCTTCTTTAATAACTGGTTGCCCACAGCTGTTTAATTCCAAACAAAATATCACAGAGAGGCACCAACCAACCGAGAGTCATAAATTTCCAGCAAGTTCCCTCTTGGTAGTCCAAATTATCATTCAAGGATACTCCTGCAGCAATAACCTGATTGTATGCATTGTATTAGTTTTATAATAATGTTATAACTTTTTCCCCTTTGCTGATTTATCCAGCATTTCGAGACTGGTAAGAATAGACTACACACCCCTACGATTTAACCTGAAAATTCAATTAGACACTTGAGCATATTCAGTGGTGTGCGAGCAAGAAAAGAATAAGCTTCTGCTCCTGGTATAATTGATGAAAAACAATTTTGTCCACATTTGTCAGTGGTACTTTTGTATAGCGAGGGCCTAAGTGTGTAACTTAAGCACTTCCAAACAATGAATGTTGCCAGTATACTGAAAAGAAACATGAGGAAAAAACTCTGTGTACCAGCATACTTGTTTAAGGTTTGATAAAGAAAGCAAATGGGGAAACAATGTGCATTACAGTCATTGCACATCCCGAGACACCAAACTAACTACATTTTGTAGAATTGGAAGAAGGCGTAGTACATTATTTCAATATAGAAATATGTTTTATCTAGAAAATACACATGAACAAAAGGTGAAAGCACCTTTCCCAAAGATCACATCATTTTCATCTGGATCATTGTAATGGCTCTCTGCCGTCTACCAATTGTGCTATAAGAGGAAAAAAGACAAGATCAATAATGAAGAAAATTTGGCATCTCAATTGCATAGATTCCTGCTGTGAGCTCCTTTTCATCATTCCTATCCATTGTAGTCAAGAGGCCTCAAAACTGCTAAAATACCAGTTCTTGATGAAGTTCAACCAATTTGAAGAAATCCAAAATAATAAAAAAACGCTCTCTCCAAAACTTTGTGTCTTTTTACTACAATACCACATCTTGTTCTTTCAACTTGGAATGGCTACACATGATCACGTATTTTAGCCTTCTTCACACAGATCAAGGATGTAACTAGATTCATTCCCAAACATAAATTCAAGTTAGAATATTGTTCTGAAAGACCAGGAGGCATGAGTAGTCGGGCTGGGTGAATTCATCAATGATCCACCATCTTTTAATTAAGAAGTGGTTTCCTGTCAGACCTAGGAAATAGTTTACATGTGCTATAGAGTTTTTTAATGAACAGGACTAAATATTTGGAAACCGTGCACACATAGGCAATGATTTATATCCATTCTCAAAGAATTGCACCCTCCTACTTGGATGAGGGCAAATGCGGATAAGGATGGCACTGGAAATAATCGATTGATCTGGTTAAAGCATAGCTATTTTCTTGTCCCTGAACTTTCCAAGGTCTATCTGGTAGACTTACTCAAAGGTTCAGAGATAAAATAGTACATTCAAAATGATGGATGTTATGGATTTCCTGGAGCAAAGGATGGCTTCCCTCAACCCAAACTTCAGAGGAAGGAGAATTCAGATTCTAGTAACCGAAATGGAAATCCACCTGCTATGTCTACCCAACATTTGTAAGTTAAGAGGAACAGGTGCTAGAGGAGCAGAGGCCGTGGCCTTAGCTAGATATGCAGATTTCGTGAAGTTGCAAGGGGAAGCATGAGGCACTAAACATCAAGTAGAATACTGGGCGAGACAGTTATAAAGCTATTGTTTTTTTAATGACGATGATAGAGAGGGTAAACTGCATTTTTTTACATTTTTGTATAAATTGTTTCTATGTAGTAATGCAGGAAAAATATTGAGAGCGTTTGCATCACTCAGGTCCACATAAATTAGTGCCCTTAACATCCTAGCTGTTTTATTTTGGATGCATAAAAGGGGGGCGGGGGGAGCCAGTAACATTGGCATGGAGCTGGGTGACAAGATATTTCAATGTTGTATACTATGAGGAATAGCGAGTGTCAATAAATACAGAAAAGCTGCTGAGAGAGTTGAACCGAAGAGAAAAGAACTGGTTACATTTGCAAGAGTGCAAGCAAATCGCCCTTTTAGGAAGTACTTATGGGGGCTGTCAGACATTCCCGGACATGATCCGATGTAGCATTACAAGACCTTGTCGAAGGCAGCTGACAAACTCAGAAAGTCCAGTAAACAGGGCACCTAGGCATGGCTGCTCTCTTCAGTAGCCTAAATGATGCTGCATTTAGATATGAAGCTTCTCTCTGTCCTGTTTCCAGGACAGAACCTGCGTTGCCTGCATAAAAATACCCTTTGATTCTATGAAGTTCTGCAATGGGTAGTGACTGCTTTGTTAATGAGCTTGGAAATCAGATGGAGGCTGGCAACTCTCCAGCAGAAGAGTCAGACGGGACAAATGTGTTTTATTAAGACAGAAATAAGGCTGCATTTAACAGAAGAATGAAAGTGTCACTATAAGAGGAGCTGCTTTTCAGGAACGGCATTCAATTCAATGCTCTTCAACTTGTGAACTGTCATTACCTCCTCGTAAGTCTTCCTCGCCACCAGAGTTACGTAGTGGCGAGGAAGACAATACTCGGAGTAATGAAGATTACCGGTAAGTAACTGGGGCATTTCTTTCTATGTGCCTTTTGACCCTGGCCAAGTATACTTGTGGACCTATGCCACCACTCCAAACACTGGACATGCGCGAGAATGGGAAGAACCACGCATGTGAGCGATTGAATATAGATTAGTATTTTTCTACCGAATACGTGTTCTCCCTTCATTTTGTAAAGTTCTTAAATCTGAGTTTCACACATAATTTACTAGTCCAACATCAATAATTGCTGGCCCTTTGTAACTCCGTGTGTCAAAGAGAGTCTACAATGGAGGGATGTCATTGCACAAGTGCACCATTTGTAATATATCACCATATACCACCATTCGGTAAGGTGGACCGGATTTAAGAATAATGAGAACGGCATAAAACTATAACTGGGCCCTTTTTAATAGGAAGTGGGAATGGTTACATTGCAGGTAAGGTATTTTCCTGCATATAAGGATTCACAAAGGTAAACGTACACTTTCGTGTCAGTTTACGATTCTTTGCTATTCACAAAGGGATTTACAAGTAGTTTCATTACGATTGCGGAGTCCCCGCACTTAAAAAAGATAGGTCTTTTTTATGTGCGGAGACTCCACACTCAAAAAGATACTACTCGTAAATACCTTTGTGAATAGCAAAGGATCGTAAACTGATACGAAAGTGTAAGTTTACCTTTGTGAATCAGGCCCCTAGTCCGCAAGAGCACAGTAAAGCAGGCATTTTCTGGCTGCTCATAGCTTCTTCACCAGGGGACTAGGAATGCTCGTCCTCCTAGTTGTAATCACTATTACAAATGACAGATGCACATCTAATTGAATACATACAAAAATGCAGGTGAAAGCAAATGCTACTAAATAAGACTTCCACACTCTATTCATTGCAGTTAAACACTACATGTTAAATGTTGCTTCTAACATTTAATTATATTTCTAGTGTTTATGCCTATTGGGGAAATAAATCTAATTAATATTCCACAGCTACTTTTGGCGAATTCACAAAAAGGCCAAAGGAGAGTAAGATGGGGGCTTAGTTTGGCTTGTCCTCGAGCAAAGCCTTATTAATTCAAAAATAGAAATATACTGAGTCAATAAACAAAACAACAAGCAGTAGATACAATATAACTGTGTAATTTTTCTTAAGACAGACACATTCCAGAGTCTATGGGCCTTATTATGAGTACGGCGTTCCTGAGACCCACAAACTCGTGGTGACGGTCCAACCACTATCACCCGTCCGCCCTAGTATAAGTGTACGCAGTGGAACCGCCATAAGACTGCCGCTTCTGAAGGGATCAAGGATCTCGCTGTAGCAGCGGTCTGACAATGGCCTGAATAGGCTGGCGGTGCCAATGCTGGCACCACCGAGCATATTCTGACCTGCATATCCACCGGTCTTTTCATGGCAGAGACGACTGCATAAATAGAGGGGCGGACATGCAGATAAGGGTCCATAACTGGGCCCCTGGCTGATTCTGGGATTTGGGGTGCATGCATGGGGGGCACATGCTGTGCCCCCTGGAATTGCACCCTTGTTCCTGCAAGGTGTGGCATGCACGACATGGTGCATGCCACACTGTGCAGGAACGTGCTGCAAGCACTCTCATGGCAGCGGTATGCTGGTTAGGCTCTCCTATGAGCCTAACACAGCCGCTGTCGTAAGACCACCGCAGCACCACCCGTCCGCCCTTGATTACACTCATAATCCGGCAGGTGGCTCACCATGGCCTTGGCGGTCTTCCTGGGACTGCCACGGGGACGGTCCCATTGGAAGGCCACCAAAGTGTTAATAAGGCCATGAGTGCGTTTCTCAAATTGTATTCGTTAGTATGTTCCTACTTCTAATGAAGCGCAAAGTGGCTACTTGTTGTTAAATGCAAATTGAAGCAGAGAGCAACTGGCCGCATAATCGAAGAGTCCCCACATTTCTACTAAACCAGAATGTCCTTGGTTCCAAGACGACCGGATGAAAAAATGATGTACAAAGGCCATGAGAAGAATGAAGACAACATTATTGACATTATTAACAATGGCATGATCTTAGAAGTCACAACCTCTAGAGGTAACTACTAAGTCTAGCAAATTTTAAGTGTCATAAATTTGTACATGTGCAGTACAAGAAGTAAAAGCTAATAATGTACAAACAGTTTCCATGTAATTAATAAATAGCACTATTATGGTTACATATTTTCGAAATTACAATGTTTTATTAAATTGCTGGCCAAAGAGTACATTAAGTATATTTAATCCCCACCACCCCTGGCCCAAGAAACTTGGGTTACTACAAAATCTTGTACTGCAGATAGCACAATGTGTGATCTTGCAGGTGTGCAGATTATAGACACTTGTGACAGGCTAGTTAGAATGACGCATCTGTCATGAGTGCAAAAAACCTTATTCACTGACCCAGCCATTCATGAAAAATGGTCTCTTGCTTTACTCATATATTTTTGTGGCACACTGTTTGTGGGTTCTGTGTCTAAACTAGCCTACAGTCCATTCCCAACAACTGCTTTAGGAATGTAAATTAATTACTCCTTGCTTCTCTCCCACCTGTGCTCTGCTGCCTCTAACTTCAAGCATAATTCTCTTTAGCGAGCATCATTGGCACTATGACCTAGTCCACATATCAGGACGAAGAAGGTAAAATCACTTGGCATGCATCATCATGTCCATTACGAGCAAGGGTCAATTTTCCTCCTAAACGGGAAGCCAATCACAAGCAAGGAATATTTTCCCATCAAATCTGAAAGGCAATCCTGAGTAAGAAACATTTTCCTCTTCAAGATTAAACCGTCTCTCCAGCATGGAGCTAGTCGTTGAAGTCAGGACAGGTGACTTTGCACTCTTTCTTAGGCCATACAAGCAAGGCTTATTTCACCAACTGTACTAAAAGGTTAATTTTCAGCTTCGTCAGATTGCTCTTGTCCTTTTCCGCAGCAAACGTCAGATAAAACAAACACAAAGACTTCATCTGATTTGTAGAGAGTGTTAAGGGTCTGATGATCTGACACTAGCATCTTTCTGTGCACACTGCTCTGCACCGGCTCTCCTCTTCATTACATCAGGTGCATTCGCTCAACATCTTCATGCACCAAATTCCAGTTACACAACCCTCAGTAATCATTGAGTTCCACCGACCAGTTCCTACTAAATGGTTTAACTCGATGACAGGGCTCTCTTGTTCGACACAGTTAAAAAATAGACCAAATGTCTGTTAAAAATAAGCATTTTTTTTTCTCTATTTTCCTTCTGTAAAAGTCTCAAAACCTTACTTTTTAATCAGTAAGCCATCCTAGATGTTTTACGCCTCTCATCTTTTAAATATCTGGAGCGATCGAATAGCACCAACAAGCTGTGATGTATACTTGTGCTGATGCCTAAAATATGAAACAACACCATTTCAACCATAGACTCACAAGAAAAAACATGAAAGCCTGCACAGAAACCATGCTCCTCAAGATCCCACTCACCACAAACACACAAGTAAACTAGATGCACATTGTATTTAATGGTGCTCACTGCACAACCATGCAAACCACAGGAATAGTCGCTCTCATCACCATGAAAAACCGTGGTCCCACGTTTATTACTGAGAACTGGTTCATACCAAACATGTGCATGCCTTAGATGTCTAGTTTCTACAAAATTATACCATCCAGAATAATGACCTGCCAAATGGAATAGAGTGGAGCATTATGGCCATATATTGATCATCATTGCCCTGTACAACTTAGCATTAACTGACCTTTAACTTCTTCAAGCTCCTTTCCTGCTACGCTCCCTACTGACTACACAGATCATCATGTTCTACCTCATGTACTATCCACATGGCACCAGTCCAGATTTCAACGTCACCAGCCCAGCTTACTTCTCTAAGATATCTGACCTTGTTGCTGCACCCTCTACCCTCTACCTCCTATCTCAACAATATCTTTCTTGTTGACTTTAATCTTCCTGGCATTCACAAAGCCCCTGAAGGATGCCTCTTCAATCTGTGGCCACCATCAACATCACTCAGCTCATCACCTTGCCTATACTTACTAAGGAGAACATCATGGACCCTCTAGCTGCCTTAAGAACCCACCCAACCTATCAACAACTGCAAAATAGAACCTGGTCATGCTTTGACAAGCAACACAAATTGTACACTCTTAGAGTTCAGTGAAAGCTAACAAGATGAAGACCAGACCCTGCAAGCACTTTCAGACATAGGCTCTCCATGACATCCTGACATCTGTGGGAGCCAGTTCTGACATGAGCACAGATGCTGAGGCCCTGTTACTTTAACCACACCCTCCTGATGACCCAAGGCTATATTTGCAAGTTACAGGCAGCTCATCACAGAAACAAACGCACACAGCAAGATCACCTTATCTGAATGCAAGGCTTACAATGGAGCAGCAGGTTTCTCAAGGCATTTAAGTACTGAACGAACCTAGCTCGGGATCCCATATGCAAACACTTTAAGAAGAAGTACACAGAATGGTTGTATGACAGAATACCATGAAAAAAAAAATTTGACACACCAGAAAATTGTGTCAAAATTATAGTCTACAAAAATATCTAGTTAATGCAAACTACCGGCATATCATGTCAAAGATACCATGGAACAGAATATTGTAATAATAAAGGTAATTGCATTGAAATATTGTATATAAAATTGTTTATTTCTTAAAAATATTAAACTACAAAATGTTAATATTATTAAAATTGATAAGTCATGTAAATTAAATATATATATTTAGATACATTTATATTTAAAAAATATAAAAACAATAATTAAACAAAATGTATAAAACACTAAATTAAAAATAATAACTTTACAGTAAAATTTAACAAGCATATATATAACTAAAACATATATGTAACATAGCTGAAATATTAAATCTAAAATAACAGTTGATCTAATTAATACTATGCACAAAATATATAAACAAAAAAAATGTATATATATACTTAAAAATATATAAACAATAAACAATTTTTAGACAATTATATTAATAATTTTAACATAAACTTAAAAATGAACAAACATATATTGACAAAAACATATCACATGTAATTAGAAACATAAATGTAATATAAAAATAAATTAAGATGTAACTAAAAATGCAGCTGTTATAAATAGTGGAAACATTGAAGAAAACATAAAACTAAATATTTAACAAATATTAACAGTCAGAAATAAACCACACTAGCATATCAATTAGACTTTGAAGGACTCAGATTGACTATTCTAACTCCAATTTAGGCAAAAGCAGGAAAGGTTATATTTACTATTTCTACACTAACATAAGCAAAAGCAGAGAAAGTGTTGGACTTTGGAGGGGTTAGATTTATTATTCTCACTCCAGTCTAAGCAAGAGTAGGGATGGGGTTTTACTTTGGAGGGCTTAGATTTACTATTCCCACTCCAATCTAAACATCAGTAGGGAAAGTGTTGGCCATTCGAATGGGTTAGATTTGCTATTCCTACTCCAATCTAGGAAGCAGTAGGAAAAGCATTTGACTCTGGAGAGGTTAGATTTACTATTCCTACTCAAACCTAATCAAAATCAGGGAGGGTATTCGAATTTGGAGGGGTTAGATTTACTAGTCCTACTCCAATCTAAAATCTAAGCAACAGTAGAGAAAGTGCTGGACTTTGGATGGGTTAGATTTACTATTTCATCTCCAACGAAGCAAAAGGAGGGAAAGTGTTGGAGTTAGACAGTGTCAGCTATACCATTCCAATGCCTAATTATTTTTTTTTAAAACTGGTAAATACCAAATATTTAACAATATAAAATAAATACAATTAAATGTCATTATAAAAATACAAACTAGTTTAACAAATAAAAAACAAATACATTTAAAATAAATATACTTCCCTCCAACTTCCCAAAAAAACACTAACCCCCAAAAATGTTTAAAATAAATTATAAATAAAATAAAGGTACATTAAGGGCCTCACTAAGATGAGTCTCGGAAATCCTCCGACCGCAGGTTACACCGTCGGTTTCACTTTCGACTGCCGCATTACAATGCAGGCGGTCGAAAGTGAAACTAGCTGGTCAAAACGGCTGGATTCCGATGGGCTCCAGGAGCCCGTCGGTCAGTCAGAGGCCTGATCGTAATCCCAATGGGCGGCATTTCTGCCGTCGGGATTATGATGTCAGTTTCTGACAGACTTTCCATGTCAGGCTTTCCGACATGGAAAGCCTGTCAGAAAGCGACTTTGGGCCCCCCTAGCAAGGCCTCCTTCTCTCTCTGCGGCCTACGATTGGGTGCCAAGAGGGCACCTATGGTGCCCCCCTGTTAATCCCTGCACCGTGTGGCAGGCACCTTGAGGTGCCTGCCATGCAGTGCAGGGATGAACAGATTCTCCCATTTCTCTGTGGGAGCCTGTGCTACAGCCAGTTTACGGCCGCAGCACAAACTCTCATAGAGAAAAATGGGAGTATGCGACCGCACATGTGCAAACATTACAAACTATACAAACAAATTTAAACTATTTTATTATTGCCACTAACACCTAAAATTGATATAATGATGAATATATATTTAATTAAAAAACAACAATTAATACAACTATATCAAGGTAAACAATATAAAATCTACAACTATATTTTTAAAGATGAAATTATATACATTAAAAAATGATGTTCTAGCCTTCTATATTTTGTTCCTAGATAGTTTTGTATTGAAATATTTTTGACATGATATTTGTTCAACTCCATAGTTTTGAGATGATATTCTTGTCATTCACCCACAGCATTTAAGGACGTCTACATAGACATGATCTGACAGCAAAGTACTCACACTTGATATTGAAATGATTATCCCACTACGCACCATTCACAAGTGGAGCACCTTCAATCCTGTCTCCACTATCTAGAAAGTCTCTTCCAATCTCAGAGGACCATCTTAAAGGAAAAGGGTATCCTTCCACCACTGATAGTAAATGAAATCTCCGAGAAAGTTCTGACACCTCTTCTTAACATCGTCAATGCATCCCTCATCCATGGTTCCCTCCTGGGTGTCATCAAGTCAGGAATATACTCTCATTCCTAAAGAAGCTCTTCTTTAGATCCAAAGACCATATTACTGTCCTATAATCGATCCACCACGTCTGGGGAAAATCACAGCAATGACTGTCATCAAGGATATTCTTTAAGACCAAAAGCAACAATCACCTTTGGTTGATGATGCCTTATAGATCTACAGGAATATTAACACCTGCCTCCTCATCCTGAACAACCTCTAGTCAGCCCTGGAGACCTGCTTTAGACCCTCTTATTGTGAATGGACTTCAACATCATCCTCCAATTGATCGCGTCATACCTGTACAAAAAGCCTAACTAGTTCAGCTAGAAGGCTGTCACTGTGAAGGACCCATGCATTGGGAACGTGCTGAACTTCAAGCATCAAGAAGGGACTATATGCACCCAGAGTGCACATAAAGCAGGATAAGACTCTCCAGCTCTTTCTTTCCTCAGTGCAAATCTGCTATTTACCTATTGGGTCTTCTGCCTGCTAAAGTTGGCAAAGACCAAATCACATTTCCTCTTTTAGGTTTGCAACTTCCAACTCTTGGTGATATATTTTGCAATCTTTAATTCACTACATTCATAAGTGTGGAAGGATCCTGTGAGGAAGTGAAACACATATCTGTAACTCTAATTTAATAGGTATCATCCTCTGCGTAAAGTTGTACCAATTGAATTACAAAGCCACGTTAAGTTTCTGTACTAGCTTGCTTCACAGCATACAACTCTTTTACTTCTTTAATTGCATGTTCTGTAATGAGCATATTGTGTGGCTTCTGCTTCCACAGTTTAAAGCAACATTAGTTTCACAAAGGAAAAATATTTGTTTACTGAACTGCATTTTGTTAGCAGGCAGATTCATTCGGGAACCAAAATCATTACATGCTAGATTAGAGAAAGGATATTGGTGTAGCTAATGTATTCTTTTTTGGGACTGGGCATTACGCCACAAAGGACAAAATATTGAGTTAGATATCTGGAATATTTGCACACTAGTACAAAAGCCATTATATAAACCACAATAGGCAAAAAGGCCCATCACAGAATATAAGCTCTTGCAAAAGTGACCACGGGTATAAAAGCAACTGATGACAATTGTTTATTCAGGAAACTCAAAATGATGCACATAGATACAGTATTTGATCTCACTGTGCTCTGTCTTTACATAGCAAACGTCACACAAATGACAGGCCAAAATGTGTAAACTGGCAGTATGCCACTACTGTAGATAAATGGGATATTTTTTATGTTCTGTGTTGCAGACTTATACACAAACCATTCTACAAACAAAACTGAAATAGACGGTATTATGCACACTTAGAAGCCCATTACGATGGCGATCGCTACGGGCAGGGGATGCCCGACAAGACATCGGCGGTCCCATCGCCCAATTAAAATGTGCCTGCCGGGCAGAAAAGTGCTCAATAAACATTGCAGCTTGTGCTGCTGCCCTGGAAAAGTGCCACAGCACAAGCCGCAGTGTTACTGAGCACTTTGTCCACATTCATGCACCTGTGCCAGATACCATGTGGTGCCTGGCACACGGTGCATGAATGTGTGTGGGGGCACTACATGTGCCCCCAGGGTCACATTACAGTGGCCCACAGGGGACAGGGGCCCTGCTTGGGACCCCCAAAGTCCCTTTCTGGCGGCTTTACCTGGCGGTAGGAGGCAGTGGTCTTTCCCCGTGACATCATCACTCTGACTGCCGGTATTGTAATATGGTAGACCGCTGACCTGGATGTCGGACAGACCACCACCAACGGCCTGTAGGTGGCGGTGCGCCCTACATCAAAATGGGGGACTTAAAATATAATCAATAACAGAACAAATAATTCCTATTAAAGTTTATTATGTTATTTACATACCTGGAAGACGATCTGCTGCATGGTGATCGTGATCCCGAACGAGAATATGGAGAGCATGAGCAAGACCTGTCTGGCGAAAAAGATCCGGACCTCGATCTGGAATGTATCCCATGTGAACTTTGTGAAAAAAAGCCTTTTGGCGGAGACAATGAATCTCTGCATGGAGAGTTAAGAGAAGAGCAAGATGGTGATATGTCAAACAAGGAAAAGGGCTGTGTCCCATCCCACGAGCAGTACAGTTTATCGCTTTCATCCTCACTGTCATCAAACAGAGCCTCCAATGCCAATCCTGAATTTATAAACATAGGTAGTTTGGAAAATTGTTCACTGCTCTCGTCACTCTCCCTCGTTTCCATGTTTTTTCCTTTGTCTTCAAAAATGGCTTGATTGGGGTTGCCAAAGTGCTTGTTAAGCTCAGCTCGTATTTCCTGGTCTTGAAGCTGCTTCCTACTGTTACATTGGGGCACTTGTGTACATGGCTGCAAAGTCTCTTTTTTGATGTCCCGGGGTTGATCTGAAGAGAAACACAATTGCCACTTTCTTCCAGCTGATGAGATTTTACCTGTTTGTTGTTTGGGACCTTGCTGTTCGGGCGATATATGTATGTGAATCTGTGATTTTCCATTTGTTGATTGACAGTAATCATGGTCACCAAACAATCGCAAACCCGTCCGCTTTGTCTTTTTGTCCTCATGTCCTGTGATGAATACAGTTGTCTTGCTGAGATGAGCATATAGCTCTGACTGTTCAGGTCCTTTCTTTGTTGAGTTAGCTCCTTGGGGATTGGAAGACACATCACAACAAGGCTTTTTTGAAGGCAGCACAGAAGACTTGCACACTGACTTTGGCTTGGCTAACGTTCTAAATGGGTTATCCTGGCTGGCTTTGTGAGGAGGCGTTGTAGGTGGAGTTAGGCCTAAAGTAGGCAATGAAACATAGATAAATAAGCGTGATAAAAAATTGAATGGATAAATACATACATGAATAAATAAATACATATACAACTAATTTAATAAAAAAGAATCTATAAAATTAACAGTTCCATCTTTCCCAGGCACGGGAATACCACTATATAATATGACATCATAACTTAACATTTTCGAAAAAGCAAATAATACAGGACCGACTGCGCTTAACCTATATGATGGAAATGTATAAGTTACTTCATTACTGTCACAATGATTAAATATTCTCTCATGACGTTCACAAGTCTCTGTTAAACTACACCATAAAAGTAGGAACTGAATGGCAAAATGGCAGACCTTCAGACCTTTTTAAGATTGTGTGGAGATGTATCTTACAAAATACACCAAGCGTCGTTCATTTCATGTATGTAGGTTTATTAGCCACAGCACGAACTGCTTCCAGTCTCCAACTGATTCTAGGAGAACTCGTGCAAAGCTGATCCTTCAGCCTGCATTCCACATTCTGTATTCCATTGCGCAGAATGTGGAATACAGAATTATGTGTACATCACCACAACATCTCCCTCCTTATATACAACAGAAACTCAAAATAGATCATAACCATGGATATAACTATACAAAACTAACAAAAAATAAAATATTTAAAACAGAAACCTCTTACAATAATATGTACATAATAAAATGTTGATTAAGACATAAACATACTATGAAAGTTAATAAACTTTGCTTTATTAATATAATCACCATAAATTAACCAGGAAATAGTATTTAACCATAATGAAATCTTGCTGGTTTGGTTATTACTTGTTTACTTCTAAGATTTTCCAGAATATTAGTTTAACTTCAACCAGGTTTGACTTACATTTCAGATGATCCATCTCTTTAACTGAATCTTCAAACATTCCCCCAAAAGATGTTACTTTAACAACTATACTTTTGTTCCAACATTCACGTTCTTTCATGCGAACGACATTTCTAGATACCGCATCGACTTTTTCAGGGGTCCTCTATTTAGACATTCCTTTCACCAAATGGGTGGAATCTTTTACTCGTACCCAATCACCCACCTTGATTTCACACCTGGACTCTTTAACCTTGTGTTTAGCATCATACCCCTCTTTCATTTTTTCCTGATTCGATTCAATGTGGAGTCGCACAACCTTGTCAAAAGATAGTGCGCGGTCATTTTTTGTCTGAAATTTCCTTAACCATGCTGGACATATTTTAGATGTCGGACATGATTTCAAAAGGACTCAAACCAGTGACTGCATTTGGACATGTGCGATGAGATCACAGCATACTTTCAACTGCATCACACAGCTCCATTTTGTTCTGGATAGCCCACTGGATGCATTCTACCAAAGTGCGGTTCATTTTTTCCACAAGGACATTTGCTTGGGGATGATATAACACTATGCGTTTGTGTGTTATCACATTGCTTTTTAAGAATCCCTTCATTTCTTTTGAAACAAATTGTACAATCTCTTTTGACACTCCCTTCCTCAAGGATAATTTTTTGAGAACTTAATAATCTTGGCAGTATTGGGCTTCTCCATGAAATCGACTTCCCACCACTTACTGTAATTATCAACCACTACCATTGCAAATTTACATTTACGTGGTAAACCATTGAATGGACCGATAAATCTATGGCTAATTTCAACCATGGCGTATTCAGAAAAATCTATAGTTATAAAAGCACAGCTTCAGTCTTCATTCCTATCTCACTGGTGGCACAAATAACACACGCCCTCATACTCGCAATGATTTTTGTGTCCATCCCCAGCCACCAGTAACTGTCCCTGATCTTGCACTTAGTTATGGTTTGTCCCAAATGTCCTTCGTGTCCCCATACTGTTATTTTTTCTCTTAAGCCACTAGGGGGAAATACTTTTGTCACCATGCATCAACATTCCGCCTTTCTCTAAGGACAACTCCTCTGAAATTTTGAAATAAGGTTGTATGTTTACGGGTAATGTTTTTTCCTAAGGCCACCGATCTTTTACTAAGTTCGTAACAGTCTCAAGATCCACATCACGAGACACTTCAACCCTCCACTCATCTTCAGTGAAGGTTTTGTCCTGGCAGACATCAATCAAAGCTATCCTCATTCTCCCCAATAATAGTTTGCTCCTGACAATTCAATGGGGAACGTGATAAATAGTCAGCTCTGGTGTTCTTACCACCAGAAATTTGTTCCACACTGAAATTATACTGCAAAAGTTTGGAATTCAGTCTAGCCAACCTAGGGGTTTGGTTCCTGTTCACAGTCCTTCCAAGAATATTCCCCAACGGCTTGTGATCAGTTTTAAGTGTGAATCTTCTACCCCCAAATAAAACAAGCTAAAAGCTCTTTCTCAATGCCTGAGGACATTTTTTAATTTTCCTTTAATGACCTTGATGCAATACCCAGTCATTTCTTCACCATTTATTTTTCTGTGCAAGTGTTGCGGACGAACCTTCACTGCTCGCATCTACTGTGATAACACTCTCTTGTTGAATCAAATGGTGCCAACACTTCAGCAGACACTATGTTATCTTTCAGAGCAGAAAATTCATTTTGACAGTGATCAGACCAGAAAAAAACCTGTTTTTTTTAAGCTCCCTCAAATGCACACTTTTTGCTGCAAAAGTTTTTATAAATTTTGCATAAAATTCACACAATCCAAGGAACGATGCAACTTGCTCTTTACTTTTATGCCAAGATGCGTTGGTTATAGCTACCACGAAACCAGGTCTTGGCTCCACCCCCTTTTCAGAAATAACATGGCCTAAATATTCAATCCTGTTTTTTTCAAATTCACATTTCTTAATGCTAGCTAAACATATCTAACCTCTGGAGAACAATGTGCATAAGTCTATCATGACTCTAGATATCTTCACCTGCAATCAAAATGTCATCCTGGAACGTTATCACTCCCTTTATACCTCCTAACACATCCTCCAACACCTACTGAAAAACCGAAGTAGCAGATGCCAATCCAAAAGGCATCTTTCTGAATTGGAATGTGCCTACTGGTGCCACGAAAGCTGCTAAATGTTTAGAGGATTCATCCAACTCAATTTGATGGTAAACAGATGCCAAGTCGATTTTACTGAATACTCTGGCACCAGCAAACGTGTGAGGCTGTCATCAACCCGAGGAAGGGTATGGGAATCCACACATATAACCTTATTAAGGCTTCTCAAATCACAACAATCTCTAAGTTGACTATTCTTTTCCCTTGCTATGACTAAAAGGGGTAACCATAGTGTTGAATCAATTGGTTCAATGACCCCTTCTTCACACATTTTCTTGAAAATTTCCGCTAGATCCTCATGAACACTAAAGGGCACATTCCTTAACTTGTGCTCAACAGGTGAAGCTCCACACTGACCCTTGATTTTATGTTTGAATCCTCTGATCCTTCCTAGCTTGTTACTAAATATGTTCTTATAATCTCCAATCCATTTGTTGTTATGTTAATGATCTGAAGGAACTGATTCAACAGATCCCCCATCCATAGCCAAAGACACCTGAACCTTTCTTACTGGCCTCAACATCATGCCAAACAAACCCTGATGGTACAACCCCACTATATTCAAACCGTTCCTGGACACACAGACCTTACAAAAAATCTCTCTTTCCTTAAACTCATGCGTCATTCAAAATATCCTGTGAGTTCAATCCTTCTACCAACATACATAACAGGGATTCTATCGGGTGGAAATAATTTTTTACTGCCACCCCACATTTGCTGCCACAACTCGTCTGAAATCATTGTCATCCTTGCTCCAGAATCAATCAATAAGTTCAAGACTTTCCAATCCACAATAATGTCTTCGTATGGATCTACACAATTTGCTTCACCTTCTTGGACAATCAGTACGACATCCTTTCCTGTGCCTATCTCATCATCCGAACTGTCACCGGTCACTTTATCGGGCACTGAATTTACTTTCGGCTTGGAGGATTGACACACTTTGGCAAAGTATCCCATCTTACCACAGTTTCTACACTTTGCAGTCCTTACAGGACAACTTTGCCCATTGGATCCATGGCGGGGATATTCACAACCAAAACAGATGTTTTTCCGACTGAAAAATCCTTCTTTACTCTCATTTTTTTTACAAACTTCCTGAACTGACCCTTTTGTTTAGACCCTTTTGTTATACACTAGGAACCCCATTTTGTTCCTTACGTGTCAGTTCACTGCAAGACTTACGAGACAATTCTACGCTTTTCACAATATCAATAGTTTCTGTGAGTGTGTTTTTTTTTTAAGTCAACAATTTTTCTTGGACGCTTGTGTGTCCACCGCGTACCACTATCTGATGATGAATCAATTGAGATGTGTAATTCTCAAAGTCACATTTGCTGAAAGAATGTGCAGTACAGAAACATAACAATCCTTGGATTCATCTTGATGTTGTTCTCTGGTAAAAAAATAACGGTGTCTGTTTACTATCAAACTGGGTTGTACATCGAATTGTTTTTCTAATTTGAGCACAGCCACTTGGTACTCATCAATATCATCACCATACTCACCTATGTTAAATGGTGGCATGTGTTCATATATAGCTTGTCCTTCAAAACCTAAACTGTGCTCTTAAAGGAATCATTTTTCTTTCAGGACTGTATCTGTTTCCTCCAGTTGTGCCAAGATACTTCGTAAATGCCCTGTACCAATTTCTCCAGGGAATCAGTGGATCACCTGGAGTTTGCAGAAAAGGTGGTGGTGCATTTACATTCTACATATTGAAATAAATAAACACTACCTGTGATAAATGCAATGATATGACACTACACAACCAAATTGTAATATCCCAGTGTGCATGACCCACAACATTCACCCACCAACTCTGAGATCTCTGTAATAGTTCTAGACATATAATTTTGTTGTTTAAAAAAAAAAAAAAAAACAACAGGATAACAATCCTTACTGCAAATATTCCTGGTAGTACTCAGTCACTTGTCTTGCTCAAAACCAGTTCGGATAAATGTACTGGGAAATCACTCCACTTGTGCATATCACAGCTGTCCACCATAAAACATGTGACACGCAAATACAGAGTGTATTGTCTTCTATGTCAGCAAATGCACAGCAACTAGAATTTAGATGACTTGCACTGCCTCATCAAAACACAGTACACACTGGTCACTTTTTTTGTGTGCGTATCACAGTTGCAAAGAAATGATGCGATGCACACTCATTGGTTTCCATAAAACAAATGTGTGCGTATCACAGTTGTACAGGATTTCTAACTTAATGCGCACAGGGGATGATTGGAACTGTGTGCAAATCCCAGTTGGATGAATGATTTAGTTTTCACCAGTAATGTGGTCACCAGATGTGTGGGATGCATACACTGCACTGCGTGTGACGTCAGCTGCTCTTCTTCCAGCCACAGCAAACAAACTGTAACACACCACTCTCTGCTTGTTACTCTATTCAACTGGAGACGCGACTTGGAACGTCCATCTACGGATGACACAACAAACATTCCGCACGCTGCTCCCTGTTTGTGACACCAGCTGGAACACACGCAACTCGGATTTGATAGCGCTGCTAGGAATGCCAATATGAACACTCCTTGCTTCACAATTCTTATCGCCCAGGGTATGAAGTGCTTGCAGAGGCGAAGGTTAGTCATGCGTGCTGATGCTCAATCAACACACACGATCTAATCCCAAATTAATATGGGTCAAATTATAAGCGCCACACAACTTTCTTGCACACATAAATACTGGCCTCAGATTTTTAATTCACCAGTTGCTTGGAAGCTGTTGTTTTTTCTTGTGGCTAACTTGTCGCCAAATTTGTGGAGATGTACCTTACAAAATACACCAAGCGTCATTAATTTCATGTATGTAGGTTTATTGGCCACAGCACGAACAGCTTCCAGTCTCCAACTGATTCTAGGAGAAGTCTTGCAACCAACATACATAAAATGACCGACGCTTGGTGTATATTGTAAGATACATCTCCACAGATTATTTTACACTAAATAAGACTTGGAAATAATTGACCAGAGTGAGAGATAGTAGTTCACTAGAGCAAGGCTACCACAAAAAATGTTAACTCAATAGCATTGTTTGTCAGTGTAGAATAATGTATGGCCTTTCCTAGAAGTACATAGGTGGTTACAGGTTTACGGTGAGCCTTAGATAGCAACTTATATATATGGAACAGAAGAGCTGCAAATCTGGACATCAAATTACAGGCAAATAGATCCTGTATTACTGTTGGCCACATCAATCAGCACAAATCTTTACCAAATTCAAAGAATTAATTGCATAAAAATGTTTGCCCCACTAACAATCAAAGTATAAAATGCTCACTGCTGTGTCCAGTTATCTTATGTAGACTAACATAGGGGAACAAATCATCAAATGTAAAAATTATGTGCCTGGGAAAGCTATTAATTACATAGCCTTTTAGTAATTATGTAATGCATACCTGTAAGTAAAACTAATAACTTCTAACTCTGCTAATATTCTGGAACATGTAAGAGAACAGTGCGTTTCCGGTTAATAGCAAAAACCCAGCGCTTACATTGCAGTGTCCAAAGTTAGGAGAGTCTGAAATGCAGCCATATTTAAAAACAGACAAGCACTTTAATCAAAGTGCAATACGCCAGTAGCGGCCGTGGTGGGAGTGCTGCCGGGCGCTGACGTGGGCGGGGGAGGGGCAGGGTGGGGGGTAGTAAACTACGGATTATGGCCGATTAGAGGTAAGTAAACATATAAATAAATAAAACGAATTCCGTTGCGCGCGCTGCATTGCCAAATGCGATGCAGCGCGCGCAACGAAATTCGTTTTATTTATTTATATGCTATTGGGTTAGCTGGAACCGGGAGGTAAATAGAGGTGTTCCCACCATAGTCCATGTGGTTGAAGCGTTTTGTATATAGACTCAACATTCCTCCAAAGGTCAGAATTAGATGTTCAACTCTGAGGTTCTCTGTTGCACAATGAGCGATTTTGGGCAAAGCTCTACTCTTCAGGTTTTGTTTTCATCTAGAATGCCAACAAGCATGCCACACCTTAAGTCAGTCAGAAATCATATCTGCAGTACTCATTTCAATATACATCTCTTTTGACACAAAATATGCAGAGAGGCCAAAATACAATGACTCAGTGGCTTCAATATGTGAATTCATTGCTACAAATCCATCAGTTATCCAGCAGCTCTGTTTTATTGTATCATCTATATATATATATATATATATTGTAATCGTTGTCTAAGAAAAAGTCATCATTCATCTCACTTCGTCGAGAGAATGGAGAGTTCATTATTATGCATTTACAACATTAATCTATGTTCCTTTTTATTACACTGTCATCACTGTCTCTGAAAATGATGTCAAATCCATACTGTGGAATGAGAGTAACCCAGGCCAGGTGATTTCTCGCCATAAGGCAGCTATTGACAGCCCCTGGACGCGAGCCTGCTTTTGTGGGAACACAGCAGGTCTGAAGGCAGTTATACAAGTGAGGGCAGCCATGAGAGCGCCTCTGAAAGATGTCAACAAAGTCGCATCCAGTTGGCACACTGCTGCACTGTGCAGAATGAAATTCAGACTAAGACTTTTTTTTATTGCTGCCTATTTCCTTTTGTCAAAGGAGCCTGCTGTGCAGAGCAACAAATGGCTGCCATTACCCAGAACGTAATGGGTGTCAGACAAATCAAGGAACACAAACAATCAAGAGTACGTAGGCCGTATTTCAGTCGAGCACAGCCCCAGCAATATTTATGATTACTGCAGTGAGATGTGCTCTGTAATAAATAGGTACCTCTACATCACTCAAACCTATAGACTTCTGCGCAGCAAATCTGTTACAAGTGCTGCAGGACCAGCTCGGCAATCATCCTTGCACGACAGCCTTTTAAAGCGGCAGCCATCAGGAGTTTTTTGACAATGTCCTAAGAAAACTGCTATATTTGCGCAGACGCTAGTTAATTAAAAGGCGTTCCTAAACAACAAGTTTAGAGAATGGACTTTGCATGGCGAATGCTTTCGCCCACTGATGCGTTCATCCATCTCGGTTAAAACTGTTTACAGGAAATGTTTGACATTTCTGCAGAACAACATAGCCACCTTAAATCTGAATTTTGCAAAGGGAAAGTGTCCACAATCGGAAATTCTTGAAAAGCAATACCTGGAATTTGAAGAGCTTCTTTGAAAACTGGTTATCAAGGTATATAATAGCAATTACTTGAGACAATCAGTACTGACAAGAGAAGGAGGGCTTCCTGGGATGCTACAATGTTTTCATGTTGTTGAGTTATGGTCTCACTAGCAGTAGTTCACTGAAACCAAAAGAGAGTGGGAGCATTACGTCACTTTCAGGCATTTTGAGAAAAAGTTGCTAAAAACCCATAGATATGAAAAACATATTTAAAGACATTTGAGAATGGAAGTTCCTGATAGTCTCCAATATTTCACTGTCTATAGCAGTCCATAGCAGGGACCGTGTCAGAAACTAGGCCTATACACCAAAATAAAAATGGACGTCATAGCGACAAAAGTGGCCCACATTTCGACACTGGGTCTATTTTCAACTTGTAAAGACATGCTATACGGGTATTCTGCAAGCTATGGGAGACTGGGCACATTTGTGCTTGCTGCAGGCCAGTGCTTTAAATAAAAATATAGAAGCTCAGGTACTCACTATTTAGAGTACCTGTTTGCACAAGACAAAAATCTGGTACTCTCCCCATTAAATGTATTGCAGCAGTGCTGGGAAGTGCAGGTACGATCTCTTTTAAATTGAAGAAGAGCAGGTGCTCAGTACCGGACAGAACCTGCCCTGTTAAAGCAATGCTGCAGGCAATATTTGTGGTAATATTAGGAAAGCCTACAATAAAACCCCACCCACCAAGCCATAAAAGAGGCCCGGCTCCAGCCAAAAAAAGGCTCACACACTGACCTGCCAGTCCAGTCCATCTGGCACTGCCAGATTTCCTTATAGGGCAGTTGAACTCTGGTACGCAGGCATATGATTAAACAGCAGTAGAAAACATTTCACGATTTAAATTGAGTACTGTCTCTATTCTTGTCTCACATAGCCAAATTGAGAATAAAGTGAAGAGATTAAGAGAGTGTAGAGGATCATTAAGGCAGAGGAGACTAGATAACATTTCTGAAAATGTTTTGCTGCTGATTTAAGTTCTCCACGATGGTGTACAATGTGGCTTTGTGTTTATGGCACCTTTGTATTTTTTCATAGACTAATTTATTCACTGCAGTGGGACTAGTATAGCATTTGTTTAAATTGGTGTTAATACTAGATGAGAAGCCAGAGCTAAAACACCCTCATCTCATAATCAGCACTCGTGCAACACGAGGCACAGAACTCATTTGTGCCTGTGTTTGCACAAGTGTTGTCTGCGAAAGGAAACAGATGCTCTCCACTAGCATTTACTAGAAGCCTACGTCTAGATTTTGATGTAAGATCAGGCAAGAGTTTTTTTAAGGGGATTGGCACATACAGAATTGCATTGGTTGAGTTTTGCATTAATCACCAGTCTCAATGAAACTGTGCAATTAGGCTGAAGGTAATTCATATTTCAATTTATTGATTGCAGATTTTTCGTTTCTACTTTTTAAGCCTGGTTTATTAAATTAGATGCCCAGCCATTTAAGTCCATCACTGAAATCAATCAGGGATTTTAGTAAGGGAAGAAGTTAATCTAGTTTGAAATATCTGTTTTTTATGTTTTCCTTAATGCATTTACAAAACATGTCTTCTGGTTCTTTCCCCAAGATTGGACTAGAATGCCCATGGTTGTGCCATCATATTCAGCAGGCCTTTGACCGTGGAGTCTAAATGTTACTAGGAATAGTGGAACGGCTTAATTTCAGATACTGTTAAATCTGTTAAATATATGTAATAATTGCTAGTTATTTTATCATTTGCCCATAACTAGATGCTTTAGATTGCAAGCCTACAGCCTAATTATTAAGTTACAATACCTGAAATGATTTTAGGAGCAAAAGTCCACGGTGATGCCTCATGACAAAAATTATGGATAATACAGAGTTCCCCTGTGGAATTTGTGTGTATAATATTAATATAGTGTTGAGTCTGCTAGAGGTTCCATTCTGTCTCACTTGTGGTTCTCCACTTTGCATAGAGTCTGTGTAGCCATGTGATTTTTGGGAATGTAGCCTCAGTTGGCTCTGTCATCAGAAAGCCTTTATCAGCACAGTCCGCCCGTTACAGGATCACAAAGCTCTGCATCGAAAGGCCTACCCTGCTTAGGGCAGGCTACCTATGGTGTTTTTTCCTGTGGTACCTATAAAAGGCATGGTAGTTGTTAGACCTGGCATCCTTGGCGTGGGTCTCCCTTCCATTTTTTGATGATGCCTACAATGTTATTGATCTGTTTTTGCTGGTTTAGATGCTTTGGGCACTGTGCCACTGCTATTCAGTGCCACAGTGCAAGTGCTCCCTATTGTAAATTGATGTATGTATTAGTGACTCCATGATTGGATGATTGGTTTACTTGTCAGTCCCTAGTACAGTGCACTGAGTGTGCCCAGGGCTTGTAAATCCAATGCTGCTGGTGGGCTTGCAGCACTGGTTGTGCCACCCACAGAAGCAGCTTGTAAAATGTGTCTCAGGCCTGCCATTGCAGAGCCTGTGTGCAGCCTAGGGCTGCCATGTCGACTTGGTGAGTGCATCCACTTACCAGGCCCTAAACCTTCCCTTTACTGCATGTTGGTCACCCCTAAAGTAGGCCCTAGGGCAGGGTGCATTGTAAGTATAAGGTAGGACATGCCCTGGTGTGTGTGGCATGTCCTAATAGTGAATTACAGCCATTTTCGTTTTTCACTATTGCAAGGCTACCTGTTCCTTATAGGCCAGAATGGGCAGTTTGATTATTACACCTTATAATCCTAACTGACCCAGGGAACATGGTAGAAAAACGAATTTAGTATGCCTGAACTCAGGATGATAAAATACATCTTTTAGTGAAGTTGGTTTTAACATTCTGTGTTTGAAAATACCACTTTTAGAAAGTAGGTATTTTCTTGCCTAACTATCCAAGCCTGCCTCTGCTAGGTTGTGTATTCCTTGTCTGGGTTTGTGAGTGACAGGGGCTGGGGGCTCCAGGAGACAGGGTGAGTCAGCACAGGGCTGAATAGAGAGATCTGCATCCAGAGTGGAGGGAGGAGTTGCACCTGGGTCTGAATAGGGCTGTGCCTGCCTTCCACAATGCTGGCTCCACCTCCTGCCGGGCGGCTGAGCACTCTGCCCCACATTCTGAAAGGAAAGAAGGAGTCCTGTAAACAAAGTGCTCCAGGACTGACCAGAACTGGTTTTGGACTAGGCAAAGGCCTCTCTGCCTCCAGAGAACAAAGAGAAAAGGTGTATAAAAAGGAGACCCAGACCCCTAGGAAATTAGATCACTTTTGGGAAACAAGAAGAAACCTTTGCTGAGGAGCGGAACCAAGAAGAAACTGAGGAGAAGACTATCCCTAAGCAAGAGGGATCTGCCTGCAGTGGTTGCATGACTGCCAAAGAAAGGAGAAGGGAACTTTGTGTGTACTTTCATCAACTTGTGAAGGATCTCCAAGGGCTTGATTTCAGAGCTTGCCTCCTGTTGAAGTCTCAGGGACAACAGACTTCACCCACCAGCTCCCCCTGTATTCCGTTGCTGGGAATTTGGACCTTCTGATACACTTGCGTGTCTCTGGGAGCTGGAAGCGCGACTCAAGACGAAGAAGCGTGTCGCTGCTGATTCTCGCATCGCCGGAGAAGAGAGTCGACGTCGCATCAGACGCCTTGCCCTGCGTTACGCATCTTAAGGTACATTGAACTCAAAGTTTCGCATTTTCATTTAAAGAGACTCAAGCTAATTCTACCATCTTTAAAGTACAGTATTGTGGATTATTTTTGTCGTTTATGGTCTTGTGGTAAATCTATATAAAAGATACTTATTTTTATAATACAACCTGTGTGGTGTCCATTTGTAGTGTTGTCACTGGATTACTGTATGTGTTCACAAATGCTTTACACACTGCCTCTGAACTAAGCCTGTCTGCTCGTGCCAAGCTACCAAGAGGGTGAGCAGGGGTATTTCAGGAGTGTACCCCCTTTCCCTGACTAGAAGCAAGGATCCCTATTTGGACAAAGGTACCTACCTCTGCCAACTAGAGACCCCCAGTTCTAACAGTAGTTACAAACAGGAAAAACTATAATAGCCTTCACAACATCTCTGACATTGCTTTTCATGTTCTGAAATGACAACACTCCTCAGGGTTGTTTTTTGTTTTTAACCAAAAAATACCGACCAGTGAGCCATGACATGGCAGTCTGGCCTTCTTTGCAGTTTTACGTATAGGGCTTTTCCACGACAACTGGAGCGCTTTCAGCAAAAATTCACAGCCAACATTAATGAGAGTCTTCTGACCTCTTACATAAAAATATACTATTATTGACACTGTTAGCGTGCAGATAGATTGAGAACTGCATTTTGTCCTGCCTGCTGCTACTCAAGCCCTGAAGATTACTTTGAACCAAGGAGTTCATTTGACAGTATATCCATGAACGCGATCTGTAGCCACATTTTGTTTCTTGTACATTCTACCTGCCCGTCAGCATGCACTGGGGTGTTCTGTGGTCTGCAACAAGATGTCATTTGTAATGATCTAGGACAATAAGAATATTTTTTGAAGCATGCTCATTCTCCTTATTTTATTATTGGTAACAAAATACATGAACACAGTAGCAAACTAAAATTTTCTCACGGAAAAGTATGGATTTGTCTCTGAAAAGTACAGATTTATCAGGCGTGTTCTTTTCAACGCTATTTCTGCCTAACATGTTTATCCTCATTAGTCTGGGTTTTTTTTGGCTGTTTTATATATTACGAACTCGACCTGAAGGTATTGGTGCACTTTACATGCGCACTAGTTACATTACACAAGGTCACTTTTTTTTTTAGGCGCAGGGAGATTAAATGATTCACCAATAGTCACAGGAAGTCAGCCGCGGCCACTGCAGGTAAGAGCAGTGGGGTGGTGGGGCCGGCTGGGGGAGGGGGGATTTGAGAGACGACCACAAGGGATAATTAAATATATAATTAATTTTCCCTCCTGGTCGTTTCTCGAAATCCCCTCCAGCCGGCCCCACCGCTCTTACCTGCAGCAGCCGCAGCTGCAAGAAGTTACGCCAACGTCGAGAGTCAATGCGGGTTCCCAAGGTCCAAAGTCGACTCCTCTGGCTGCAACGCCATATCATCTACCTCATCCTCTGTACAGCTTTTAACTCAACAAGCTATTACACAGAATTGTTTGCAAGACTAAAATGATGAATTCTATCTACGACAGTCAGACATCGCTTCACTGTATGTTGATAGCGCACTCATTCTTTATTGCTGGGGCACAGAGCCACCACATAGAAAATTCAGCAAACATTTTCACTGTACACTATGCACTAAAACATGGAGGTTTAAACAGCAAAGACAGAGAGCCCCCCTTTTCAAAGGCACTAATTGAGACATTTAAAACATCTGTAACCCAAAAAGAATTACTTCTGATCCTTAGCTCAAATAAGAGACAACACACAGCCTGAAAGGTTCCCAGAGCTCTTTATCGTCCTTCAAATTACACATAAATTATACTTGTTACAAGAAGGCTTTTACTCCTTCTGTGAAGTTACTGTGCACTCCTTCTGTTAGCTCGTTACTGCAGCATTAGGAAAAACGTAATCAGCTGGACAGAGGCAGTGATGGTTCAGAATTTAATCTGCATCTTCCTGTGTTAACCTGTGGACTGGAAAGTGATCTGACTGCAAATTGTGCTTTTCATTGAATATAAGGATCTTCTTAAAGTCACAAAGGTCGAAAGCCATAGGCAGAGGCATTGCTTGCACGACAACCTGGTACATTCAGCAATTATCAACAACTGTGCATGATGCAAACAATAGCACCGAGGGGCAATGGTAGAGCAATGAGAACTGCAGAATAAGCATCATTATACTTTGGAGTCTCTACCCCAAGAAAATGTCTTAAGGAATCGAGAGTCTAGTCCTGAGAGAATTTGTGTGAGGGAAAGTGTGGAGCTGTGCCTCCCCCTCCACATTTGCCTCTCAATGAGCGGCAAGCCTATTATGTCTCTGTACCAATTTGTGTTAATGTGGGTACTGGCTGACTGTTCTCATAAAATGGAATTGCACGTCTCTTGCCCATATCACTCCAATTACATATTGGACGTTCCCTCCACATTTCCAAGAGTGTGAGGTAGAAGATAAACCTTTCTAGAGTGAGTTATTAAAATTCATTTTTAAATTCCATTTTGAAATACGTTAATAGCAGAGCTAGAACTGAAAAAGTAGAATTAAAATGGGTGTATTTAAGAAATGAAATGTCATTTCTTTGGTATGCTCATATGTTTTGATATATTTATGCATTTGTTTAGTTGTCACATACAGCTTCCCGTGCTGCAAGGGAAAAGCTTTATCACCTTTTCAGGCTAAAAATCAATTTCAAACCAATTTGCAAATGCAAAGACTACTGCGTTTGCAGTTCTTTGACTAAAGTGACATTTAGAAAAGTAAACAGTAATAATATCGAAAAACAATATTTAACATGCCCCCCTAAAAAACAGTCATAACGACGATGTTTAGAAATAAATACAAAGAGGGCAATTTAATTCATCTAATGGGTTCTATTATTTAAACTTCACATGAACTATGACGCCCCCCTCCCCTACATTATTGATAGCCTCTATTAGTTTTCGCATTTTTGTTCAGAGAGGTCTATGGCTGTTTGTCTACCGCTCATGTTAATAAAAAGTAACACTAACTTTTCAAACCAGTTATTAAAAACAGCACTAACCAAACCATAAATCACCAGACCTTCTACCCAAATCTCTGACCTTACTTCTACCTCTCTCACAAAGGACACTAGTCTTTATCTGGCTCTTTATTGGTAAAATCTAAGGAATTTCTCTCTAGCTCAAAGTGATGTCCTTGAATTTCTCTTCTCACCACTGATTAGAAAAATTGATATCTGTCCAAAGGATTCCCGTAATTTCAACACAGTTATGTTCCTACTTCTCTTAGCATACTCTCTAGAAAGTTCTGTGATGACTCATTTTAAACCGAGCTCTTTGATGTCTTCCATTCAGATTCTAGATCCCATTGTAGTACATCTACTGTCATGCTGCGGATTGATTACTATGCACTAACTTTTGAAGACAATCAGGAATGGATGTTATATTAGCATCTTGGGCTTCTGTCATATAAAACAGAGTTTCTGCTTCTTTCCACCCCACCCCTCCACAAGAGTAACTTTCCTCTTTAACATTGGCAGGACTTGCTTAACATCCTTGACTGCAAGCTATCCAAAGCTGAGTGCATGAACTAACTCCCTACACTTCATAAATGAGTTACGTCCTCCATGCTCAGGGCCAACCTTTAGCACGGGCGAGCTGAGCCCACACCTGGGGCGCAGGAGCAGCCAGCAGCAGTCTCTCTTCAACCTGGCTCTAATGAAAAATGTAGTACACACTGTTCTGAAGTCTGCATTTCTCCTTTCTCTTGTGCCCCTCACCTCCCCCTACCACTCCTACTTTCCCAACACACTAACAATTAAAGATGACAAGTGGGAGGAGGCGCAAAATATTTTTGGCCCAGGGTGCTATCTGAGCAGAGCAGCTTTGTGCATGCTGATAAAACATGGCCAGACTGCCTAATTCCAATTAAAACTGTAACATGAGAATATATCCTAAAGTCAAGAACATGGCTTCAAAGTTGTGGATCTTTCTTTAGCCTTGTCTTAGTTTGACTAAATAAATTCCCTAAAAACGAATATAGCAAAAGTATTCCTTACATCTCTAAAGATGGCTTTACATGTTGCAGCAAGGTTGTCCTCCCTGAGCAAATGTTAGAATTGCATTATTCCTGTATGCCTCACTTTCTAACTGGTCTAAATTAAATACAGGGCTTTGTTTAAAATGGCCAATCTACTACAAAATAAATCTTCATGATAGCACCCCAAAGTTTATAGGGTAAAACATTGACTATCTCTAGGCATCTAAATTCACTTTGAAGCATTGAAACTATACTTTTGGAACTACAATCTTTCAAAAAGAGTGCACAGCAGCTCAGTCCTGCTTAGGTAGACCTTCAAAAATTTGGAATTCCCTTCCTTTTGCTGAACTGAACAGTCACTCGCACTCTACACTAAATACCTTAAAAATCTTCTTTTGCAAAATGTTCAAGACTCCCACGTTACCCACCTCTTGCTCTACTCTTGCCACGTTTTTGGCCTCTGTAAACCGTAAGTACCTCTTACAATTCCAGATTAGGAGTAACTTAGTATTTTTAAACTTTTTTAACCTTTAAATTATTGCCTACCACTTGTCTTCATTGTACTTAATGTATATATGAAAAATTTTTGCATGTTTAAATATTTTTGTTACTGAATTATTCTCGTTTTATGTGTATGGCAATTCTATTCCCTTTCTGTTGTAACCTGGCCATATCAAATTTCTTTTTATTTCCTCATTGCGGCCATATCAACCTACCAAATGTCTTCCTTCTTAAAATGTACAGTGGCCAGGAAATTTACATTCTTATTTCTAGTGCTCACTTGCTTTATATTACGTGCACTAAAGCATTTTTTTTTGTTGTAATTGTTCCACTTTCACGGAAAGGTATATTGGTTTCGAATTCTGATGTTGTTATTTATTCATTTGTGTACGATTTAAAGCCGAGTAGAATATTTTACACTGAACCGATTGGGGCCTGGGATGCACACCTTCAAAGGTGCAGGTTTTCTTTTCTCAAGTTCCCTTCGGCTGCTCGTCCGATCAAGGTTGATAAAACAGAGGCCCCATGGTTATTGCGAGTTAGCAATAAGCGGTCCATTGTAAAGCACCTTGGCATCTGCAGAGGTTGGAAGAGATGCAATTACAGGAGAAGTTCCGGTCGGTTTTACCTTCTGGGTTGCGCAAACCACAGCAATGACAGGAAACAGCGATTTCCAAAAGCATCGCGTGATGGGGGAAAGAAGCAGCTGGCAAACACGCTGCATTGTGCGCGGGACTGGATTCTGCCAAGCCTCCCTGGCAGGAAGGCATCTTTAAACCGGTTCATGCTGTTCGCGGAGCATCCGACTGACTTCAAGATGAAATCAGCGCCTGCCTCCCGCAGAGACTGGCTCGACCGGTTTCAAACAACTCCAACTGGCACCATCAGATGCAGACTGCTCCGTCTCCGAGCGGCGCTAAGTGTTGCTGACACCGAGCTTACACAACATCTGATCAAGGCACAGTGGTGTTGTTTACCCTCTTCTCGTTAGCTAAAGCGTCATGCAGACAATTTGCATGAAAAAGGTAGTGTCGCTATAAACCCGTGTCCTGCTGAGACTGATTCCCTTTGAAATGGTACCTCAACCCTGTGATATCACAGTCGGCAGCCGGGGAAATTATACTGATGTCACAACCAGATGGCACCGTCTTTAAAAGAGGAGGCAGAGCAGGGAAGCAACAGAGTTTAAGGAGAAAGATCATTACCGACACTGCCTCCAGTTCTGCACGTTTCACCTACAGATCACTGCTTTCAGGTGTATTAGACTAGAAAAAAACAGGACTACAACACCCAGAATGCATTAGGCTATCACACAAAAGTCCATAACTTGTAACAGCGTCCACAATGACCCTACCACTCCTCCCGCAATGCGCTAATTTATATGCAGTACATTTTTTCAGAATTCAGTATTTGCAGGTAATTTAACTAGAACTTCAACTATTTTATGAGTTAAGTTCTTTTTTTTTTTTGGCAGCAGTGGAAATTGACAGTGTTTCATGGTTTTTGCCATTCATCAGAGAAGTGTTTTCCTTCCATTTAGATGTGTTTATAAGCTGGTTGGTTATTTATGCGCCACATTGCCTCGGAGTTCTGATCAAGGTTCATTAAGAAAAGTGCCAAGTGACAATGGTCAGACCATGGGTGCTGATAAAACAGGAATATTTAAGGATTTATGAAGTATAGCCATTTGATTCCCTCAGTTGATATAAGAGACCGCAGTCCCGAAAGAAAGGGCCTTGCACCCATATCTTCCTATTTCAGTCTTTGAACATTTACTCAAGGATACTGATATTGGTCAAACAGCAAGATCAGGTTTTTTTTATTTTTTTATTTATTAGTTTATTGCAAGGGCTTTAATTGTCAGGTAGGTTATTTTAATTGTGCTTCTGTATACAAAGAAAGGCAATGTAGAAGTGTCTGCAAGCCATAGATATGGTCAACATATGAGGATACAGAAGTCAAGCTTACTATTGGCAACAGTCCTCAGCAATAGCATTCTTTATAGTTTGCATGACGGAACCCAGCATGCATTTACCCCACATGCTGTTACAACGCAGTCAGTACGCCGACTGAAATGTTACCACACGTTACTTTACCTCGTAAGTCGTTACATCAACTTGCTTTACGGGGCGCTGGACTTTGGAATAGTATAAATTACTATTCCAACTCTAGTCTACGCAACAGTAGGGGAGGTGTTGGACTTAAAAATCCAACACCAGTCCAACGACCATCCCCTACAGCAGCCCGTAGTAATGACTTGTGTGGTAACGTCGCAGTCAGGGTAGTGACTGCGCTGTAAAGGCTGGTCATTGTTGAGACTGCAGGGTAAAGGATGTTTCCCTTCTTTATGCCATGAGATCAGTGGGTGAATTTTCTTCAGTGTAGATGAAAATATATATTATTCTAGGTGAATCAGAGGTGCGTTTCTTCAAGGGAGAAAAGATTATCCTCAAGGCAGCAACTCACAATACTGGACTGTTCTTGATAATGTAGGGCTTTCCAAAAAACTCAGGATCTTTTAACACCAAGGCCCACTTTCCCTTTTTGCGTCCCAGCGTACCGTTAAACAGGTGTGCCGGGGCAAACAGGGAAAGTGCAACCTATTATGATGAATGCGCTGCTCTTATCGCAGCTGTGAACGTGCACTGCCCTGGGTGTAGTGCATTCAGTGAAGGATAGAGAAGCTGCTTTAAAGCTGCTCTGTGTTTTACAGTAAAGGCGGCAGCCTACCTGCACTTTGAAGAGGAGAGAGAGATCCCTTTGCAGGCTGATGCAGTTAGTGACTGCTCCTGCCTGTAGGGAAATGTCTGGGTGGGCCCATGGGGCCCCCTTTTCCCTCTCCATAGGGCAGCCTTCAGGAGGAGCACTGGCAGTATGTCACCTTTTTGTAGCACTTTTTGTGCACTGTGGGCTCGCCTCCTAAGGGCCTGTTTGCATCTGCACCCACATCTATAAAACGGCATGGGTGCAGAGGCAAGGAGATTTCCTCATTTGCATGGGCCATGCCCCCATGCAAATAAGGGAATGCCCTCTCATGATAGCGCTGGCACTACATGTGCACCAGCGCTATCAGTATTACAGAAGGTGCAGCACAATTGTCTGCAGCCCCTTCTGCAAAACCATTGTTCCCCGAGGGCACACAAAGTGGGTGCACATTCCTGTTGCGCCCTTTGGGCACAATGTATAATACGGCCCCAGATGCTTTTGTGCCAGTTCTCCCTGAGACCTAAAGGCAACAGCCTCTGATTGGACACAAGATAAATGAAGCCAGCTCCACTTCATAAATGTCAGGCAAATCCTAAGCATGACCCGAGTGCCTGGTGGTGATATAGTCACATCTCTGTTGCAACATACTCTTGCATGCCACATAGTGCTGAGCCTGTACACCCGTGTTAGAAATTAATGGCAAGAGTCAGAGCCCATAGAGCCATCAAACAGTACTGGAGGTAGTGGGGTGCACTAAGGCAGGTGTGCCCTATGTATGATGGCCAGATTAATTGCAGATTAGTAGTATAATCACGTACGATAAATGTAAATACAATTAATTTAAATGGAACTCATTCAAAACGCTAATGGTTTTCCTGAAAATGTGATAGGGATTCAGCCTTCCTGGGCCCACAATAGAAGCCCCTTCACTATACAAAGCCACATATCAGTATAAAGGACCCAGCTGGATAAGGACCTAGCACTTCACACTGGTGAGGAAAGATCAATTGGTAAGGAAAACAAAAAAATAGGAAATTATGTAATCTGAAGAATATAAACACTACTAGGTGAGATTTCCCTACTGAAAATAGAGAAGGAACCTTTGTCTCGTTGTCAGTTGCTATTTGGAGATTGGCCTTTTTATCACTTTATCCTAAGTCAGGAAAACTTGTACTGCAACTCTTAGTCTCTACCAAAGAGTGCACATTTTTTGTTCCATGGTAGTACCATGCCCATCATTTATTTAGCGCTGGGTTGGGCAGAAAAAGACCCAGACGAGATATCTAATCTGTGGAGTTATCTATTCAAGGGCATTTGACACTATCATTAACAGTCCCTGACCCAGTACTAGATATTAAAAGAGAAGAGATGCTGAGTGTACACAGTGTTAGTGGCTCAAGTCACTCTTGGCAAGACCCAATTGGTTACAGTAAATCAATGCTCTACCAAAAGATTTTAGAAGGGCAGAGATGCTTCCTTGTGGGTGACAGAATGAAAGAAGAATTCAGAAAACTGTAGCACACTTAAGATTTTGACAAATGCCATGGAGGTTGTGCACAACTGTTGAGAAATATCTGTTTTTATGCTGCAAAGCACAGTTGTAAATTAAGACTGCTGAAACTGAGAATTTATGTGTGAACGAGAGAGAGACAAGAATAGGAAGAAAATAACTTAGATGTGCATTAACATCAGACATGGTGGGCAACAGAGTTCCTAGTCCTACAACTCCCAGTGAGGGAGAGGCCACACAACATCTTATTATCAAACACAGGAGAATAGGTATTCCCACTTATTGTACAGGTCTGGCATCGGGGATCAACTGCCAGCACTCCTTGGCAGGATACCAGCACTTTCATCTGGCTCACTGGCTATAGTATATATACATTATAGCATATTCAGACAACGACTATATCAATATTCACAAATTCGTATAAACCGGAGAGTAAGGTTGAATGATTCATTGTATCATGTAGATATATGCATATTTGTGTCTACACGCAAAGGTATATGCTACAACAAGAAGGATATGTGCTTATTATTGAAAGCCAAGGTGCACCAACACGTGATGAAGATACTGAGACATAGATACATGCGTATTTATGTCTATACGCAGGGTATATTCTACAAAAAGAAAGATATGTTATGAAGATATTGAGACAACATTCAGCATTTAATGAATGCAGTGTTTTTAGATTTTTGGGGAACACCATGACATTGAAATTACGTGAATCGCTTTGGAATTCAATGACACATTTATTTATCTGCATTATACGGGTAATACCTGCCTGACTGTTTTGTGGTTATATGTTAGTGATTTGTCAAATTCAGCAAATATTTTATGTAATCATAGTGTGTAGCTAGTAAAATTCTGATTTAGTTTAGATATTTATCAGTAACATGTATAAGAATGCATTGTGCTGAAGGATGTGTTACATGGAAAATAAATTCAAAATCATAAAATGGCCTGTTGTGAGAACACTGGAAGCAACTCATTTCATACTCAACATTTGACATTCAATTCCCCCTAAAATATAGAGAACATGGCATAATAGATTTATGTAACCGAAGAATTGTAACTATAAGACACGTTGGTAACTTTTAAACAGGGCCGGACTGGGAACAGAAACCGGCCCTGGCAAACTGCTCAGCCGGACCCCCCTGGGGTGAGGGGGTGTGCAGCCGAGCAGTTTGCGAGGGCCGGTTTCGGCCGATTTTGTTACCGGGGGCCGATATTGCCGACCCCCGGTAACAAAAACGGCCCCCCAGGTGCCCAAAACCGGCCCCCACCCTAGCGGCCTACCGGGGAAACGCCCGGTGTCCGCTATGGCCAGTCCGGCCCTGCTTTTAAATGAATGATTTGACTTTAGTATTGCTCACAGTTACATATTTATAAGAATCTTGAAATAATTACAGTTTTGAATCGTGGGAAACACCATATGAACCCTAAATTTCTGCTTTTGTTCTGCTAGCTTTAAAGCTTCATCAATACAGACGTTGAATGAATGAATGCAAAATTTGTTAACTGCAACAGCTGACCAGCAGGGTGTTCCCGCGCTATGTACGCTGAGCAAAAAACTGAGCTGCAAAGTTGGATGGAATGACATGAATTGTCAAGTTTGTATGGACAGCCGTATTGCAGTAGTTAATATTGTTTTTGGTACTTATTTGTTAAAAATAATTTTCATAATTTTTAATTGTTAATAATAACATATTTTTTCATCTCTATTTTTGTACGTTTTTTTTTATTTCAGGTTCTCTGGATTACTGGGGTCATGGGTCAGTAGTGTTTTAATAAAAATAGTATAATTTGTATGTTTTTTGATGTTTAAATTATTAAAGTGCTCAATAATTTTGAATTAATTGGTGTATTTATTGTATTACATTCCAGTACCCAAGGCAAGGAATCTGGGAGTCATCTTTGACACCTCTCTTTCATTCCCCCATCATGTGAATGCAATCACATCAGCTATCTGTTACACCCTAAAGATTATGAGGAAAATCTTCTTCTTTATACCACCTGACCTACAGAAAACAGTGGTCTCGCCATTAGTTCTGTCAAGGCTGGACTACTGCAACGGCCTTCTGATTGGAATTAACAAAGCCCTCCTCCTCAAAATGCAGGTCTTGCAGAATTCAGCCGCCCGCTTGCTTTTTAAACTACCAAAATATGCTTCTGCAAAGGCGGCCCTTAACTCTCTTCACTGGCTCCCGGTGGAAAAGAGGATCAAGATCAAGGCTCTCTGCATCGCCTTTAGGGCTCTGCACAACCAGGGCCCTGCATATCTGATTGACCACTTTCACTGGTATACGCCTCCCAGAATGCTGCGGTCCTCTTGCCACCGGCTGGTGGAAGTTCCTAAGGCACGTCTTTCCAACTGGGGTGGCAAAAGCTTCCTATACATTACCACCAGATCGTGGAATCAACTGCCACTCTCACTGAAAAACTCACCAGACCTGATATCCTTCAGGAAGGGTCTGAAGACTTGGCTTTTTAAGGCCTAGCAATAAGCGGCATCTAGTTTCTTTTCTTTTCCTTTTTTCCCCTTTATCAGTCTTGGATCCCCATGGCTGGCAGGAAGTTGGATGTTAGCGCCTAGATGCGCTATATAAATATATAAATAAATAAATAAATGAACAACTGTTAATATTTGTTACTTAGGGGTTTAATTGCTGTTGGAGGACTTGGCTAATGTACTAGCTTATTTATCAATTAATTATTCATTTGGTCAATTATTGTATTAATTTTTAATTATTTTGTTCATAGTTTTTAAGGGGGGTACTGGATTTTATTGAGGAACTAGGATGGCTATAAAACATATTCAAAATATCAGTAAATCATTACTTAATTTAATAAAATATTTTCTATATATATCCTTTTGTATTTATTTTAAACAAATAGGAAAATTGTAAATTATTTGTTGGTGTTTATAATATTTAATATTAATTGATTTTTAAGTAATACATATTGATAAAAATGATCAATACTATGATTCAAATTGTTAATATTAGTAGAAATATAAATATAACTTTTCTGAAATATTGTTTAATATTTATAAAAATAGGAAAAAATAAGAATAATTAAATGTCTCAGAGTTGGAGTCTGAACATGTTCAAGGGCACCGTATGATTATAAGAATGGATGGGGAGTGTGATGGCACACAAAATTCTTAGTTAATTCTTGTGAGTGATTAAAACTTTGTCAAATTTTTTAAACCAAACTTGGTTTTTTACCTCCACATAGCATTTGTAGTACAATTGTAATACCGATATTAGGATTATGGGGGCATTAAAGTGTATATTAATTGGATATGAACTTTTCGGGTTGAAGTACTGATTTTCTGGGGCACGTTGCACTTTAGACTACTTGGCTTCATTTTCAGTGGCAGCAGAGTTAAAGCTCTAGTCCCCAATTTGGAGTCTAAGCATGTGTAAGGGCTCTAAATTGGATTATAAGAAGGGGAAGGGAGAATGACTGTGCAGCAGGTGCTCTGCTACCATGTCAAAGGCACACTTGTTTGTGCCCACCAGCACCCCTGAGTAACCAGTGCCTGCCATGCTGCCTATTTTGATACAGACAACGGATGTATCTCCTATTCAAAACAGGAGCTGGTTGACCTTAATCTTAACGCCGGGAAAAGGCTTCACAAAACCTCATTCAATTGTGTCTTGATCAATGCTCAGGGGCCGATTCCGATTCGGGCCGGAAATCTCTCTGACCGAGCCGGATCCGGAGAGATTTCCGACCGAGCCGGACTCCCGCAGTCCGACCGAGCGAGTACGATGCGGCCGTATGCTGCCCGACTCAATTCGGTCGGACTCCCATTGAAGTCAATGGGAGCCGGTCGTACAACGCGTACACGGGTTCCCATTGACTGAATGGGTACGTCGCGAACAGGGGGGCCCCCTACAGTGGGTACGCGTCGGTGCGACTCGCACCGTACATGCATGTTTAGGGGGGACCCTTGGGTCCCCCCTGTGTGCGACTCAGCGGCTACGCGTGCAGGGGGGTCCGACACGGACCCCCGAAGTCCAGCTCGGACAGCTCTTTGGAGCCGGACGCTACGAGTCGGTCGGGCTGTTCGAAGCGCGCATCGTACTTGCTCGGTCGGGAAACGTCTCCATTGCGTGGTCCGAGCCGTGCCCGTACGAGTCGGTCGGAGCGGTTGGGACCCGGGAACGAGTCGGTCGGCGATTTCGCGTGCGCTCGCATCGTACTTGCTCGCTGGGACGACTGTACGAATCGGTCGGGAAGAAGGCCTCCGAATCGGATCCGGTAAAGCCGAATCCGATTCGGAGCCCTACCGGCCGAGATCGGAATCGGCCCCATAGTCTTTGGTGAAGCGTGGACTGGAGGTTGATGATATAATCAAAGATTATGATTTTGATTTTCTTTTTGTTACGGGGACTTGGCTTCTGGATTCTTCAATCCCCGATCTGCTATATCGATTTCCAGGGCTTTAAGATAATTAGAGGAGACAGATCCAAGGGAAGAGAAGGGAGAATGGCACTAGTCTTTAGAGAAGAATTCACAGTTCAGACTATTTCATGTGAGGAGTTTAGCACAGCTGATGTTTTGGGGGTTAGAATGACACGTCACCCACCTACTCTTACACAATTCTGCTACTTTCCAGACCTGCACAACATAACTTCAGATTTTAAGAAGAGTTCCTCCAGTTTATGAGCAACCAAACCATAGGCTTATGGCTATTGTTGTTACATGATTTTAATGTTTGGGTAGATTGCTAAAAGCAGGGGAAAGGTAAATGCCTATTGGATAGTTGGGAGGCATTTGGTTTGACTCAATTGGTTGACAGTGCCACCTGAGAGAAAAAGCACACTTTGGACCGGATCTTATTAGTGCATGATAACACTTTGGTTATCAAGGTGGTTCCGGTTGTTTAAAGTAACCTGTCACACCTTAAGATAAGATATTAAACCCGGGGTTTCACAGACTTGGGGCAAGGTCACACAGGAGAAACAAACCAAAGCATTAGAGGGGACTAATGTGGGTTTCTTTCTTCTTGGGCAGGACATAGATGATACTTACTTTATATTTAAGACCTGGATCTGCTTAGCCCTTGATGGGATTACCACACTGAGGTGCCCCAAATTCCAACAAACCAGAAAGTTGACACCTTGGCTTACTGAGAAACTCTTCAAAATCAGAAAGGTTGGAAAAAGTTGGAAAGAATATGGTGGAAGAAATATAAAGGTTTAGAAAAAGACAACTATGCTAAGAAATTAAGATTCTATAAAAAAAAACAGGTTCATCCAGCAAAAAGGATGTTCTTCTCCTTACAGATACTAAAGACAAGGCCACTGGAATTATGCGTCAAGGGAGGACCAAATTATGTGCAGGTGTTCACTGAATTATGTGGCAAGAAAAGGCAAATTTTGTGGCATACTGAAGCACACTTTGTGATATTACCTTTTTTAACACCTGTTAACACCATCTACAGCAATAACCAATAAAAAGATGACCAGTCACTGGTGCGGCGAGCGCAAGTGGTTTTCTTATTCATTTTTTATTTTCCCTCGTCGTCTGTCAACTCTACCCCACCCTGCCCCACCACTCTTACCTGCACCGGCCGCAACTGAATATAAATATTTCTCCTTCCACTGATGAAGCTTATAAGCTCATTCAGATTCCACATAATGACGTATAAAAACATGCTTGCAGGAAAAAGCTAAATGGATGAGAAGGAACACACTCTAACTGAACTCTTATAAAACAGAGGTGATGGTCATAAGACCTAATAAGCAGATTTGGTCTGATATATGGTGAGATCTAATAAACAGATTTGGTCTGATATACTGTGGTCATCAAATCTGGGTGCAGGTCCATCTCCCAATTTAGTGATCAAGGACTTGGGTATAAACCTTGATGACAAACGTTTCTTTCAAAGTCACATAAATAAAATAATATTGATGTGTCTGCTCTATCGTGAGCTGTTAATGAAAACCTTCACTTTTCTTCCTTCAGAGTGTAGGCAGCTTGCAAGTGATTCAGAATTTACAGTACATCTCATATTCAGGCTTCCAAAGTGAACCAGGATTTCTGGCCATAGAAGAGCACTTCATAGGCTAACGGTGGAGAAGAGAATTAAGGCTTATTCCATCTTTAGAAAGTTTCTAAAATGCACCTTGTTTGAGTGTTTTACAAGGAACTGAGGATTTTGTTGCATCTTAATGTTTTGGCGTCAAAAAGCCCTTTTCGGCAACGGTTTAGCACTCTATAAAACATCATAACATAACATATAATATGTTTAATGTAATTTAATGCGATATTACTAATTTTTATTTAATTGCGTTCAAATGTAAAAGTTATTATTTATATGTTTGTAGTTTTCAATTTCAAATTCTTAACATTGTTTTCTAAATTATTTTTAAATCTGAGAAAAATATTTTTAATATTTCACGTTGCAAACACATGAGATTTACAAAAAATGTAAAGAAGTTGTAGTAAATTAAAAAACTGAAAATTGTACATGTTTTATATATTGTTTGTGTGATAGGAATTCTAAATGTATGCACTTTCCCCAAAGTTGGTAGGACTTGAGTTAGTTTAGTATATAAGAAAAACATCCCGTTACATGGACTTATCCCAATGTGTGCAGACTGGGTTTAGAATAGTAAATATGGCCCCGCCCAATAATAAGTTATTTCTCCAGTGTTAGGGGAACAGGAACTATACTACTAAATATGACAACCCCAAATATATGCACTTACCACAATATTTGTAGGATTCTAATTAGAATAGTAAATATGCCTCCTCAAATTATATGGACTTTGCCCAATCTTTGTCGAGTAAATATGCCCCCCCTCCATTATATGTGCTTTCTCCAGTTTGTATAGGACTGCAGTTAGAATAGAAAATATGTTGTCACCTAAACTTATGCACTTTCACCAATGTTAGTGGGACTGGAGTTGGAAAAATACATTTTCCACTCCAAAATGTATGCACTTTCTCCACTGTTTGTATGACTGGGGTTACAACAGTAAATTTGACACCCCTAAGCTTATGTACGTTTCCCAGTGTTAGTGGGACTGAGTTAAAATAATCAATTTGAAATACTCAAATGCGTGCACTTTCCACAGTGGTATTGGAACAGGACCTAGAATAGTAAATTTGACATCTTCAAATATATGCACCTACCCCACTGTTGTAGGGCTGGAGATAAAACAGTGAATATGACCCCGCCCCCAATTACATGCACTTTCCTCAATGTCTGTAGGACTGGAATTAGAATAGTAAATGCCCCCCTCCTAAAACTCCCTCCCCCACGTATATGCATTTTCTTCAATGTGAGTGAGACAGTAATTAAAATAGTAAATATGACAACCCAAAATATGGCACTTATGCAGTGTTAGCGGGCCTAGAGCAAGTATAGAACATTTGGTACCATATATATATATATGCACTTACCCCAATGTTAGTAGGACTGAAATTAGAATAGTTAATTCGACCCTCCAGCCCTATTATAATCACTGTTTATAAACCAATGTTTACAGAATAGGACCTAGAATAGTAAATATGCTTTCCACCCCAATTATACTGCGGTTTCCAAAATGTTTTTAGGAGTGGCATTAGAATCTCTCAGTGGTGTTTATTCACCTACCTTACAAATACTGTCAAGTGAACTGCGGTCCCTTTAAGTCCAGGATGTTAATTTTACTGTAATATATGACGATGCTGAAGCCCATGTATGCAACATATTAACACTACTCAGGCAAAAAGCATATATTTTCAGTTACATTTCATTGCTTGGGTTTTTAGCTTCCTGAAAAGTACGTGTCACCTTGGATCTATCATAATAAATGATACCTGAACCAACCAGGTGCCTAATCATGATGCCACTTTCTGAGTAGCGCCAGCGCAGAAGGGATCTACATTTCTTTTTCGCATCTCGAGTATATACATTAACTCGGAAATATCTCCAAGTGTATACATGTTTTTCTGACCGCAGACCTCGGCAACACAAAGAGGCAATTACCAGCCTTTGTTTCTGAGTTTTGTTGTAAGAAGCCAAAAAGATGTGCACAGATGCAGCACAGAAAAATAGCATCCTGATCCGGTTCCAGGAGGAGAGAATGATTGAGGTCCTTCAAACTATGCAAACCTTTGCTGATTGTAGTCTAATGGTCTACTTACTTTAAACTCAGGTAAGATGCAAAGATAGCTCATGCCATTTCTTATTTATGAGCATATATAAGAGGTTTTCTAAAAAATAATAGGTGTTACGATTTGATATGAAGCCACTCTAATGCCTCAGCAGAGACCATGCACCACAATGGTAAATGAGCAAGAGTACAATATTTTTCACCGAGATTTCAATATAGAATGTGTTGCTATTGATTAAAATGTGGTTATGAGTATGGGACATACAGCTCGCTTCAGTAACATACAACTGCTCATAACTAGAGACAAATCTAAAATAAAAATGACGTATTTATTCAATTGATCTCACCTGCAGTTCCAGAGAGCTCCACACTTAAGGTTTGTTCAATAGTCTTGTTCTCAAATGGGGAACCCTTGGGATCACTGGAAGACATTGAACATTTATAAAAACAAGCTGAAATGGAGCTGCTGTAGACAAAATATGATAATGTCCCTTCCCTTAAAAACTGGTGTGACAGTTGTTAATACTTACTTTGGTGACTCAGGTGTCAATGGAAGTGACAGGCAGGTTGACTTGGCTGCAAATTAAAAAAAGAAAAGAAATCCTCAAAAATCTAACTACAAAAACAATCACAGCTATTTTGAAAATGTGTTTTTAGATCTTATGTATGAAAAGTACTAATGGCAAGTTATAAAAACAATTTTTTACATTAAGCATTTATCAGATAGAGTAACATAATACAAAAAAGACACAAATATTTTCCAATAAAATTAAAGGAAATTTCAAGGTACCGAAATTCTGAAGAAAATGTCGGTCTCTAGAAATTAGCAGCATTTATAGCAAACTTGACATAAAAAACATATATTTGCTAATTACATTTTCAGAGTATTTGCCAATGTGTTAAGTATGGGCGATTTTCTACATCACGTAGTCTTTATTACGTAAATGGCAGTAAGCATAAGAATGTGCTGGGTACTTGGAATTACTAATGTGTCCAGAACATTATTAGCCAGAAAACCTATATAAAGCGCACTTCTCTGATGCATGAAAATGGTCACTGTCTAATTGAAAACCTGTAGCCTTGGCGCTCCCACACTCTAACAAAGGTGCAATGTGCCCTGGTTACAACTCTACCAATATATGACTTTAGAAGGAGAGAGGAAGTCCCTCTAGGAGGATCCACTGTCTGCAACACACACATGAATAGGAACCCGAAGGATTGTTAAAACCCTCTTTGACCCTGCCAATCGTCCACTCCGCATGGCTGATTTCCAGAGCTTTCTTGTAGGGGTGGCTTGCTCCTGGAAATTCAAGTGGAAGTGGTACTTACAGGAAAGCTTATTGAATAAGGCACATGGGGCCAGATGTACGACCCTTACATTTTGCGACTCGCAAATTGCGTCGCTTTGCGACTCGCAAAATGCAATTTACAACAGTGTCTCAGGCACTGTTAGCGATTGCTAATGGGCTCGCAAATTGCCTGCCTCATTAATATTCATGAGGCAGGTGCTATTTGCGACCCCATTAGGAATGGCCAGTGCTCACAGGGATGGTGGCCTGCTGGGGTCAGCAGACCACCATATCTATGACTACTTTTTTAATAAAGCAGTTTTTGTTAGGTCTCGCCTGAGCCAGCGCATGCGCTGCTCTGGCGAGACTTTTAGTAAGTGGGCTCAGAAAATGCTACCATGGCCAGCCTAGAGCTTGCGGTTACGCGCACGGGCGCGCGCTTACGAGCAGAGGCGCCATCTGGCTTTCCTCGTCATGCTCATTAAGTGCAGCGCTCGCAGCGCGCGATCGCGATCACTTTCACTTTCGCGGCCGCGTCACTTTCACGGCCGCGCAGCCAATGCTTGTTTTCATGTGCTGTTTCCCTCATTAACTATTGCATAATACCATTGAGTTTTAATTTATTTTGTCTCCCTTGCTTGTTAGCTTAATGTGTGGAAGTCATATGTGCATCCACTTTAAAATTAGTGCACTGGTCAGAGCTGGCAGCCCTCACTTTAACAGTGTGAAACTGGGATAGATAGCACTCATTACTGTCATCTCTTCCATCCCTGCTTCATTTTGACACTAATCAGGGTACAAGCTATAGAAGCCTGCCAGTCGTAAAAAAATGTTCCTATTACAGCCACATTCTGTCAGGTTAGCACAGCCTCAAACACAACAGCACAGCCTCAAATACAACAGCACAGCCTCAAACACAACAGCACAGCCTCAAACACAACAGCACAGCCTCAAATACAACAGCCTTCCTTAAGCTGCTGCAGTAATGCCTTATTTCGTCTCGTGATAAAAAAGAATTCTGCATCCTGTCTTTAGCTTTTATTTTCCTCCCCCTTAATCCTGTTTATTGAAGCAATGACGCCCTTTCGTTTGTCGCTAACTTCAAGAGCAGCGTTTGTGTGTCATTTGTCAAGCACAGTAAAAAAGTAAAGCGACTTCCTCTTCCAATGAATTGTTTTTATTCTCAGCTAATTAGATCAAAACTGTTTACATGAAGTAATTTATTTATTTAACCGCCCTAGAGAGAATATTTTACAACTCTTTCTTTACAGCTCTGATGTATTATATCATTACCATTGGAAATGTGTTTGGTCCTCCAAGTGTACTCCTGAGCAAGACGTGCAGAGTGAACACACACTATAATTACTGGCTTAGAAAAAGTAAGCCAAGGGCAGATCGATTGGCTTTGCCAATGCTTGTTTGTAAATGGCCTGCCTGTAAATTTCTCTCCAAAATGTTGCTTACTTTTTAATATTGGTGGGCATTGAGGCGGAATTATATTTTCTCTAAGATTCTGCTGAAGGTTATTGGCATTTCTCTGATGATTTTGTAGCCATAGCACAAGCATTGGCATAGCCAATAGGTCTCGCCTTTGGGACCTTATAAGTGTTTAGTTATGCAGCACAATATCCTTGGTGCAACAACATCAACTGTTGCATGGCTAAGCACTTATAAGGTCCCAAATGCGAGACCTATTGGCTATGCCAATGCTTGTTTTAAATGCAGCCCGTTTTCCTTAAAGGAAAACGGGCTGCATTTAAAATAGAAAAATGAAACGTTTCTGTTTAATTTTTTAAGAGCAGGCAGTGGTCCCTGGGAACACTGCCTGCGCTTAAAAAATATTTTCGCACACATTCACAAAGACCATTTGCGAGTGGCTTACCTCCTACTTGAAGTAGGTGGTAAACTGCGAGTGTTTTAAGGCCGCAAATGCAGTTGCAAAACAAAGGTACATTCCATTGTGATTCGCTATTAGGAAGGGACGCCCCTTCCTAATAGCGAGAGTCGCAAACGCTATTTTGCAAGTCACCGACTAGCAAAATAGTGTTTGTACATGCCAGGACCCTTTTTTGCGGTCGCAAACGGGCCGATTTCCTATTTGCGACAGCAAAAAAACAGTCGTAAATCTGGCCCATGATGCTTACTTTGTATACCACTTAGTGATTGTGCGCTCCATGCAAGAGAAAGCTGCTGCTGGCTCTTATCTTACAATGGGGCATTTCCAGATTTTTGCCAGATCAATAGTGCAAAAAATACCATGCTAGCAAGTTCACTATTAACAGGGCCAGTGGATACCTGACGAGGTCGCCAATGTTCTGAATGAAACAGTATGGTGCCACAGGGGATGAAAGTCACTGCAAAGGGAGCAATGCTTTATCGTCCAATGCAAATCATTGTTTGGAGAAAACACAAACAGAACACTTCACATGAGTATTCAACAAGGTAAAACAACATGAAGGTGCAGTGACTAATGCACAGGAACAACTCTGTGACCTCTTTCCGAGTCCTTCAACTCAACGGCTCGCACTATTCATAAGCCTGTCCAACAGCCAAGCTACCAATTCACCCTCAATCTTTGCTGGCTTTAGCCACAATGCAGCCCAGCTCCTGGCTGCACTCACTGGTCTGCCAAGCCGCCAACTTCATATCTGCCAATGAAACTGAACTATATTAAAATTTACAGCAGTAGCAACATTATGTTGAAATTGAGTTCTACTGCATCCGCCTCTGTGACCACAGATTACTAATGCTGAGAGGAGTATATTACATGCGAGCCACTGCTTTGAATCTCCCTGGGGTAAACACCTCATGGTATTCTACTGAGCAGAATGAAAGCAGTGCCACTGAATTGGGTACCAACATCTATTATTAAGGGACACCTGAGTGAGTCTGTGGAGGGTATTATATGAATGGTCAGTATTCGTGTTGATGTCCTGCAGAAACAAGTCGAAAATTGTTTAGGAGTAGGAGGTCTGTCAGTTTAAGGGAAAAAGGAGACATGCATGGGATTTGGACAGTTGGATTTTATTATTCTTATCTGAAATTGTGTACGTCTCTTTTCATGTGTATAATCTTCCTAAAATAAAGGACAAATACATATTAAAATGTCGTTCTCGCTGTAAATCCTGATGTGGACATTTAAACTCACAGCACACTGGCTAATGATAATGATGATTGTCTAGAAAGTGCTAAGTTGATTGTTTTAGTGCCACTTGTTCCAACTCACAAGGGTTTCTTTATGGCTGTGCATCTTCCTCAGGGGCCACTTAATGTCGGCTACATTAAAAACTCAATGATGTGCTTCCTTCTGCACGGCCAACCAACCTGCACGTCAATGTCAATCTCTGGACAAGGCCACGTGAGTGTTTTTCCTTCCACTGAAGTAAGGTCATATATTTAATTTGGTTTTCAAACATCCCATTTCTGTTATAAAAAATTGAGTTGAAAGGAGTTTCGTTCCGAAACCCATTGCTTATATTATTTTGGGCTTTGCTTTCTAAAGCACGTGCGCTTGTTTGCTGAAGATAATATAACCTTCAATAGAGCTGTGCGCTATGTGAAGAGATAGCAAAAAAAAGTTCGAAAAGAAATGTACAACACCAGCCATGCACTTACTTTCACTGATAAAGGGTGAAAGTTTGCGAAACCTGCGCATGGTGACACACATACGTACGCATGCACACTTGGCATTCATGACACCATTATCTAATCCGGTAGGCCCTATACGTATTAATTATTAAGACCTAGGTAGATTCTACCCATGTAGCACGTTCTCCTGAAGTGTATATTGATTATCAGCGCTGTATGTTTTGTGCATACATTATTCCATGCTCAAAGCCAATAAAATCTTGGACTTGTAGCAAGATCATCCACGTGTGGAGTGCAGTGCACCAAATGTACAGTAGACTTGGACTGGATGGATTGTTTATTTTTTGTACTGTTTTATACATTCAAATAATGCCACTCAACCTGGGGGCTTTAGCGTGTTGTACCTGACCCAAGTGAAGTAAGATCTCAGAAGACAAAAAACACAGTAGGACATAAAATGGCTAAATAACACACAAGGAACATAGTGCAAGATCAACTCCGAAAGACTTTGAAAAAGCCTTTGATACTGTTGACTGGACCTATCTTGATGAAGTGCTTGGAGGTATGGGTCTTGGACCTCGTTTCTGGGCATACGTGAGGGTCCTCTACACGGGTGCTCGAGCCCCGGTGCAGGTTAATGGTGTCTTATCTGACCCCTTTCCTGTGCGGAGAGGCACCAGGCAGGGATGTTCGTTGTCCCCGCTTTTGTTCACGCTCACTATTGAGTCACTGGTGGTGTGGATTTGGTGCAACGCCCAGGTGTGGGGATTCGACTGGGGACTGATGATGGAGGATCGAATAGCCCTATATGGGGACAATGTCCTCTTATTTATGTCAAAACCAGCTGAAACTTGGCCTAGAGTACTTCAAACCTTAATGTTTTTGGGGAGGCATAAGGGCTTCAAGTCAATTGGGGCAAATTCCTATTAGTTCGGATAACGGGGACCACCGGGATGAAGCCTGGTAATCCCAGTGCACCAAGTTAGCTTCCCTTACCTTGGGGTATATGTATAATGGGAAACGGATTTGGCGTGGAGCCTGAATCTCACCCCAGTGATGCACAGAGCTAATGAGGACCTCTCATGCTGGCTTCATTTCCCTCTCAACACCATGGGTAGGGTAGCCTTGTACAAAATTATGATCTTGCCCAGATTCCTCCACACATTACAAAATTATCCCTTTCATATTCCACATACATGGTTTGACTTGGTCCTGGCCATGGACCACAGATTTATTTGGGCTGGAGGGGCACCCAAGGTGGCCTTTGGGAAGTGTACTCAGGCAATGTACGGCTGCGGCCTGGCCATGTTGGACATATGACTATATTATTGGGCGGCTCATCTACTCCCCATTAATGAATGGGTGCACAGGGGATGATACGATCTGGCCTACACGGGTGAGTTGACCCTGCTGGGTCTGGACAATGTACTCCACGTCTCATATGGTGGCTCAATACCCTCTGATGTCCCGGAGGTCACACAGATAGCATTTAAAGGTTGGAGGGCAACCCTCTGGTTGTTGGGGTGGGATCGCAAACTCACTAAGGAAACCCCACTCTGGGTGGGTAGATGGTTGACTCAGGTGTCCTCTTTGGAGGGATTTAAAGGGTGGGATTCTATTGGGTTGTCGAGTCTTGACAATGTTTAGGGCGGACAACATATGAAATACTTTCGAGAGCTCCATACAGAATTTCAAATGACATCCTCCCAATTCCACCATTATTTACAACTCAGGCACGCCCCGCATGCCCATAGTGATGAGCTTCAGGATCTCCACAAATACAGTCCCCTGGAAAACAAAAATCTCATGGGCACTTGGGCAAGGGTGGGATATTCCAGATTTACAGACCCCTTGTGATACACTCACCAACCTCATTGCTTTCGCTGAAGGCACGGTGGGAGGGTTGGGTGGGGTCTTTAGATGAAGAGGACTGGCGAGACGCCTGCATGGCTCATCGCACTCTAGCTACCTCAGCCAGACTCCACTTTATTCAATTCAAATACCTCCATCAAGTCTGCATGACCCCTCTTCGCCTGCGGAGAGCAGGGCTGATAGATTCCCCGGAATGTCGTAGGTGTGCGAAACCAGCGGAGATTTTTTTCATGTTGTGCGGCAATGCCTTGTGATACAAAAAGTATGGTCTGCTTTGTTTACTGTGTTATCTGCTGGGGTGCATATCACTATTGATGTTGATCCAAAAATTGCTCTGCTTGGGATCCTGGCCGAATTGGGTGGGCCCAGGGGGACAGGACTTTGGTTGGCCTGGGCACACTACTAGCTGAATGTGATATCGCTCTCAATAGGAACTCGTCTGTGGCACCGTCGCTAGAGGTGCGGACTAAGGTGATTGATTGGTGTGGCAAATTGGAGGAAATGATCTATGAAGCCAGGGTGTGCCCCCACAAATATGATAAGTCTGGAAAATTGGTGAGACTATCACGGATTGGTGATCTGATGGCCATTTATAGCACCTTTTGATTATGTTAGGGGGTACTTTGTCGGACTCGTTCCATCTCCCTGTGATATCAATGCTGCCATTTGTGTCCGTTTTATTACTGTACAAGTCAAAAGGTTTGATGTTAGCTTGCAAAATCTCAATAAAATGTTTCTATGAAAAAAGAAATATCAGTCCCAAAATGAAATATTAATTCCCCAGACTTCTCGAATTTCTGAGGCTTTTGACAATGGAGAGTTAAAAAGATGGTAGAACGTATCATTCATTCTGTTTTAGGAGGACTTTCTGGAAATGCCTCGTATGATAGTTTGGGTTCACATAAAATGCATTGCTACACACAGAAGAACTGGGCATTTTGAGTGTGTGAACGTACACACACACACTTACAACCATACACATATACACACAATGAATGGGATTGACTTTTGGTGCATTCACTATGGAAGTTCAAGGTGCTACTAAATAACCTTCCTTCAAGTTATGACTGAAACTCTTAGCTCCCAGTATGGTAGAAAGATGTACAAACAATGCTCAGATTGCAGCAATTAAACTGCTCTCTTCACCATCACTAAAGTTTGCTTTGATATATAGGGTTGGTTCTAGATCAGAGTGTCTTCAACTATTGAAAACTGTTGAACATTACCTGCCTGTTCTGAGGATACTGAGGAACTTACAAACATGGTGACCCAGATTGATACCTGCTGCTAAACATCCTCTTGAAGACCAGAATTTACAAATGATCACATATTGATCCCAACTAACGTTACCATGAGTGAGTGACCTGTAACATTGTGCATGGTTGTGTTTCAGAATAAACAAAATTGCTTTCTACTGAGGCTCATGGGGCCAGATGTACAAACAACCTTTTATTTTTCACTGAAAAATATATATTATGTATATATATTTATTTTCTGCCATGACAGTGAAAATAAATGCATCCTAATAACAAATGTTGTTTAGAACAACTGTACTAAAAAGTGCATTTAATATACAGTGTAAAGGTTATATTCCAGTTTATTACCACAGAAGAGAAAAACAGGCAGGAGAAAACACTGTTTAGTGCATCACATATTTCATGTAACAACTCCTTAACACAGAGAAGCAGCTCTCTTATAGTCACAATGCCTCTTGAATATGATTCTAACTTACGGTGTAAATTAGCTCTTGCATTCTGGGTGTGCTTAAAAATATGTTTTGTAAACAAGTTCACATGGAAAATGCCATGGAGTAAACCATATATGCATGCACAGAATGGAAAATGCGACTTAATACCATTGTTGAGGGAGTGGATGGTCATGGCTCCTCTTCACACTCAACAATGATACAATACCAAGGACAGACGCTTATGCCCGCTAATCAGTCAGGGTCTCAAATAACATTTGAAAACATCTTTCGCAAAGTGGTGACAAGAACTTGACAGAGGCAATTAGTGAGCAACTGGATGAAGAATGGAATATAAATTATTCCTTAGCCCCTCCCTATCTAGATGACAGATATTCAGTCAAATGGCAACCTGAATAGTTCCATGTTCAGGGGTTTCCTGAAATGAAAGATGTTGGGGCCTGCCCTTCACTTAAAATTCACGTTGTTCCATAGTCTGAGACTGTGCTCCCAGGAATCTGCCTCTTTGCTTTAATCTTTCAAAGTCTATTGTTTAATTAGTTTTGCAGTGATTGAATGGAGGACTTTGAGAGAGATGTAATCTGTTGCCAGATTCTGCAAAAACCTAGAACTGCTCCCAGGTATGCCCTATTGCAAGGTTAAAAAACTCTTGAAGGTAATCACCGACCCAAATGGCACCCATTTGAGTACCTTCAAACCTGGTTTATATCAGTTTAGCTGACAGAGGCTAAGGTAAATTCTAGCTGCTTGATTGTACAGTCTAAGCGAGTTTGCTAGTGCGTTTCTTTGAAGGATAGTGTAGGATCCATTGTAGTAATCAAGGCATGCAATTATCAAAGTTCTAGTCAGCTGCACCTTATCCTACTAGTGAAGACTTGGGCCGATTTTGCAAGGGCAGCAGAAACTAGCCACTCTTAGCCACTGAGGAGCAGAGGAAAGGTCGTTGAAGATGAGCCGCAGGTATTTAACTCTCTCAAAAGGGATCCTACAGTAGCAGGCCAGAGAAAAAGGACAGTAGTTGGTGGGGTCAATACCAGCATCGGAGTCTTATTTTGTAAAATGATTGATGATGTTGCTGGTGATAACTGGAACTCACAGACATTAGAACCATAATGGATAGAATCTTAGAAACATACGTATCATCAGCAGATCAAACAGCAAACTCTGAGAAATGGAGCCTTTCTCAATAACTGTCAGGATTCTAGCAATGAACTGCCTCAATTATGGCCATCAGATGAACTGAAACAAAGCTGAATTAATTCTGTTGTGAATATTCTACTTGGTGACAGACACGCTATACAAATTTCAAATTTACGATCATTTTAGAAACTCCACCAGTATGGGTCCTTCACATATCAATGTAACAGCATGTAGAATGTGCAGAGGATCCCAATACTCTAGATTAATCATCAAGACAGGATCAAATCTATTCCAAAATCCCATGGATTTAATGAGTTTGCTGGGTGGCTCTTCAAAGGCAGTCTTAGGAAAGGGTACATGAAATTTATTCCCCGGAAAGTGTACAATCGATATTGGTGATAAATTAGTCACACAGATGGTTAAGCTAATAGAATGAATAAAAATGGGTGAATTTAATGTGGTCAAAGAGGAAATGGCAATATCTGTCCCCTTAGTTTGCTTTTCAGTAAAGTACGAATCGTCAGCAATACTTCAAAAACTCCAAACTTAGCAAAAAGACAGCTGACTGTGTAACAGTGATAGAACCCATTCTTGCAAAAGATGACCTGATTATCGAAACAAAGTACAAAAGGGAAACAATGTAGTGAGCTCAATTAGCAAAGTTTGCAGATTTGCAACCCAATTTTCAATTAGCAATTGTTGGAACGGCAATGCTGTTGGCCTGGTATGCAGTTGTGTCCCCTGCAAGTGGCTAACTTGAGAATCAGGTATCTAGGTTTTTGGATTTGTGGCCCCAATCTCATGCTAATCTTGCATTTGTGTTAATGTCTAGGCCTGTCACTGGAAATGAGTCCAGTCCAGGACCCATACTGGGCCTGACCTTGACCTGGAGGAGAACACAAAGTGCTCTTTCCCTAGTGACTTGGGACTACTATTCCTGTCACATGGTTCAAGCACTTAGCACAGTATTTTACCATGTTTTATATTGATTCCAGTGTGATCAAATCTTTTTTTCTGTGTCAGGGGAATAATGGCCTACTGGTCCACTCGTGTAAAGTTCTGCTGCAATTGGTGAATCTGAACCTTTGAGTTAATATCCTGAGTGTATGTATATACATATGTCTGTGTATGGTTTGCATGTCCCACACACTGTGTATGGCTGACTGAACCAGAGTGAAGGAGGACTGTGGGTTCCATTTTGGAAGCCTCTAGCCTGAGCATGTGAACACGATAGAGATTAGGTTACTTTCTCAGACAATGGAATTCCTGAGACTGGATGAGGGAGAACTAGGCAATGAAGTGGAGGAAGAGGAGATAAGCTCCACTTAGAAATGCAATTAGGTCATTTTGCTGCACAGAGCTGTTAATTAGTCTCACTGAGTACTTCCATTTGGTGGATGGTAGCAATAAACAATGGGACTGCAGTTCCTGTAGTAAGACTATGAACGGTTCTTTAGAAAGGGCTTAGACTTTTGTCTCTCAGTTCAGTTCAGAAAAGCTTTATTCGGTTATAAAAAACAACCATAAAAGCGAATGTACATACACATATATATAATGACATCCTTTTACAGAAAAGTTACTTTAAAATGATTCAGCAATACAAGAATATAATTCCATTAAAATACTTTAAAAACCATGCTTTTCCGTGCATAAATTGACTTTAAAATGAATGTTGCTACAAAAAAACAGATATCCGGCTCTTTAAGTGTAAACATTAGACTCATAGCTGCATTGGAAGTTGTAACATTATATTTCTTAAACAATTGTTTTAAGTATACAAATCTATAATTAGAATACAGTTCACAAAAAAGTAAAAAGTGCAGAGTGCTTTGCTTTGTGCGATTATCACACGGGCATGGAGTGACTGGGTGCTGTTTCATTTCTGGAAACGCCACTAAGTGATGTACAAGACCCAATCTCATCCTTGTCAGTACAAATCGGTGGGATGATCTTGTTACTGATGTTAAATAGCTTTGATACCCAATGGTGTCTATGTGCAGTTGGTATTGCTGGTAGGTAGATTGTAACTCCACTTGTCTCGACCTGCCCTCCTTACTTTGTGCCAAAAATATATTCCTCATCTCCTGTTTAGAGAAATCTAAGACCTCCATTGGGTTGTCCAGGGTTCTTAACTTAAATAGTTCTCTAGTGGTATTTACTATGTATTTTAACCAAGGGATCTTGAGACAGTTATCCAGTCGCATGCAGTCCTTAATAATTGTTTGTGTAAACAGGGTTTCTTCTTTCGCCCAAATAGACCTCCAAAATAAAAGGGGTCTCAATGCAATCAAATCTGTCAGATATTCGATTCCTGCCTCCCGATGGACTATCTCAGTAGACGCTGATTTAGGGAGGCATAATAATTTTTTTAGGAAGGTATTTTCCTCTGTTTGCAGATCTGGACAGGGGTAGTAGCCCCATAACCCTGCTCAGTATAGTGCAATGGAAACACATCGGGCTTTATAAATATCAATCATGTCTTTAATACGTCGGTCCCCTAATTTGGCAGCAAATCTAAAGACCCCATATATACTTTTGGTCATTTTCATTTGTACATTAGATGTTTCACATGACCACTTGCCATTAGCAGATAGGGTTATCCCTAAGTAACAGAAGGTATCAACCTGTTCCACTCTTGTACCCTCTATAAAGAAGTGTTTCATTTTCTTTGTTTTTTTCCACAGACCATAGTATATGTTTTGGCCTTATTTATTAACAACTTCCTCCCCTTAATAAAATCAGTAAACCCATCCAATAGTCGTTGTAGACCTAGCGGTGTCCGGGATAGGAGCACTGCATCGTCTGCATAAAGCAGTACTGGTATATTCTGTCCATCTACTTGAGGAGCATCTGCCGGTATTGACTTAAGGGCTGCGTCTACTTCATTAATAAATAGAGTAAAAAGTAATGGCGCTAAGACGCAGCCTTGGCGAATTCCTCGTTTGACCTTGAAATTCGGGGTACATACACCCTGTTGGCCATACCGGTCTCTGCTTGATAATTTTTCATACAATCTGGCAAGGAAGTAGATAATGGACTCTGGGGCCCCTAGATTGAGTAGAACTGGCCATAGCAAAGTATGATCCACAAGATCAAAAGTGCTGCTCAAGTCAGCGAAACATAGGTAAAATCCCCCTTGCTTTGCGCGTGTGTATTTTCCAATTAAAAATTCCAAATTAATACACTGTTCTAACGTACCCAGCCCCTTTCTAAAACCATATTGTGATTTAGCTAAAATATCGTTATCCTTGACCCATTCATCCAGTCTTACCAGAAGGACCCTGCTCATAACCTTCACTGAAGAGTCCAGTAAGGAAATGGGTCGGTAATTTTTAGCTTCCGATTTATCTCCTTTTTTATAAACAGGGATTATGACAGATTGACCCCATGACCTCGGAGGACCCTCTGTGACTGCTGCATTAAAAACTCTCGTAAGTATCGGACCCCATAATTCTGGTACTGATTTGTAAACATATATGGGTACCCCGTCCAGGCCTGGTGCTTTGCCCCCTTTACTTCCTCTGACACCTAACTCTACCTCGCTAAAAGTGATATTTAACGGGATAGTGGGCCATTTGGTGTAATCTGTGGGCTCGTCCGATAGTTCATTACATGGGTTAAAAATGTTAGAGAAATGTGTCACCCATTCTTCACAATTTACATGGCAAGTAATTTCTGGGTACAAGTCATCTTTCAGAAACGTTGAATTAACAGTATCCCAGAACAACTTATTGTTGGATGTTTCAGCTGCCATAGAGAGGTTGCCCCAGGCTTCCTCTTGGAGTTCCTTCTTCCTCTGTTTTAGAGCTAGTTTATAATCCAATCTTAAATTCTTCACTATTACTTTATCCCTTGGTCTGCTAGTGAGTGCTATTTTTAACATGTTCAGTGAGTTAGTACAAGAATGGTTAAACCAGCCCCTGTTCTGCTTTTGTGTCCCATTTACCTGGGCGGTAAAACACTTATCAATAAAAACATTAATTGTACAGAAATTTGTTAACATCAGAGTTGGTTCCACCTCCACTTCAAGACTATCGAATATCTCCTTACCACATCCTAAGATAATCTTTTTTAGAATAGTAGTAGAATTAGAACCTTTCCATCTAATTCTAGTACCATTAGGTCTGCACAATGTAATGTTATCAATAGCAGTTTGTTTGGTTACAACTTTTTTACCCCACACAGCCAGAGACATTGTGATGCAGTTATGGTCACTAAGTAGCAGTTCAACTATGGAGGGAGTAGAACATAAGTGTAGGATATTTGCCGATACTAGAATGTGGTCAATAGTGGTGTTAGCATTTCTTCCAATAAAAGTCGGTGTCCTATCTCCATACTCATTCTGCCCACTCTGCATCACTTCAAGGTCGTATTTCACCAGGACCTGGTTTAAGGTAGTACCATAAATATTGTGAGGGAAGTGTAAGAGATCATCCCCTACATCGCTCCTATACCCGCAGACTTTGGTCATAGACTGTGTACAGGTTGAAATATTAAAATCACCGAGCCATAAAATAGCAAAGTTAGCATTTACAGTTGTGACCAGCTTATCTATTTCTTTTTCTATAGCAGCAATTACAATATGACGTGATGGGTCAAATATATTATTATAAAAGTTAATCAATAAAACATCCCAACCATCTTTGTGGTGCAACCATAGTAGCTGTGAGTGATAGTCCACATTAATAACCCTTTTACTACCAGCGGTAATTTGTTTGACAGAAGTATTAGCAAACCACCTTTTGCTCTTCCGGCCATGGAGGGTTTAGCTAATAAATTGTAAGAGGTAAACCCTTCAATGTAAGTGGGGGCGGTACTCCAGGTTTCTTGTAGGCAGAGTATGTCAAGTTTGCTAATAAAGTCCGACCAGCCCAGTGTATACAGTTTATTTCCCAAACCAGCTATATTCCATGTGGCAATTGTATAACCCTTCTCTATCGGATTCTCCCCGTCATTGGTGGATCGTTCGTTTATATACATACCAGAGTCGCCCTCAATATTAGATGGAATTGAGGGTAACGAATTTATAGCTATTTCAGTAAAATGCCCTTTATTTTCATCTGGGAGTATCCCTTGTGTGGCTACATTATCTGCATGTGTTGTACAGCGCCCATGCGATCTGATACCCTCAGGACATGCCATTGGCATAGTTAAATTAGGTGTAGAGGGTATAGACTCACTTTCTAAATTGGACCCTATCCTCATTGGGTCCTTTCCTTGCTGGCTCTTCTGTTTTTCCGCCCCACACATCCTCGCCCCAATGGTTTGTCAATCATTAGCATCCAGGGAACTAAGTGGTAAAAATCTGTTAAAAGTGGGTAGAGCCCATTGTGGGGGTGCCGGCCTTGCTGGGTGTGCTCTCCAGTGCTCCTCATCTCTTACTCTAATGTATATCGATCTTAGGTGGCTATAAAAAAAGCCTAATGGTAGGAGCGATATGATAGAATCGTTGAGGTTGTTAGAGGCCCCTCTCTCTAAGGAGGTCCTAGCCCAGTCTGGGTTTCTAAAATTAATAATAATACAATCTCCTTGTAGTGACTTTCTTTGAGATCCGATCCAATTTACCCTTCGGGTTAGGAGGATCTGCTCGGCTTGCTCCACCGGGTACCCACAGTTCTTGCCTAACCAATTGACCACTTTATTTTTTAAGGCTTGGTCCGTCTCTTTTTGGCCTAGCTCCAGTTGGGGTACATTCACCAGAACTGCAACATATGGGCAACATTCTGGGGGTAGATTAATGGGTATTTCAGTTCTTCCGGTTCTTTCCCTGTTCCCTCTTAATTCTTCAGGGGCCTTAATCTGCTCTACCCTATCTGATCTTTCACCTCTGGTGGTGCAAGGTTGATTACTCCTGATCTCAGTCTTTCTAGGGCCCTTTTGTGGCTGGTCATTGCTTAAGTTAGACACAGCCTCATTACTTCCTCCAACACAGTTACCAGCTGATAGTTTTGGGCCCATTATACCTTGTTCTTCTCGATTTGGTATGCCCCCTTGGGCTTCATTAATGTTCACCCTTTGATTAGTACTAATTTGAATTATTAGGTCACTGAGTCTAGTAACCTCTCCATTGAGGTGATCTATTTTAGCAAGAAGTGGTCTAATACAGGCCTCTAGTTTTTGGTTAAGCTGGGTAACTATATGGTCTATTTGCTCTAAGGGTTGAGGATCAGCACGGTTTCCTTGTGTCTTAGCTGTTGTATTTCTTACGTGTCCCTTTTTACTTATATTAGTAGTCGCTATTTTAGCCTGGCTGGTTCTGCATCCCCTTTTCCTTTTCGGGGTCGGCGAACCAGTTGGTGAGTTTTGCCGTGGTCCACTAGATACTAATACTAAATCTTTATCAGGGATTCCCACGTTCCCGTTTCCCTCAAAATTAGATGTTTGCTCGGTATTAGAGGTATCTTCAATTACGTGAGTAGTCCCAGGATCATGCCCATCTATTTCCTCGTTCGCTGGCCCTATACCTAGTGAGAGGCGGCGTTCTGTCCTGTCTATCTCATCATTAATCACGCTTACTGCCCGTACTAGGTAGGAGTCAATGGTGGTACATGAAGGATCAACCGCGTTTTTGTAATGTTTTTGTAGTTTACGTTTCGACATCTTAGTTGTAAATGATGGTTATGTTTTATTCACACTTCAGGGTAGGAGGTAATGCAAATACAAAATACAAATCTAAAAGTGCTAAGTAAAATATATAAAATTTATAATGGGGAATCGTAGCAGAGTGCAGGATAATGTCAGTAAAAATAGGAAAATAAAATCATATGTATCACAATACTGAGTCTTAAAAATGGGCCTGGGTATAAAAGAGAAAATTATACGGCCAAATTTCAAAGTGCAAAGTGCAAAACCACAGAGAGTATCATATAAAGTGCAACAGATGGAACAATGGACTGATAAAATGCAGTGTACAAGTATAAAATCACCATCTATAAATTTAAAAAGAGTCCGGATATATCATAGGTATGTCAGTAGGAAATACCACAGCCATATGCCAGTTCACAATATGGGGCAACACAGGCTTAAGTACTCACGGCCAGCTCAATAGTGCATCGCTTTGTAAACGGCTGCGGTCTCCCAGTAAATTCGCAGGTGCGAATGCCTCTGCGTAAAAAGTACAAATAGTTGGGACCAAGGGGGGTGGCCCTGCCTCTTCCTGGCAAGGACGGGCCCGCCCTTGGCCCGGGCTTGGCCCGGGCGCTGCCCGCGCGCGTCCCACGCTGCGGGAGGGCGGCAGCGCTTTTGATGGGGCTGGAGGCGCTGGTATTACGCTGCTTCCCCGCGCCAGGCAGGGGCTATTGGGAAATGTAGGCCGTTCCCCTCACGGCAATGCAGTGGTCTCCCAGGCCGTTCCCCTCACGGCAGTGCAGTGGTCTCTCAGGCCGTTCCCCTCACGGCAAGTAGCAAGCGCCGGTAAGCGCGTCCCGCGCTGCTGGAGGGCGGCAGCGCTTTTGATGGGGCTGGAGGCGCTGGTATTACACTGCTTCCCCGCGCCAGGCAGGGGCTATTGGGAAATGTAGGCCGTTCCCCTCACGGCAACGCAGTGGTCTCCCAGGCCGTTCCCCTCACGGCAGTGCAGTGGTCTCTCAGGCCGTTCCCCTCACAGCAAGTAGCAGGCGCCGGTAAGCGCGTCTTATGTTGTCATTCCAGTGTGTCACACCAATGTAACCCATTTGGGAATATTGGATTAGCGTAGGCATAATTCTCACCTGTCTCTTGCAGGCTTAACTAAGGCGATTCCTGGAAATATATTTTACAAGGTACATGGAGAATTCATAGCTCCATGTAAACATATCTCTGCCCCCTGTAAGATCCTGGGTGTACCTCCCACCAGACTGGGGCCTCGCGGTGAAAGTGAGGCTGTGAGGAGACGCTGGGCATTCAGAGACGTGACGTCATCCAGGGCTGTGCGGGCTCTCAATTCCGGATCACTGTTAGGTGAGTGTTCCAGGCTGGTGATGACCCAGATGTGAGGAGCATCACTCTAAACAAATGCTGAGTCTGAAAAATAGCCTTAGAAGCCCACATAAAAGAAAAACTGACTCAAACCGGTTTTGAAAGTACAAACAGAGAATACACATTCCTGTCTGCTTTACCTGTATAAGAGTGGAAGCTGTTGACCCACTTCTTGCTCCGTTTCCAAGTTCTCTTCGACCGAGGAGGGGGTGCTACCCAGATAATTACGGTGCAACCAGAGTTGATGTCTCCCTGATAGCCACCTACCCAGATGTGAGGGGGCGTCTGCTCTGAAGGAATAGCTGTTCCATATCCTGGAACACTTGGCGGATCCAGCCTGGAAGACGAGAGTAGGAGCAAACCAACTTTCCAAGAAGAGTGGAATACAGGCATGGTCGAGCAGTTGACCCGTGTGCGCGTTCATCTAATAGAGACTCATGGAAGTGTTGCTACTGTGTGGTCTATGCTCTCAGCTGGACACAATCGCCAAATCAGAGAACTCATGGCACTGGTGAAGTGAGACAGGTATATTACAACGTCAATCTTGCTTTTGCAGGCAAGGCACTTGCCCCAAAGTGTGACCCAGGGGTCTGCCCAGCTGAAGAGGAAACTGTGTAGGGATGTATGTATGTATATAAACATGCTGTTTTACGAGTGTTCATGTATACACTATAGTACCTGATTTCTTACACTAACTAAATATATGAATACCAAGTATAGTTCAAAATACCATGGCATAACATTTGTATGATAATTCTGCACGATCACACACTCAGGGAAGATTTTGGAATCTAAGTTCAAGTCTTCAGAACAACTGCTAAACCCATGAGATGCCAAAATACGCCACACAATAGAAATGTGGCAATTACAATTGTTTTGCTTTGACTGAAAGAATGACTCTCTTAAAGGAGTCTTCTTGCCCTGCCTGTTAATGAAGTTGTTTTGTCAGAGCTGCAGGAATCCACACGTTTTGTGTCCAAACCTGATTCAATGTTCAACACCTGACGCTTAGCATCACTAGCAGGTTATTTCAGCAGTTATTTGTTTGGTTTGTCCTTGTTGACATGTACATTACTTCAAGGATAGTGTGGCTTCATAAGAGTCAGTCATAATGTGGGATGTGCTTTTGCATGAAAAAGTCGTACCTGTAGCTGTCATTTTTCTTCAAGCACACTTGCACTATTCATTGGCAGTGGATGCCACAGTTCAAGGCTGAGGAGGAGTGGATGTCAGTTTTGTTTTTTGACCATACCCGATATATCAAATACTCGCAATTATTGCTTGCCTCAAGCAGTGTTCATACTTGTATCCAATTGGCATGTTTATAGTGCTTTCCACCATCAACCCCCCGACCCCCCTCCCCGCAATGCCTAAAGCGCGTTTTCATGTGGTTTTGCGTTTGATGTTATAATAAAAAAATACTGCAGAACAATGAAAACTAGGCCTACTTGGTCTTCTGGACTACTTAACTTTTTTTTAATTTTTATTCTTTTTTATTAACAATGTTCGTGAGACCATACAGTACAAACAATGTTCATGCAGCACTTTGGGAAAAAACACAAGAGTTGACATAAAGGTAATCATTGGAGAGCAGCGAGGACAATCGACAAATATCATCTCCCTCACCCCTCCGAGTCTACCCCAGATTCTCTGTACTTCTGCCAGGGCCCCCATACTTTCTTCCATTTCTTGGTACACCCCCGGCTTTTGTATACAGTTTCTTCGGCCCTTTGGCACCAGTCAAGGTCTCGCTCCCATTCCTCCCACCGCGGGGGTGTCTGTGCCCCCCATCCCCGGGAAATGTTCCTTTTCGCCACTCCCGCTGCCAGGGCTAGCCATAATTCCACATATCTAGACCAGTCAGTGTCCCCTTTAATCATCAGTAAAAGCCACTGCGGCTCCATCGGAACCGTCCCCCCCACCACCCTAGACATGATGTCTGTAACCCTCGTCCAGAAGGGGATGATCTCCGGACACTCCCATAATATATGAAAGAAAGTGCCCCCCCGTTGGCAGCCCCTCAGACATAATGCTGAGTGACTCTTGCCCTATGCATAGAGGTGCGTGCGGGGGTAATAGGTTCAGTGAAGGATTTTTAACTGCACCAGACGGAACCTTGAACGGATCGCAATTTCTCTAGGACTCTGTATCGCATCCTGCCAATCCTCATCATCGATATCCCCAAGATCCGTGGTCCAGGCTGCCCTAAGGGCGAGCAGGGGGTCGGGTATGTTGTTGATTAATTTGCGATATATGGTAGATATGGGTTTCTCCATAATGGGGTCCAGTAGCAACCTATCCTCCATTGGAGAGTACTCTGGAATGGACGTACCTACTTGTATGTGTGACCGAAGGGCATGTAAGAGCCATACGTGATGGTATCTTTGCGACTGGTGTAGATTGTACTCCCTTTGGAGGTACTCAAAGGAACGGGGGGGAATCCTTTTTCCAGATGTCACCCAAATAATCAATGCCAATTAACTGCCACCCCTTGAAACCTGTGAGAGCAGTCACCTTCCGCAGTTGCTCACCAAACCACAGTGGGGTCCTCCCGGTCAGTGTGTTCGCCCATCCTAGGAGTTTATTAGCCTCTCTCCAGCACTGCAACACTACTTTGGTGTGCTCGGGCCACACCATCTGTGACCTCCGGGCATAAAGGAGGAGTTCACAGTTGCCCCCAGGCATGACCATCCTGTCCACCCTGTAGGCGGGTTCACCCCTGTCCATAAAGACCCAGTCATTTATCACCTGAAGCTGCGAAGCCCAGTAGTATAATTTGACATCTGGGAGCGCTAGCCCTCCATCGTATACACCCCTGTGGAGCTTGTGTAGCGCAATCCTAGGGGACCCTCCGTCCCACAACAAGGTTCGCACCTCCTGCGATATTCATTTAAAACTCCCCGGGGGGACAGGATATGGTGTATTCTGTAGGATGTACAGGAGTCTCGGCAATGTAAGCATTTTAAATAATGCCGCCCTGCCCATAAGAGTGAGTGGAAGAGAACGCCAGTGACTCACATCGGCCCGCAGGCGGGCCAGTTGGGGTTCGAGGTTCCTATCAAAGAATTCCTTCCTATCCTCCGTGACGTACACTCCTAAATATTTAAAACCCTCTGTCACCACCGGGGCAGAACACCGAGACGGGACCCGAGGGGGGGGACCGGATAATGGGAAAATCACTGATTTGGACCAGTTAATTGTATAACCGGAGTAGGTGCCAAACAGCTCAAAAATATGCAGCACCCGAGCAATCGAGTGGTACGGCCGTGCCAAGTATAGAACAATATCATTGGCGTAGAGGGAAATACGCTCGTCCCACTCCTCTGACGCCGCCAGTCCCCAAATCGCGGGGTCTCGCCTGATCCAATGGGCCAGTGGCTCCAGCGCTAAAGCAAAGAGGAGAGGGGATAGGGGGCAACCCTGTCAGGTACCTCTCCGCAGGGGGAAGGCCCTCGATATAACCCCATTGACCCTCACTCGGGCTGTGGGTTGTTCGTAGAGAAGACGTACCCAGCTGCAAAAAATCGGGCCAAAGCCCAGTCTCCGGAGAAGCATGAACAGATATGGCCATTCAATACTATCAAATGCAATCGAGGCATCAAGCGCCATTAATGCCGTCTGAACCTTCCCAACATCCTCAGTCATATACAGCACCCCATACAGGCATCGTAGATTATGGCGGGTGCTTCTACGGGGCATAAACCCGGATTGGTCGACGTGTACCAACTCCGATATAACGGACACCAGCCTATCCGCCAGGGCTTTAGCCAAGACCTTGGCTTCCACATTAATTAGAGATATTGGGCGGTAAGAGGTGCACTGATCCGCTGGCTTCCCTGACTTATGGATCACCACAATCGTCGCTTCTCTCTGGTCAGGAGGGAGTCTCCCCGACTCGCGTGCCTCAATGAACATCTTAAGAAGGGGGGCTGTTATAGATCTCCACTGGCAGCCCATTCGGCCCAGATGCTTTCCCCGACTGCAGGGAACCGAGAGCCTTCCCAAGTTCCTCCTCCGTAAGGTCTGCCTCAAGCATTTCACTCATTTCTTCGGACAACGTGGGCAATGCAAAGTCACGGAGGAATTCCGCCATTTTTGGTCCTACTACTTACTGGGGAATACACCCTTTCGAAGTGTGCCGTGAAGGTCTCTGCTATGTCCATGCTAGTCGACCTGAGAGAACCAGATGCATCCCTCACTTCAGACACCCACGAACGGTCCCTATCACGGCGCTCTAACCACGCCAATAACTTCAAAGCCTTGTCCCCGACATCATAAATACGGTGTTGCGTGGCCAAAGCATAGGCTCGTGCTTCCCCTTCAGTCAGGGCCCTAAGGTCTCTCTGTTTCAGCGTCAATCTGTGGCGAAGGTCCACAGAGGAGGCAATCGCACTATCTCTTTCCAGTTGCTCAATCTCCCCTTCTAGCTGCCGGATCTGGAGGGATTCCTCCTTCTTTTGCGCCCCAATCAGAGCCTGAGCCAACCCCCGCAGCACCGTTTTATAGGCCTCCCACATCATGATTTGGGACTGCACCGATCCCTGATTTTCTTCTAAGTATAACTTGGATCCCTCCCTAAGCTTCTCCCCCATGGCTGGGTCCCTGAGGCGCCAAGGGTCTATCCTCGGAAATATCGCCCTGTTAACTACTGGGCCCCTGAGGGTGACACTGACAGGGGAATGATCCGAGATTCCCTGTGCCATAAGTGCAGTCCCGGAGAAGTCCCCCACATGATCAATACGAGTGAAGAAGTGATCGATCCTAGAGAAGGAGCCATGTCTTGCGGAGTAGTACGTGTAATGCCTAAGTGTAGGGTTGTGTGTCCGCCACAGATCGCACAGTCCCAAGGCTGTGGCGAACTCTGCCAGCACACGTTCTTCCTGCCTGCTCATCCGAGGGCTGGACCGGTCCAGTTCCGAATTCATTACCACATTCTTATCCCCCCCAAGGAGGACACCATCGGGAAGCCCCATCAGGAAGGAACTCAACTTTGGGAGACTCTTGGAATGAAGGCCAGGGGGTATATAACAAGAACAGAACACCAAGACGCGCCCCTCCCACCTACCCGTGGCCGCCACAAAGCAGCCTGCTTCATCCACCCACGTGCCTGAGAGTACTAGAGGTAGGGTGTTGCGTATCAGGATTCCCACCCCTCGTGATCCGGAGGTAAACCCCGAGTGGGCCACCATCTTGTAGCCAAAACGGTCCAGGGCCCTACACCTACTCCCCCACAGGTGCGACTCCTGGAGCAGGACTACATCCGGGTGCTGTAGGACTAGTGTGCGTTTTATTTTGTGGCCAAGCCCATTTACATTCCAGGTCCACACCCGTATACTAGCTGGATCTCCCATCATCTCGAAGAAAACTCACCCCTCTCAGATAGTCACTCGTCCCCCCTATGCCCCCAGGATGGATCCCCAAACATTGATGAATATCTTGGTCTCGAGCAAACTTCCCCATCCCCTGAAACAAAATAAACCAAAGTCCCAACTCCCCCTCCCTGCCGCCCTGTTAGGTGAGACCCCAACCTCCCACCGTTCAAACTTGCAGAGTGCCTGTCGCCCCAGCAATTCAAGAACAAACATGTGTGAGGAACTATGGACTTGCAGCCAGCCGGAAGACCCACACAATAGGTAACGAATGTCGCATGCCCACACTGCATCCGTATAGGTAGCCTCCCTGTTACCAGACCGCCCGGGTTTTCCATCCCCCCATGGACACGGAGGAATCAATCAAAAGTCTCAGTTCGTGCAGTGCCAAGGTCAATTACGAGTGTTGCCGGCCCTCATCTCCCCAGAGGACTCATTATCACTCACCCCCGCCCCACATTTAGGAACCAAGAGGGCGCATCTGAAGACAGCCCGTAAACTTAACAATGTTCGAACCACCCCAAAGTCACTTATCTGGCCGCTGATCTTGTCTCTGACTGCCGGTTGACTGCCCTTCATCAAACTCAGTGTCTTCTCCGTTGAGGCGGGACTCAGGGCGACGCGGGCCACCCTTCCGACCAACAGTCCGCCAGCCCTCAAGCCAGTCACTGGCCTCTTCCTTCGCTTCAAAGAAGTACGCTTTGCCTCCGTCCAGGATTTTGAGTCTGGCTGGGAAGAGCATCATGTATTTCACTCCCTGCTCTCTGAGGGCCTTCTTCACTCCAACGAAGGAGCGCCGCTGACGTTGGACCCGGAGCGTGAATTCTGGAAAGAATCGAATGGTGGCATTCTCTAGCTGCAGATCGCCGTGCATTCGCGCCGCCTGCAGGATAGTGTCTCTATCCCTAAAATTCAGGATGCGGGCGATGATGGTACGAGGAGGGGCCCCCGGCCGAGGCTTACCCCCCAAGGCTCTATGGGCCCTCTCGACTGAGAAAAAGTTAGATAGGCGTTTGGGCTTCAGAGGATTGAGCACCAGGTCTTCGATGAACCAGTCCGTGGAGGGTCCTTCCATCCCCTCCAGTACCCCCACAATGCGGATGTTATTGCGACGGGCCCGCCCTTCCTGATCCTCAAGCTGGGCATAAATGTCAATTTGGTTTTTTGTGAGGGTGGCAACTTGTTCTTCTAGCCGGTTGGTTTTGGACTGGAGGCTCCCAATGCCCGTCTTGGCCGCGGAGACCTTTTCCGACATTTTCCTGAAGTCCGCGCGCAGGAGGTTGACTTCCTCTGTCACCGAGTCAGTCCCCCGGAGATCCCTGATAGCCCTCATTATGTCTTTTAAGGAGGGGTCCGGACCGCCGTCCTCGGGGTCTTCCTGCGGGCCACCTCCCCTTGCACCCTCTTCTCGCTCCATGGCGACAACGTACTTGTCGCTCTGGTTGGCCTGACCAAGGCCTGGTGGTTTATTGCCGCCCATGATGCCGGATAGTTGGTGCCTCGTGGTCCCAAACACACTGCTGGAGGGGCCTGGTCAGAAAGTAGCGACCCTTTATCCCTACTCCGAGTTCCTGTGCCCGAGGGCAGTCCGGCCACTACCAGGCCCAGGCATCACAGGGACCACCTTCACACCGTGCTCCTCGGCGTTACTCACACTATGTCCAATCCGGGGAGCCTTGCAGTGGACTGAGAGGGTGGTCAAAGCATAGGCTTCCTCGAGAGGGAATTACCAACACTGCCCCGGGTTGCTGCCCTGGGGCTGTATCTGGCGAGTAGGTGGGTCTTTGAGCTCTCGCTCACCAGGCTAATCGATGTCCCCTCAGCCAACTTGCCAGTCCGCCGTCGCGTATCTCCCAGTGTGCTCTCCACAGTACTCCCGCAGTTAGGGTCGCGTACCCCCCCTCTGGGGAGTCCGCTATCAGGCAACGAGCAGGCACCGATCGACTACTTTACTTTTTGACCTAAAAACATAAATACATGTGAAGAAGCAGGAAACAGCGTTTCTGTATTTTGCAGAAAAAATATCTTCTTCCTGTAAAAAGTGCATAATAATTGATTCAGATTGCAAAATGTTGTTCTATATTTTTGCCTCGTATCTGCATTGTTGTCCAACAGGGATGAGCCCTCAGCCTTTAACTTGTTTTCTCAAAGGCCTACATATTGATGAAGGAAAATTTGACTTGAGGGGTAGGAGCAGCTCGGCTATTATGGACCTCTTTCATAAAACAATGTTTTAAGGCTTTTGTCCACAACCCACCTGGCAGGTGATGTGACTGCGTGTGCGCGTGCGCGTGGCCTTTCTTTTTGGAGATGCTTTTGTCGTGCCTGCCGCCGCTACTCCTGTTCTCTGCTGATTTGGGCTGTGGGGAGTAGTCATTTGCAGTTAGGTACTTCAACAGCTCGGAGCAGGGACGCCTTGGCGGCTTCTGCTGCTGACAGGCAGATTTCGACTTACTGCTCCACGGGGTCTCGACCTTAAAAACCATAGAACAAGGACAAGACAAAATTCACAATCGGCAAACACAATATTTTTCATAGTTTAAACAAAGCTTTCTTTTAAATATCTCCAGACTTTGAGTAACAAAACTAAACAAAACAATTCAAAGGAGCGTCATGCATCTTTTCCCATCCTGTTCAGTGGCATCTAAAAATCTTTTGCAGACAACACTGAAAAACAGATGGCAACAACCGTTAGTTCCGCTGGCTTTGTGAATCAGTTACTGCGCACAGCAAAGCAAGGCTTGTTTGAGAGGCGCTAGAAAATATTGGCGGGGAACGTCTCCGCGTTTTGTCTCACGTGGTGCCCTTTCTTAGGCAGCTGGTATGACAGCCCGCCAGCATCTTCGGCCCCTCACCATACACGTCAACAGATTTTATAACCGCACAGCTATTCGGTGCGTCGCTAAACCGGGTGGACGGCAACAGCTATGAGAACAACCATTCACCCCTGCCAAGAAATCACGGCCATGAAGAGGTCTATTCAGAGCTTACAAGCAACCAACCCTTTTTGGAACGTGTTTTAAGATGTACTGGCGTTTCACAGTGAGAAGCAGCACAGAACCTACAAAGTACGTAGCCTGGCTTCCTACTCTTGTTGCTGAAAGTACAAAAGGCCTTCTTACATTCCTCACCTCATAGAAAAGATTATGTTCCTACCTTAACAACCGCCGGGCTTGTTCTGATCCTGTGATTAGAGGCTGCATGGTTTTGTATACTGAGGCCTCGGCATTCATTATAATTTAGCTGAGCGTTGGCTGGAGCCAGCAAGAGCTTCTTAAGCTATAAACATATCATGGAAGCAAAAAAGGAAAAGTTATACACCTCCGAGAATTAACGTGACTTATTTGAATTTTTAGCATAGTTTGTTAAAATTAACTCGATTAACGTGCTGCAGAGAGCATACTAAATGTCTGAGCGAATCGCTCGACCTTTCAGTTTCCTTAGTTTATGAGCAAACGAGATTGCATTGTAATTTCTTTTGTCAATAGGAACATAGGCCCTCATATTAATCTCAGCCACTGGTAATTACTTGGGGCTGCATCCCAGTCCATCCATATTTCACACACCACACCACCTCAGTTTGGACCCAGCTTTATGCACATCAGTTGTGACCCTGGTCCAGTCGGCACAGTCAACCTCGAATTGCCAGGCCCTCCCTGAACCTGAACACAAGCATCTCACTCAAAACAGGTTTTGCTTTGATTGTGGCTCTTGCTCTTAAGTCGGGTGTACCTCGGTTCTAGCGGCACAGTAAGCATGGGACCCACGTCTGGGCATAACCGTCGCGCTTAGGGAATTGCACTGAAATATACAGGAAAACTGATGGATGGAATGCTTGAATTAATCTCAACCACTGCTAATTATTCAGGACCGCATCACAGCTCATCCTTTATTTGTACTCCATGCCACCTCAGTTTGGACTGAGCCATGTGGGATTCAGTCTTGACATTGCTCCAATCAGAACAGTCCAGCCCAAACTGCAAGAACAGCAATACAAGCAACTCAAGACTGGTTATGCTCTGATTGGGTCTCTTCAGTCAGGAGTAGCTTGCTTCTAGTGGCAGAACGAGCACGGGACCCACGCCTCGGCATACCCATCGTACTTAGGGTGTCTCACTGAAGTATAAAAAAAGATGGACAGAATGCTTGAATTAATCTTAGTCATTGATAATTACTCGGGCCCCATGCCAGAGGGGCCCCAATCAAGGCGATATCAGTCTTGGATTGCTTGTGTTCGAGTTCAGGAAGAAACTGGGAGTTCATGCAGGAGCAGGATCAAGAATGATTTGCATATGGCTGTGTCCAAAGTGAGGTGGCATGGTGTGCAAAATTAATGATGGAGTGGGATGCTACCCCGAGTAATTACCAGTGGCTGAGATTCAGTAGCGGCTGGTACGGTTCGGGGGTGGCGGGGTGAAAAAAAATATATAACACTTACCTCTGAACTGCTGCTGTCTCTCCTCAGTTGTCTCTCCTCCGCTTCTCTTCCTGAATCTCAGAAGCAGGAAGCAAACAGGCTCCCTTAAGCCAATCACGACGCTGCTGTCACCAGCATGACAGCAGTGTCGTAATTGGTCTGAGCAGCCTAGTTCGGCGCTCAGACAGGTAGTGGGAGCCTGTATATGTTCTCCATCCAGGCTGTGCAATACAGCCAGATGGAGAACATGCTAATTGTGCATGACTGTCTGGCCGGCCCAAGATGGCCGGCCAAACAGTCATGCACACTTAAGTGCACATATTTCCACCTCCCCCAGCTCTGACAGCCCAGCCCACCCCGCCCTAACCTGGCTCACACTGAAAAATAAAATGATAACTTATAATTTTGTTTTTCCTTTTTTGCACTGCTGAAAAGCAGTCGGGCATGATTCTCCGCCTTAGCGGAGGAGCCGCTGCTGCTGAGATTAATTCAAGCATTCTATCCAGCACTTTTTTGTATAATTTAGTGTGATGCCCTAAGTGTGATGGGTATGCCCAGACATAGGCGATATGCTCGCTGTGCAACTGGAATCAGGCTAAACTGAGGGGCCACAAACTGAGTGAGATCGGTCTTGGGTTGCTTGTGTTTCAGTTCACGGATAACCTGGCCTACCAGTTCAGGCTGGGATGCTCCTAATGGAGCAGGATCAAAACTGATTTGTATATGGCTGGTTCCAAACTGAGGCAGTATGGTGTGAAAAATACCAGTGGAGTGAGATGAGCCTGAGTGATTACCAGTGATAGATTAACTCAACCATTCCATCCATCACTTTTTTGTGCACATAATTTATCGAGCATGACACAGGACCATCTGCCTACGCCCACAGAGATGTGTCCATGACTCAAAAGAGGCAAAGACACATCTGAAATACAGGCTATGTAAAAGTCATCACCATCTTGGACAACATAAAAAGGACAACAGAAACTCTTGAGTTTGTCTGTACCACTGATAATTACTCAGTGCATACTACATTTCTTTGCTAGTTTGTGCCATTGCGAAGGGGACCAACCATATGCAAAATTATCCTTGATCTTGTTCCAACAGAAACAGTCCATCATGAAATAGAAGGACCATCATCTCTGAATGGGAACATAAACAACCCCAGACATTTTCAGCCTTGTTGGGCCTCATTAGTGACAGCAAGAGACCCACACCTTTGAATATTCACACCACTTATGACAACTCACTTAGACAGGAAACACACGCCAGTGAAATTAGAAAATAAGTGGAACTGCATGCTGTTATGTTCTTTCTTTCTCATTTCCTGGGTCAGTTTGTGAATTGAATCACACCCCTCAACAAGTTCCCCAAAATGTCCTCAGAAAAAAAGCTACGCGAAAATGTTGTCATTCCTATAGGTACTCAGATCAATATTAAGAGTAATAGATGCACTGTATGGAATCTTCTCTAATATTTCCCATACAATAAATGAAATGCCACACATTGCTTTTAACTAACACCTCTATTTTATTTTCATTATGAAGCACATTTCAAGAAATACAAATGTAAGTGTACTGAATACCCAATATAGCAATCCTTTCTGAAGTGAAATGTGAAACCAAAAGAGTGAAAAAAGAATGTGCTTACTGGCAGTCAAGAGTGCTCTCGTTACACAACAGAAAGATAACTTTACCCACTGAGTTTGACAATACTTCCAGCTTATTTAGCCATGTGAAATTCAACATTAGGATAAATCACATATCATCCAATGTACATCATCTTTCATAAATAGCCAGTGATAACTGCAGTAGATTATCAACTCAAATGTGGCTGCTGGTGCTCCAGTCTTAGAAGTGCTGACAGCAAAGACTGATCGTTATATCTCTAGTGGCAGAAAGGCAATCCTCAAGAGTGGTGAAATATTTACTTTGCAGCTTTAATGAGCTTTAATATTTGTCCTGGGAATGAATTCATAAACAGTCAAGGAAACTTTCTACTCTTCCTGTGATTTTCCTCATTAGCCCGCCCTGAACAACATATAAATGTATTTGTATTGAATGATTCTTTTTCATGCTTAACTTGCATTAAAAAGGGTAATATGAACTAACTCTGATTAGAACACTGTTATGTTGAGAGCTACATTGAAAACATTCAAGTAGCGCTGGGCTTATAATGGCTGGTAAAAGCCCGGAGAGCCAACATTCCAATGTTTGTCTTCATGATTCTACCTTTCTAATTTAGAACATTCTGCCCTTAGTGGGTGGAATGTTCTAATAGCCTTACAACTCTTCTGCCTCCGGCTAAATAGTTTTTGTGTGTTTTTTTTGCAACATTTATTTATTGAGAATTTAGCAATGTGAAATATACAAGTTCAAGTAGACAATCAGATAGGCATAGAGAAAATACATGACACACAGTGCCACAAGTCATGGTATAGAGTAAAGAGGAGGAAAATGGGGTGGGGGGAGCAAGGGGAACCCAGCAGTTAATAGGAAGAGGAGAGCAGGAAAACGACAATGCACTTGCGCTACGCAGGGCGGGTGTGTAGATGTCCCCCACCAACCAGCATAAGTGGAACAAGGCCATGTCCTTAGGGGAATGGGGACTGGGTATGATAGGGAACCCCACTCAGGCAGATGAGAAGTCACTAGTAGTAAGAAAAGGTGGTGAGTGGGTGGAACAGAGGAGGACGGGAAGAGGGTAGAAGGGCAGTACTAGAAGCAGATGTGTCAAAGCGCCGAACAGTGTCTGTGGGATGACAGAGTCCAACTGGGGTAAACTGCCAGGGGCGAGGCTAAGGAGACAGAATCTTTGTAACACGGTCTGTGGTGGCGGCTGGGATAAAGAGTCCAACACCCCTAACACAAAAGCACACCAGACCGCCTCAAAGATATGTAGTTGGTTATTCAAAGTATATGTGATCGTCTTGTAACCTACTATATGATATAATTCCAGAAGCAAGTCAGTCAATAGGGGGAGAGATGGCTGCCGCCCATGGCATAAGATACAAAGTTTGGATGGGTCTGCCCCTCATAGGTGACCTTCATCTTGGCCGGATCGAAAGGCCATATTTCAGATCCTGGTGCTTCAGCCTGGGGTGTAGTGAGAGGAACCACTTGCAGATAGCATTAGTCGCCCCTGAATAGTAAGCAGCAAACAAGTTCCTGTTACCACCAAGGAGGAGGGGTTTCGAGGCCAATTGGGTGGCCTATAGAATTACCTAGGTGTCCTCGTTGCGCAACGCACAGGCAATGATTGATCGGGGAGAGTTAGTTTCAGAGGCGAGGCAGGATTGGATGTGGTGCACCTGCTGTAGCTCAACGGGTTCCGAGAAGTGCAGGTGGAGAAGATCTGGGAGCATGGATGTTAAGTATGCGATCATCTCTGGCTGTTCCGCACCCGCCAGGTCACCATAGATCCGGAAACTGTCTCTTCTCAACTTGTCCTCCAAATTCGCCATCTTCCGGTAGAGAATGTCAATATCACGGCCCCAGTCCAGGAGACGCTAATACTGGTATTTAGCAGCATCCAGGCAATTGTCGACCCCATCCAGGCGAGTACTGATCGTTGCCATATCCTGTATGATAGATGTTCCCTCTGAAGTGAGGTAGGGCATTTTTGTATCCATCGCCGTGAGGGTGGACCCAATGGACGAGATCTCCTTAAGAAGCGCCTCCATTTCTTGGTCTTTAAGCTTGGGAGGCCTCGAAGGGGTCATTTTCAGAGCTGATTGGGAGTGTCTCACGGCTTCCAAGTAGAGTAGTTGGCAAACCAGTGGTTGAAATGTCAACATATGGAAGGGAAGGGGTGGAGGCTGGTTGCAAGAACACAGGGACGCACTCACAGACGACTGAGCATAAGGGTCACAGGTCTCACAACAGGCACAGTGCAGGGGTCTGTGGAAGCTGCTCCAAAGTCCAAACTTTGATCAACAGGCCCCTCCCAGAGAGACTGGTGTAAGTGGCACGCCTGCAGCCCACTGCCAGCCCAGGCACCAGAAGTACCCAAACACACTCCACAGTGATCATCAGACAAAGGTCCAAGGAACACAGACCTAGGAGATCCCCAGGTCACGGGGTGGCCCCCAGTTGTGGGAAGCAGGGGCAGAAGACCTATGAAGGTAGGAGGGGGACACCTCACAATCAAAATCCAGCGCTGTGTCCAAACAACAGCTAGGGGTGGAAAGACCTCCAACCCATGGTGAAGAGGGATAAACACAGCTGATGCTCTCCACAGCATAAGGAGCTGAGCAGAGACAATGATGAGGGTGAGGGGAAGCTGCGGCTGCATCCTCTGTGGCAGGCCTGCATTCTGCCCCCCTTCTCTGCCCCTGCCAATCAAGCAAAGGGAACCCACAGGCAAAGAGAGGCAGTGATGGGAGAGCAGCAGCAGTGCCTCCGGTGATGGGGGCGAGTCCTTGATCTCCTCTCCCACCCCTGTCACCCAAGCAAGGGGGGTGGGGGGGCAGCAGAAGCAGCGATGGTAGGTCCTTGTCGATGATCCGGGGAGCTCTGGGCCTACCGTCTGCGGGGGAGGCCAAGAGAGGCAGAGTGGCACGTGATGAAAGCAGATGCTGCAGGGGCCAAATGCTCACAGCCTGGCAGGGGAGGGCAGCACAGCACATCACCTGAGGGCAAGGCTCAGGAGCCCCTTGGCGGTGATCTTAGGCATCACCCAGATCCTCCATCAGCCAAAAGAAGGGCTGGGGCTTCTGACGGGCCCATCCGGGCTGATTCAGCAGTCCGGCCAGAGAGCCAGAAAAAGGACGATGCTGCGGCCGCGTCCCTAGGACGCACTTTGTACCTGCTCGTCTCTGCACCCCACGGCCTCAGATTCAGATCAGGGTGAGCGCGGCCACGACAGGGACCTCCGCAGCAAGTGAGGCCCGGCTCGGTGCACGCCAAGACCGGGTGGGTGAGACAGGCCGCACTTTGTACTAGCTCGTCTCTGCACCACCACGACCCAGGAGTAAGATCAGAGTGAGTACGCCCAGGCCAGGTACCTCTGCCGCAAGCGGGGTCTGGCTCAGAGCACCCCAAGACTGGGCATGCGAGAAGGGATGGCTGGCGAGATGTGGAGTCTAATCAGGGAGCCGCCATCTTGTTGAGCTCCAAGCTCTGCCACCTATACCGGTTGTTAAAGGCCCTCTCCTTCATGTGGCTTGGGCCTATAAAGAGGGAGAGAGCCTTTGACAACCGGTATAGCCCTAGGCAGAAGAACTACGAGGCTATAATAAAACATTGGAATGTTGAGATCTCCACTGAAGACAATGGAGTGGTTCCGGGCTTATAATGGCTGGTATAAGCCTTCGGCTCCAACATTTCAATGTTTGTCTTTCTGTTACTCCCTTTTTAATTTAGAACATTCTACCCTTAGTGGATGGAATGTAATAATAGTATTATAGCCCTTCTGCCTCAGGTTATACATGTTGTTAAAGGCCCTCACTCTCGTAATAGGCCCCTTGCTCGTGAATCGCTCCTATAAATCAGGTTCAGTACCTTCAGCAACCAGTATAGCCCTTAGCTGTAGGCTATAAGGCTATATTAACAGCTTAAAATATCAAATTTGGCATACTGAATACAGAACACAAATTTGGGATTGCCTCTCCTGGACCACGGAGTTAATATTTGTGTTATTCTTGGGAGGGAATAGAAGTATCCACATTCTCATAATCATCTATCTCTGACCCTCTGCCACTAAATCAGGCTGAACTGATTGAGACATCAGAAGTGAAGAGAGTACAGTGTGTACAGGTAAGAGACTATGTTTGTGGAATTTCTTTCCAGCTACCACCAGGCACCACAACAGAGTATTTTAGATGAGCAGCATCAAAGGTTGCTTGTAAGCATATGGATGTAGACCAACCTGGAATTCTATGATTCATGCCCAAACATATCCAAGGTAAAGGCCAACAAACACGTACCCTCTCAATGACCCAGTGGGGGACTGTTCTACAAGTAAAGGCTTCTCTTTTAATTGTACAAATGTCCCCAAAAATACAAACACTGGCAGGTATAACATGGTTGAAAGATGGATACAAATATGGTGAATAAAGTGCCACTGTTTTAATTTGGAGACAGCTCTTATTTTGTCAAAATATCAATGCTAACATCTTTTTCTTTCTCAAATTTGTTTTTATTAAATTTTTAGTGACAGTAAACATTACACTTGGTAACATCAGTACATCTTATACTCGTATGCATCACTAAGGGCCATATGTAGGTAATTTCTATTTACCGATTCCTAAATACCGAATTTTACCGATTCGGTTTTAAGAATCGGTAAATAGAATGTAGGTAAACATTCGGTAAATTATACCGATTCGGTAATATTCGTTATTACCGATTCGGTATTTACCGAATCGGTAATAAGGAATACCTTCCCATTCATTCCTATGGGCCTGGAGGCCCATAGGAATGAATGGGAAGCCATTCACTATTGCCGATTCGGTAAATACCGAATCGGTAAAGGAGGAGCATATTCAAGGGTGGCAGGGTGTCAAATTGACACCCTGTTGCACCCCTGAATCGTGCATGTGTGCACATGTGGCGCACATACATGCCCTAAGGGCATGTATGTCTGCCACATGGCACTTTAAAAAAGCACAAAATTGCTTTTTAAAAGGTATTCGGTATTTACCACCAACTTGTAGTTGGTGGTAAATAACGAATCCTTAAACCAAAAATGCACTCACTTGAGTGCTCCTACATAGGATTTAAGGAATCGGTAATTTACCGATTCCTTAAAATAACGAATCGGTAAATTACCGACTCCTTAAATCCGGCCTCCTACATCGCAAATGGCTAAATACCGGTCGGTAACGGGAAATTTACCGATTTTCAGCCGTTACCGACCGGTATTAGCCCACCTACATATGGCCCTAAGTACTCTATTTATTTGTTCAGAGTCTTTCGGGTTATCCGAGTCATATCATCGTTGGATACTTGCGCAGGTGTTACCTTAAAGTGTACATAACGTTCAAGAAAAAAAAAAACGGGGGGTAATATGGCCTTAAATTGAACAACAGACCTCCCACACCCTAGTAATCCTCCCCCTCCCGTGAGTTTATTACCCATAGATAAAATGTTGTTATACTGCTCCCAACTCTTGGAGGAAGGTCAGAAGGTGCTCATACAAAGCAGAACTGTGAGAAGAGGAAAGGAAAAAACTAAAAAAGAGTGGACCAGGAGGTAGGGGGGAATCAAAGCAGTTGGTGTACCTGGATATCGGGGCAATCCGGAGGGTTGGACTTGACTGGGGGTATAGCCGCGGGGAGAGTTCTAATATTGAGTGTAGGTCCAGTTAGATCTGGAACAAGTGTAGGGCTCTTACCCTCGTGGAGCATGTAGTCAATGGAAGACCATGAGAGAGATAACTGACTAGAGGGCCCCAGGCATATTCGAAATTTTTTAATTAGTCTCTATATATATCACTCATACGTTCCATGGTGAGTGCCTGCCATGGACGCGCATGCCATTGTGTGATGGCAGGGGCGTCTTTCCTTTTCCAGGCGGCGGCTATTGCTGTTTTTGCCGCTCCCAGACAGAGCCACATTATGGCCTGGTCTGTTTTTGACTGATATTTCAAACTGGTGTCCCGGAGGCCGAGAAGCGTAAAATCTAGGAAGTCAGGGATAGGATATCCTAGTATCTCTTTAATTTGGGTCAAAATTTCTGTCCAAAAGGGCCGAATTGTTGGGCAGTCCCACCAAATGTGGCGAAAGTTGTCCAGAATGCCACACCCCCTCCAGCAAAGATAGGATGTGTTGGGAAATATCTTTTTTAGTTTAGTAGGGTATAGATACCAATCAAAAAATATCTTGTAGTGGGCTTCTCGTTGGCTTAGTGAGTGGTTGTGGCGCTTTATGTCCTTCCTCAGAGCTTTCCATTGTGAGTCTGTGATCTCATGATTTAGTGTGCGTTCCCAAAATTCGAGGTGACGTGGGCGTTTAGAAGGGAGTGTATGTAGTAGTAGTGAGTAAGGAAAGAGATAGCCCCTTTTACCGAGCTTGCACCCTTTACAAATCTCTTCAAAGCTGTAAGCTCCCTCGTCGCCCCCTCTCTAATCTCACTCTGCGTGGCCCAATGCTTCAGCTGCAGATAGTGGTAGTGCTCTGAACTCGGTATCTGGAATTCCCTCTGGCAATTTTCGAAGGTCATTATATCCCAGTTGTGAAAAATGTGTGCTAGCATGAGGCATCCTCCCTCCCTCCACGCATCAAAGGGGCCCGGTTGTAGTGCCGGGGGAAGGCTGGATTGTAGTGTATGGGGAAGGGAACGTTGTCCATTTCGTTTGCCTCAGGATGTCATCCCAGGTTTTAAGGGTCGTTCTGGTAGGGGTGCTTATATAGGCGTTGGCCGGTCGATCAGGTTTTGGCTTCCAGAGGTGATCCCATATAACCCTGCCCGCAATGGCACGGTCCATATGCAACCAGTGTTTGTCGGACTCGCGTTGAGACCATTTCACTATAACCCTAAGTTGAGCTGCTTTGTAATATAATTCCAGGTCGGGTAGTGCCAGTCCGCCCCCGTCCGAGGGCCTCAGTAGGAGATTATGGGAGCCTTGGCTTCTTATTCTGCCAAATGAATTTCTTTAATAGGGTCTGGACTCCCCGTAAAAAGCTTCTCTCCAGCTCTATGGGGAGACTTTGGAATAAGTGAAGGAATTTCGGCAGGACTAGCATCTTGACGGCGTGTATTCTGCCCAGCCAAGATAGATACAGGGGCGCCCAACGCTTAAGATCCGCCTGGAGTTGGCATAAGAGAGGAGGATAATTTGTACTAAAGAGCCCTGAGATTTTGGGGGTCAATTTTATCCCCATATATGTTAGTTCTCTTTTGGCCCACTGGAATGGGGTCGAGGCCACCAAGTCTCCCATCGTTGCGTATGTTAACGTCAAGCTTAGGATAAAAGATTTGGGCTGGTTGATTTGGAGTCCTGCTACGCCTTCAAAGCGTCCCAATTCTTCCCTGAGTAGCGTCGTGGATTGTTGTGGGTCTGAAAGGGTCAATAGGATGTCGTCAGTGAATAAAGAAATGTTATGGTCTTCGGAGCCGAAGGGAACCCCTCTGATCCCCTGATTCTCTCTGATCTTAGTAGCTAATGGTTCAATACTAAGTGCAAAGAGGAGTGGGGAGAGTGGACACCCCTGACACGTTCCCCTCCTCAGAGTAAAAGGCTCCGAGGCTATCAGGTTAACCAGTATTCTGGCACTGGGGGCCGCAAAGTTGGCCTTTATCATGTTTATAAAAGTCTCGCAGAATCTGAAGCACTGGAGCGTACGGAAGAGGAAGGACCAGCCCACCCGATCAAATGCCTTCTCAGCGTCTAAGCCAAGAAGGACTGCCAGGATCTGTTTTTTAGCGTTTTTTTCTATTAAGTGGATCACTCTACGTACATTGTTGTGCGTCTGCCTGCCCTTAATGAACCCAGACTGATCCGGATGTATCAAGCCGGGCATCAGGTTTTCTAGTCTGGTGGCCAGAATTTATGAGTATAATTTGGCATCCAAATTGAGGAGTGCTATGGGACGATAAGATCCACATTGTTGCGGGTCCTTCCCAGGTTTGGGGATCACGGAGATAAGTGCTTCGCTCATGGTAGGTGTGACTTGTTTGGTGGTCGCTATATAATTAAAGAGGGCCGTCAATTGTGGGGTTAGGTCTGTGCTAAACGTTTTATAAAACTGTAATGCTAACATCTTTTTAATGAAATTGAAACACAATACTATCCTATACTTGAAGCCCATTTAACAGTTGATTCATTTGTATTAAAATTAGCTGGTGTTTGTGAAAGGTGATGGCAAACAGTAAGACAAGGGAATTTAGTTTTATTCGAAAGGGGCAGTCTCATATTACACCTTGTTGCACAATGGGTGTTGAGGCAGGGTGGCAGAGAGAGGAAGCATGATACCTTTCCATTAGGTGACTTCAATTTCACAATGATGGATAGGTTTCTGTGATAGCTCAGTGAATACATGCTGATTTGTTCACTCATTAACTAATTAACATATTTACTGCACAATGCCCTTGAAAATGGAATCCATTAACTACTTGTTGAAAACAACCACTGTTGGATATTCTCTTTCATCCATTTATCTTTGCTTTGATGCCTCTATGTTGTGGTGGCCAAAGTACTGCTAAACAGCTGCTGTATGCTCCCAGTGCTGTCCATGCTACTGCTCAATTGATCTGACATTATGAAAACCTGCATATTTAAGAGCATAGACTGCCATGTACTGTTACACATATGACCCAGTCATGGATTTGTTAACATTGATATTACTATATATCATCCAGAAATATATTTGTGTGACTAAACAAGGAAATATAACTCAAATGCGTAATTCAAAACTAGAATTAGGTGAATGCCATTAAGACAAAAGTTTAACATGTTTTCAGGATTATTATATCTCCTTGGCTGAAGATATATTCCACTTGTGGAGAAGTGTGGCTCAATGGTTAGAGCGGCAGACCCTGATGCAGAGATCTGGCCCGGGACCAGGGTTCAATTCCTGCCTCGGCGGGTCTTGGGCTCAATTTCCTCGGACCTGATAATTCTCGCCTCGGTGCCTATTCTAATCTGGGCAATAGCTTGCTTAATCTCCACAACGGCCCCAACAGCGCTGGGATGCCTGGCTTCACCCTGGGGGTGCCCAGGAGTGGACATTTCACAGGGAAAAGCCAGGAAGGGTTCCACAGCGGTATCCGTACAGCGCCTGGACACCCCTTTGGGGGTATGGGTGCGCTTTACAAGTACAAATTTCATTTCATTTCATTTCAATTTCACAAATTTCATTTCACTTGACATGCACCACTAGCCCTGATTCAAACTCAACAATTTCCACTGTTTAATTGCTTCCTTTTGGACTTGGCCATTTCTGCAGGGTCATCCCAGAACATTTTGCCTTCCTCCTGTATTGTTTCTGGCCTGTTTTTGTTGGTTTTATGACTCTGGGCACTTTACCACTGTTAAACAGTGCTAAAGTGCATTTGCTCTCTGTGTAAATTGTGTTTATGGATTGGTGATTCCATGATTGGCATATTTGATTTACTAGTCAGACCCTAGTACAGTGCACTGTCGGTGCCCAGGGCCAGTAAATCAAATGCTGCTAGTGGGCTGCAGCACTGATTGTGCCACCCACAGAAGCAGCCTCTAAAATGTTACTCTGGCCTGCCATTGTAAAGCCTGTGTGCAGTCTGGGACTGTCATGTCGACTTGGCAAGTGCACACACTTGCCAGTCCCTAACCTTCCCTTTTCTTACATGTTAGTCACCCCTAAGGTAGGCCCAAGGTACCCCTGTGGGCAGGGTACATTGAATCTGCCCCTGGGAACAAGGTAGAAAAATAAAGTTTGATATGCCTGAACTCAGAATGTTGAAATGCATCTTTTACTGAGGGTGATTTTTACATTCTGTGTTTGAAAATACCACTTTTAGAAAGTAGCTATTTTCTTGCCTAACCATCCAGTGTGCCTCTGCTAGGTTTGTGTATTGCATGTCTGGCTTTGGATGACAGGGGCTGGGGAGGAGCAGTGGCTCCAGAGAGTCTGATGAGTCAGGGCTGGGCTGAATAGACCTGGGCTGCATTTAGAGTAGGGGGAGGAGAATTCCTTTTCACCTGAATGGGCCTGGTCTGCCTTCAACAATGCTGTCTCCACCTCCTGCCAGGATGCTGCACCAGTGAGGACAGAAATGGTTTTGGCTGGGTACAGACACTCTCTGCCTTCAGAGAACAAAGGATTTTTGTGTATAAAAAGAGGGGCCCAGACCCCAGACTTTTAGATCACTTCTGGGAATCAAGATGAACCTTTGCCAAGGAGAAGAGCCGGAGAAGCTGAGGAGAAATACTGCTCCTGTGCTGTTTGCTATCTGGGGTTGGCCTGCAGTGGCTGCTTGCTGCCAAGGAAAGGAGAAAAGGACTTTGATGTTTGCTTTGTCACCTGCTTGACGAAAAGATCTCCAAGGGCTTGAAACTGAGCTTGCCTCCTGTTCTGAGGTCTCAGGGACACAAAGATTTCACCACCAGCTCCCCTGAATTTCCTTGCTGGGAATTCCAACTTGCAAAGAGGTGCATGCTGCTGTTTAGGACCTCTAGAGACGGTTTGTCGCTGGGAGCTGGAAAATCGACGCAACATCGAAGAGGCGTGTCGCATCCGCACCCGTTTCCGACGCACCGCCGAAGAAACTGTTGCAGTGCCTGCCGCGGCTCGAGGAATCACCGCACGACGCATCGGGGCAACGATCTCCGAAGTCCGAGATCACCGCACCGATCCCGACGCAAGCATGCTGTGCGGCTGCACGAAACCATGCATCGTCACCGGATCGTCGCATTGAGGCGCCAAGTCTGTCGCATCGTTTGGGGACGCAGTAAGAAACCGACGCATCACCTCCCCATGCAGTAAGAAACCAACGCATCACCTCCTCTCCGGTAAGGAACCGACGCATCACCTCCCCTGCGCTGCAGTAAGGAACCGACGCATCACCTCCCCCGAAGCAAGGAACCGACGCATCACCTTCCCTGCGTGTAAGGAACCGACACATCACCTTCCCGGCGGCCATTTTGTTTGTTTTGTGTGACGCATCCAAGGTACTGTGTGAGAAAAGTGTTGCATTTACAACTTGCATTGAACTGAACTATTTCTACCATTTGAAAGCCTTATTTTTAATACTGTATTGTGGATTTTTGTCGTTTGGTCTTGTTTTGGTTTAGATAAAGATTACTTATTTTTAGGTCTCGCCTACGCAGCGCGCATGCGCTGCATAGGAAAGAGACCTCTTGAAATCGATTCCGTTTTGTAGTGAAAAACGTGCACACATTGCATTGCTTTCAATGCAGCGCGTGCACGTTTGGCGATTCACTTTCGGGAGCGAGCGGCGCCATATGTTAGCAATTATTGTGCTCGCTCCCGCAAGGGAAACGCTGCCTGCTCTCGGCCGGCCGCACTCCCCCCTCCCCTCCCCCCCACCCCCTACTTGCGCGAGGCGCGCGCGCTTGTGGTTCTTTTGATTTGAATAAATATTTCGGAAGGCAGCCTGTCGCCAGGAACTTTGGTATTTTCTGTCCTCGAGCGTCTCGTTAACGTCTAGTTTCCTTTCCCATCATGTAATCAGTGCCGAGCCCAACACCCCTCAGGCCCCAAACTGCCAATGCGGATGAAGTCCGATAGGTGTTGGGAATGGGCATGCGGGCACCACCGGCCTCTCTGTGGTCACAGGGCTCTTCACTGCCGGCTGCGAAAAGCTCCTTGGTTGTTAAGGCTCAGTGACTGGGTGATGGCACTTAAAGCAAATCCCTGCTACCTCAAAAGACCAAATGCGGCTTGGGGATTTGGCAAAGGCAACATGCACTGTTCAGTATCCTTGACACTGCTAGTGCCCCCTCATGTATCTGACAGCAGCGTCCAAGCACCAGTTCTCTCTTCGCCTAATTGGCAATGATCAGAACGGGGGAAGGAGGGCTCTCACCACAGTCTCTCAGCACTTGCAGGCACCAGAGCTAGCTCACCTCAATATTTCTCAGGGGCTAGAAGCGATATTGAGACTCTCATCTTCAGGCAATGCCCAGATTGCTCCCAGTGTCTCTGGTCAGTCAAGCCCCGTGGGGCACCAGCAAACTACAGGCACGCAGTCCAGCAGGATGTCGCCACAGGCAATCGCCATCTGCTGGCTCCTGCGACTGCACTTCTTGCCCCTCATTGAGGTCAGGTTAGGTGCAGCATATTGGCGCATGAGTTGGGTGGCTCACGTCGTCAGACTCAGGAGCTCCAACTCCTTCATTTAAGATCTCGAAGGAGAACCCCCAGCTAGCTGCTCCACTGCTACTTCCTTGCGCCGGGGCACCTTCCGCCCTTCAGTGCACGTGGCACACCGGATCCCCACTACTCAACCAGCATTAACACCTGGCATCAATTTATGGAAGGCAAGGCTTGGGGCACATTTATCGTCGGTCTCGCCGGCACTTCACAACGCTCAGTAAATTCATTACGGCAACCCTGCACACTTATGCCAGACAGTACTCCGGTACTTAGCTCATCGTACACACCTGTGGGCAGACTCCGGCCCCAAGTTCTGCTATTGTACGATTAGCGGGGTCCTTGGCATGGCATCCAATGTCTGTGAATGGGCTCAATATTTTCAATAATGTGGGCGTCCATTGATCGCCTCCGCATTCACAGTCACCATCTTGGACCCACCTCAGAAAGGCATCGCTGTTGGGGTGCCACTTACTAACCCTCGCCACGTCCAGGTGGGCAGGAGGGGATGTCCACTATGCCATCACAGTGTTATGCTGGCAGCAACAGTGCCCTCGCCATGTTGCTGGATCACTGCTGCTGCAGCACACAGGTCTCGCCATCCCCCGGGGCCCATCGTGTCGGTCAAGGCCGCATCACCCCCGGACTGGTCCGGGAGCGTATCTTGCCTCCTAATTAGCACAGGAGTTTGCCAGCAGTCTCTACAACACCCCAGAAGACTAGGGGTGTTGATGCTCTTATCAGTGGGGCCTCTATGTGTGAAGACATGTAGGATACAGCAGGATTGTGCTCTTCGTGGTGGGAGCAACAGCGAGGCACATCTAGTCGGCCATCATATCTTGCCACGCAGCCGATTATTTATACATATTATACATATTTAGAAGGACGAGAATAATAACAACACGGAGCGTTTTGACCAGCTTTTTTCAAGTATACAGACAAAAGTGAATTTTTGTGTGCAGAATTGATGTTGCTTTTATGTTCATTAATATGAATTTTAATTTTTCTATTTGTTTTCCCACAATCAATGGTAGGCAATGGTCTGAGTGTATAGTTTATCACATATATGCAATGATCACAATCATATGCACTGTGTTGATTCCGTTTATACATTATTCAGTGTGTGCTTGATGAACAGTATCAGATATTAAGATGTTGTTTCGATTTCCAAATTTAAGAAATAGGTGGACACCCATTTTTTGCATTTTTACGCCAGTAATCCTTCACGTTCCATAGATCTTTTAGCTCATTTACTCCATTTGTGTCCCTTCCTGTACCATGCTAAAGACTCGATTTACGTATAGTAGTGCATGACACAGCACTATCTTTGCAACAAGGGCGTTGGGGCATTTTACCACGCAAGCAAAATTCAAATTCAGAGTACAGCAAATGCAAAAAGGTGCACTTCATATTACAAAAGGTGTTAGAGTGCTTTATATGCCATTGCAAAACAAAATGTACAGTGAATTCAAAAAGTTATGTAAAAACTACATGCTAATAACAAAGATGCTGAAAATTTTCAATGTCCATAAAAGTTTGAATGACCAATAACAAATAAAAGGTACTTCTTCAGGAAATGCCTACACTGTAAATTAGACATTGGCAGACACTAACAAACATTGGCAAAGGAAATAAGTGTTGCCTTTGGAACCTATTGAATTGCCAGTGCTTTTTCACGATTGTGTACATCATTAGAAAAAGCAAAATGCTTTTGTCAGTGATGTGCAGCATCTTCAAACAAGCATTTGCAATGTAATAGGTCTCGCATTTACTAGAGTTTGAGCTATTGGCATTGTAGATTAATGTGTTGGTTTTTGAAACAAATAAATAAAAGGCATTGTCATTTACAATGCCAATAGCATAAACTCTCGCAAATGCGAGACCTATTGCATTGTAAATGCTTGTTCTAAACTGGTGTGGTGTCCATTTGTAGTGTTTTCACTGTATTACAGTATGTGTTCACAAATGCTTTACACACTGCCTCTGAGATAAGCCTCTCTGCTCTTGCCAAGCTACCAAGGGGGTGAGCAGGGGTTATTTTAGAAGTGTATCCCCCTTACCCTGACTAGAAGCAAGGGCCCCTATTTGGACAAAGGTACCTACCTCAGCCAAATAGAGACCCCCATTTCTAACACTTCCTGTGTCAAAATGTCTTGGTGAGGGGATGGATCTGTATAGGAACACCTAGTATTTACCAGAACATGTCAATTGGTCTTATGTCCAGTTCCATGTCAGAAGGACAGCTCTTTCAGGCAGCCACTCCAGGCCCACTCTTCCATTAGCTGGAAAACGTTACTGCCTGTTATTCTTACAGGGAGAAAAATAATTTAATTTTTCTCTTACAGGACTGCGTTGGTTTCTCTACGATTGAGTGAGGGAAGTTTTCAGGCATTGTAGAGAGCTCTGCCTCTCGTTTTGGGAATCCCACTATGTTGAGTCATGCTCCGGCATGGGACTTCAAGAGATTGTTCTGTCCCAGACCATGCTATTATTATGGCAAGAACAGCATCATACGGTCGGAAACATAAAAAGATAGTAGTGAAACTGGTATAGGAAGTTGCTATTTGTCATTACCAACGGTATCCCAGGGTTTGTAACTGCTTCTGCTCAGCCACTTTTCCTCAGACAAATATTGGGACCTGGAACATAAAAGATACTTTCATAGGAGTGGCTATGACGAATTGTTGTATGCCAATTGAGGGCCATCAGATGAGCTTTTCTGAACTCTTGCTTGAATCTCGGCTCATAGGCTTGGACCTGATCTATGGTATAAAGTTTTTTGATTTGGCTGTTACTGTTTGTAGAGACTTAAACTGCTGTGGACGTTTTGATTTGCCAGCTGAAGGAGCTTAGCTGTTTCACGTCGTTGCTCGAAGAAGGTGTTGTGTATCCAGAGCATGTGCTACCCAGTTAACAATGAGTCTTAGAAATAATGTGCATAAATGTATTACTTGTGTCTTAAGAACTGAAGGGCACTTGTAAACGTTTTCACTATTGTTATACTTTCTATAGACTTTGTGATGCCTTTGAGTCCTCTTAAAAATACTGTTTATTCTTTTTATTGATTTTACAAATCATCTGTGAATCTTTGTTTAATTTTTAAAATAGTGTTTTATTTGATAGTGTGCATGATTTGCAGGACAATAGCTACTGATAAGGGAGCTTCTCTGGCTTGTGTCCAGAAATCAATCAATCAATCAGGAGTTTGTTAAAGCGCGACTACTCACCCGTAAGGGTCTCAAGGCGCTAGGGGTGGGGGGGGGTGCAGGTTCCATTCCATCAAGGAGGGGGTCTGTCGAAGAGCCAGGTTTTGAGGTTTCTTGCGAAGATGGGGAGCGATGTTGTCTGTCTGAGGTGGAGCGGAAGGGCGTTCCATGCTTTGGCCGCGAGGAAGGAGAAGGAGCGGCCTCCCGATCTGGTCCTTCTGGTGCGGGGGACCACGGCGTAGGAGAGCTGGGCTGATCGTAGGGGCCTTTGGGGTGCATGGAATTTGAGTAGGCTGTTCAGGTATGCTGGTCCGGTGCCATGGAGGGCCTTGTGTGCGTGGGTGAGCATCTTAAAGGTGATTCTCGCCTCGACGGGGAGCCAGTGGAGTGTGCGCAGGTGCTGGGAGATGTGGCAGTGTTTTGGCAGGTTGAGGACCAGTCTTGCGGCGGCGTTCTGGATGTTCTGTAGCTTGCGGATGAGGTTTTTGTTTATTCCGGCGTAGAGTGCGTTGCCGTAGTCGAGTCTGCTGGTGACCAGGGCGTGAGTGACTGTCTTTCGGTGTTCGAGGGGATCCATTTGAAGGTCTTACGAAGGAGGCGGAGGGTGTGGAAGCAGGAAGACGAGACAGAGTTGATCTGGCGGTCCATTTTGAGCTCGGAGTCCAGGATGATTCCCAGGTTGCGTGCGTGGTCTGTGGGGGTTGGCGGGTTTCCGAGGGCGGGGGCCACCAGGTGTCGCTCCAGGCGTCGGGGTTTGGGCCCATGATGAGTACTTCTGTTTTGTTGGTGTTTAGTTGAAGGCAGCTGTTTTTCATCCATTTGGCGACGGCTTCCATGCCTTCTCGAAAGTTGCGTCTGGCGGTGTTGGGCTCGTTGGATAGGGAGAGGATGAGCTGGGTGTCGTCTGCGTATGACACGATGTTGAGTCCGTAGGTTCTGACGATGGGGGCAAGTGGAGCCATGTAGATGTTGAAGAGCGTCGGGCTGAGGGAGGAGCCCTGGGGGACTCCGCAAGTGGTAGGTGTGGGGTCCGAGAGGAAAGGGGGGAGTCTGACCCGCTGCGTCCTGCCGGAGAGGAAGGAGCAGATCCAGTCGAGGGCCTTGTCCTGGATTCCTGCATCGTAGAGTCTGCGTATTAGGGTGCCACACAAATTTTTTCCAGTAAGAGTCTTTTGAAGACTGCATAAGGCGTTGATTGAGGACTCCCAAAAAGTCAGTCACAGATATTTCCTTTGACAATACCCCAGTGGAACATTTCGAGGTCCGTAAATGTTTCAATGTCACAATGTGAAATGTTGACCTAGGGGAACAACTATCTGCTTCCAGTCATACACATGCACTCACATTATGACATTGTTTGATATGTTGCTTTGCTCAGAGCTTATATCAGGTGTCCTTGTATTACTCATGATTTCCTCAGCATTCTTCAGATCTCTGTGAACCACTCTTCAGATACAACTGTCAGGTACATCAGCTGTGCAAATTTAAGAGTTAAAACATTGTGTAAAGACTAACAGGGAAGTTCTGACTAGGAGAACGATCAACATTAGGCTGACCGTGTTCACTCGTTGAAGATCTTGATCCATTCTGAGTTCTCTCAACTAGATGTCCAGACTTCACTGGGTTCCATTTTTTGTTTCTATCTTTTCCTATTTGCAAACGTAGAGCGTGTCACAAGGACTAAGCTCCAGATTGTGCAACTACATGCTGGCCTCAAGGGTGAGATGTGATCTGGGTTTTTCTAGTCTACCTGAAGGCCGCTTAGAAATGTTCTCACTATTGAGTTTCTTTGGTGGTTTATTTGCTTTTGCCACAACTTCTCAACCCTTTATCAAAGTGGTCCTTTTTTTACAAGTTTCATTTTAGATTTTCTTCTTTTCACTTAAATTTCCTGTGGACGATTAAGTTATTTATTTATTTCACTATACTGCTGTTTCATTGGTTTGGTACTTACGTAGCTCACAGTTAATTGAGGATGCCCTTGATGCTCACATCAAACTGAGGATACACTAACTACATTTGTTTTGCCTTTTGTTGTGCAGTGTGAGAGCTAGGTCACCAATTACAAGACAATGACCTCTCTCCAACATAGCAAGGTAGGTCAGGTTCCCATTATTACTACTATAACGCTGAATTACCTCTACAGTATACCATGTTTGTTAAGAAGTCAGAAGGTCTTACCATAGATGCAAAGAGTCATAATGTATTGATTTGAATATTGTGGCAGAGTAAGCTTCTTCAGACCTCTCACCGATAGATGCATTTGACAAAAATATATATGCCCTGAAGTCTGACAATTCTATGCTATTTACAACTGGGAACATTCCTATAAATATCCCTTGGATATCTCCAAATGGAAAAAATCTCACGAACAAAGGATAATTAAAACTAAACCTTGATATTTAATATGCCTTGTGGTAATGATTATGCCTTCTATAACACCTTCTGGCCCTTCTATCACAGATGCTGCAGATAGTTTGAAATTTCTAAACAGTTTACTTGCGTTTAATCTAGAAATAATATGTAAGTATGATGAATCATTTTGTAGGCCTTGGCTCTGCTCAACTGACAAGTCTGTCTAAAGTCATTCCCACACAAGCGAACTGAAGAAAACAATTCTCAGGTTCAGATATTGATTAAATTAGCAGGATAAAATGTTTCTCTATGCCAGCTTTTGCGTTCAATATACATCCACATTGAGACAATGTAAAGGAGATTGTTGGTTTCAGACAAACAAATGACCATTTAGGAATAACCAGTACAGTCAGAAAAAAAGCCATCCAATGTTGCTGAGGTTTCAGGTTCTTTAGGGATGTCTGATGTATTTCGGATGCAAGTTAAACATCACAAATGTTCAGATGGTCAGCGGGGGCACGTCTCCTGTAGTCAGCATGGAGACTAATGAGAATTTTGGAATGTTTACAGCAACTAATGGAAGTTGGGACGCATATTCACTGCCTCTTAGAAAGCTCAGGGGTCAGCCAGCGTATTATGTTATTCAATAATGGGCTTTATCAGTTCATAAGATTTTATAACATCAACAGTCAGTGAACCAACGGTTAGTGGAAATGTTTTTCTATTGTACTCAATATTAAATAATAATATACTTTTGTTTTTCAGCAAGAGCACTATGTCTGCATGTCTCTTGTGCTACCTCACTATGCTACTTAACTAATTTTAGCATTTTAAGGGCTGGATCCTGTTATCATGACTCACTAAAACAAAACGTAAATACTTGAAAAGTATTGTGGTGCTCATGGCTAGAATATTGGAAGTGCTCATGTGACCTGCTGATTGGCAAGGAGTGGAGTCTTTTTTGAGACACCTTCAGGCATTCACCTGCACAAAAAAGCACATCTGAAGATATCTTCTCTTTAGCAAGGCCTTGGGAGTTTTAGGACCGCTACGTATAATGGTGTGCCTTTGTGGAATGGAAAGCTGCTATCCATACTTACTAATGTATATTAATTCAAATCATATTTTTAACTTGAAATTGCAGAACTCCACAAATATAATCACGATAAGTCATTCTTTGGTCAGTGTTCAGGTTAATGTCAATCAGTATATAACCACAAACACACAGTGCTTGTCCTCAATTCTGCATTGTTCTCACTGTTCATTGTGCTTTAGATGTAAGATGCTAGTGTATTTCATAATATGATTAGAGCTATAGATGCCATCTTCCCAAACAAAAGCCCCAACCTTATTTTGACTTCATCATACCCATGCAGCGAGTAGCCAGAAGCCCATCCAATTCGCCATAAACAGTAGGAAGTATTCTTACTAGAGACGGCTCTTCTGCCTCCTGAGTTGGAGGGGCGCCGTCATGCATATACGAAAGGCTAGGATCATTTTCACTGGCTGCTTCACCATCTGTCAGAGCGTCAAAGGAAGGTAGTCCATCCTCGTCCACTGGAAGACTGTCCAATGTCTCAGTGAGGACCGCTAGCAAGTTGGCCTCATTCTCTTCGTCTATCTTCTGTAGGAGAAAGAGAGAGGAACACACGATTGTTCTATGTGGGACAAAGAATGAATGCTTTATAATGCCTAGATCTGTCTCTTTGGCTATTGTGGATACTAGGTTACTAGCAATTATACATACATTGTTACACAGTACATCGCTTCCAAATGTGATGTCACCATGGTATTGATATTATGCAATTCAAACTGTATAAATACACAATCACAAAAAATGACATCAAGCTCAGACTCACTAAAGTAAATTCTTACAAACTTCTATATACCATTTGTGAGAAATCAAATTATTTGTGGACTGAAGTAGGAAGTAGTTTCATCCTTTTGTAATTGCTTTTTTTTGCTTTGGCGTCAAAGTGCTAGGTATGGGTCACAATATGTACACGCTATGTAAACAAGGTATTTAAGCTCCAATGTCAAAGATTTCAAGTGCCAATAACTTTGATGAAACTGCAACGCAGAGTGACAGGCCTGTGTTTGTTAAACAATGTATCATAAAGGTTGTCTTTGAAGTTGTCCTTGTCCAGGCCATGTTTATTTTGTATGTATTCACTTAAGCCATTGTAAAAATTATCTCTCGAACACCTATGAAAGCAAAGAATCAGTTTTTATCGGATGTTGTCACAGTGTTAGTTTATATTAGATATCATATGTTCGTAACCAGATAAGGCAACATACGACAAAGGTGTTTGTCATTGTATTACTCTTTCACCTTCTTTTTCGCTCCCTCGCGCTTTCTCGCCCTCACCTTCTCCCTTTCCTCAAACTTTTCTGTTGCACAGATGTCATTTATCCAGAAAGATTGAATACATGTCAGATGCTCAACAGCTCTCGTTCTAAGAGAACTGTTCTTACCCAATATCATTGAAATAACCACACAGAAAGGACTGAAATACAAACATATTAAACAAAAAAACTGTGAATCACTGAAAACAAGAAAGGGTGAAGTTGCCAAGTTGTCAACCGCGCAACTGTGCACAGAATTTTAACATGCCAGAGCATCACAAATCACAAAGGTGAAGAAGTATTAAAAAAAGCAAATAGGGGGCTGAAAAGCTCTGTGCAAAATATATTGCTGCATCGATACATTATACATGAGGATCTCGTGCAGGTTCAGGCTATTGAAATGGGCTTCAGTAGATACTCAGAAGACAAGAGGGACTCCTGACAGACTTGACTACGTACGTTATACATTAGGAGATTGTACGTGACATGCACTACAAATAATAAATAGTAGCAGATAAACTATATAGAAAAATAACTGCAAGTATAATGCCTGATAATACAGATGTTCTGGCGACTCTATCTAATCCACACTTGCAAAATCCATGCCAGTTAGACATTTAATATATAAAGGCCTTCAAAAAACAGAAGACTGTTTTAAATTAATCACAAAGTGACCTACCCTTTCGATCATGGTAGGACAGAACTCCAATAAGCTACAATGGGATCAACCCATCTAGCAAGAGCGATAGGATCTTTGGGCCATATGTACGACCCGTTTTTGCATGTGCAAACGGGTTTGCGACCCGTTTGCGCATGCAAAAACCTACTTGGCCATGTACAAAGCCAATTTAATTGCAACTCGCTAAATAGGATTTGCGACTCGCAATTAGGAAGGAGCGTTCCAAGGGCGTCTCTTCCTAATTGCGACTTGCTACCCCATGTAAGAATGTTTTGCGACCGCAATTGCAGTCGCAAAACACTCGCAATTTACCGCCCTCTTCCCCTTCCCCTTTGCAAATGCAGGGGAAAATATTTTTAAGGGGCAGGCAGTGGTCCCAGGGACCACTACCTGCCCTTAAAAAATGAAACGAAAACGTTTCATTTGATATTTTTTTTAAATGCATCCCGTTTTCCTTTAAGGAAAACTGGCTGCATTAAAAAAAAACTGCTTTATTTAAAAGCAGTCCCAGACATGGAGGTCTGCTGAGCCCAGCAGGCCACCATACCTGGGAGGGCCAGCCATTCTCAATGGGCTCGCAAATTGCGAGTGCCTCATGAATATTGATGAGGCATGCAATTTGCGACCCCATCGAGAATCGCAAACAGTGTCTCTGACACTGTTGTACATTGGCATTAGCGACTCGCAAATTGCGACTCGCAATTTTTCGCAATTTGCGAGTCGCTAATCCCAATGGTCGTACATCTGGCCCCTAGTCTTTAAGAGATTCCACACTTGTCTCAATTATTTCTAAGTCAATGAACAAATGCAAACTGAAAGTTGTAAAGTGGCTGCTAGGGGATATGTTAGCGCTAATAAAAGCTCAAAATAAAACAATAAGAAAGACTAATATGAAGCAGATTTACAAAGTACATAAGCAACTTTGCATGTATAAACAATACAGGAGAGTCCCTAGGTTCATGATACTCACAGTGGAAGACTTAGTCTTCACGCCACTGGAAGAGTCATATCTCCTTATTTTGGCCCTGGGGTGGCTCATTGCCCTGCCAGAGGGTGACATGGTCATATTCAAAGATCCCAACTGCCTTGAGGGGATCTCTCTGCTGTGAAGGGCATTACTGCTGCTCTCTTCATAACAACGAAGCTTGCAGAGCGAGTGAAATATTTCGCAAGCCCTTTTTTGGTTCAAATTACACAAACTATGAAAGTGAATGTCCCTGATGTGCAGGGAGCATTCTCATTGCGTGTGGGGGCCATTTATAATTTTTCTGCCGATGTCCGCCATTTATGGTGGACAGGGACAGGTAAAATGAGTAACTGTTGTCCCACCTTGAATGCGAGGTAGGCAACTATCACTGTGACTCATTGGTCCTGTGGCGGGCAGACCGTGTGGTCAATAGTTACAACCCGGCAAAGCCAGCGGAGGCTCCACCAACAATAACCCAACAGTTTCACAAACTTTAAATAAAGCAGGGAAACCACAGGTTTGGTGACACTGGTTTAAGGCATTACTACCACTGCGCCAAACCTTAAATAACATCACGAAGATGACTGTTGAGTTCTACATCCAACAAAGATTTGATAGACTAAGAATGTTATTGGAAAGTTGAAAATGAGTTTGATGTGTCACTAAGCACAAGAAGAGTGTAAACTGGAGAGAGCAGAAGTAGGAGAGGCTCTTTGACTGCCAATACCCTGAAGGGATACACAAAAATGCCATATTCTTGAAATTTCTGCACAGTCTCTGGACAATGGATCAACCTTTGCCCTTGCCAGACCTCAGGACAAAGGTTCTCCACCTAGAGAAGCTTAGCGGAGCAATAGGAATCACTAAATCTAATAACAATCTAAACGAAGCTCTGAGAGGGGTAAACACAAAAGCACTTACACTGTGACAAGTGGAAGACATTTATTACAATATGTATCCTTGAAAGGTAGGGATTTCTTCATCTTAGTTAGTATGGGAGTGCACAGGGAACACACATTACAGTAGATGAGCCTATTAATCTCTCCAAAGAGGTCCGACGCCCTCGCACAAGATAAATATAAAGATAAGTAATCTGGAGATTTTCAGAGGTCCGGCGGATTGAGCATCTTTGTTATGCTTTTGAGTATCTGTGGCTGGATGATCTTGGAAGGACTGCACTTTTACCCATCCATCTCAGTTTCTGCTCTGAAGACCAGACAGATAAGCAGATTTCTGCTCACAGTTACACGAAGCCATGCCTCCCAGGAAGATACAGGATGGACATGGTGTTCAAAGAAAGAAACGCCTGCAGCAGTCCATAACAATATAGAGCATCCAAATATCCATTTTCAGCTGAGAGCAAGAACTGCACGCATTCCACCTTAGGCCGGCGGTGCAGTCCTCTTGGCAGCAGTTATAACCCATCATCCTTTACAAACACAAGCCTGCTTGTAACTGCTATGTTGAGCAGTTCGCAGAAACATACCAACCGGACAATATCTTACTTTTCACAGTGGTTTATACAGAGTTGACCCGATGTGTCAGCATGCCACAGTAAGACAGGGACTATCTCCTTTGCTAGCTAATTTGCAGGAACACTAGAAATGCACTAAGAGGATTTCTTAGAGACATCAACATTTCATCGAGATGATTAGTCTGCAGCATTCCCACAGCTCTTATTACACAACAATGACCTGTCCATGGGATATGGACGTTCATGTCCCGGTGGCCTTTGACCTGTGAGCCCTGACACAGCTCACCTGATGGAACATCATAGCAGCTTTCCTCACCACAACACAGCTGCAGTTTATTGAGAAAGGCAGGAGTTACTGTGTGCAATGTCAGCAGCCTATCATGGCGTTAAGCATGAGTCGAAGCGAAATTGTGAGAGTGAGTTGAAATATAATTTGCATCGAAACAAACGGAAGGGACGTCTGTCCAGGGAACATGAACCCCCAATTATACAGGAACTGACTTGTTGTCTCCCACTTTGCATAAAATCCTGGACCATACTTCAGGTTTCTTGCCTGCTGTTCATCACTCAGTGGCTTCCCAGATAGATGTGTGCTATACAAATACCGCTACATACATAAATATTTATGAAGTAGAGCCATATGTTTGTGCTTTTTTTTTCTTGACAAGAAACCATGCCATTTAATTTGAACTACATCATAAGAAGGACCAAATTAAAAAACAAATGTATGCAAAATGTTTGTCATGATACTGAAACGACATTTTCAAGTATTCAGCAGAACTAGATCAACAGTTGGGCAGCCAAGCGCGGCATCAGCAGGGGCGATAGATTGGCCCTCAACGTAGCAAATTCGGCTAATTTGCCAGGGGGTAGGGAAGTAAAGTAACTCTTTGCCTAGGGTGAGAAAGCCCTAGAATTGAATCTGCTAACTGGACAGGGCCGTCTTAATGTTATCGCGCCAAGCTGGCCAAGTCCCTTACTGCATGGACAGACACTGTCATCATCTGCGCCATTAGACCGCTTTCAAAGGACATTCAGCTTCACTGATGCTCAGATGGGCAGAGCGCGTTGGATGCAGGCCCTCATCAGAGCAATCTCAATTAGTTCTTTACAAGCTCAACAATGAGACACCCCAGAGAAAGCGATGGATATGGCAGGGATGACTCTGTTAAACAATTAATGTCACTTCCCATTATTGCACCAGTCCCAATTTACAGAGCAAATAAATCAAAGTCACCACAGATGAAGCCGACTGGCCTGCTAGCACATGCCTGCTCACAAGTGACACGGCAGCCGCAGAGCATTAGTGAGCGAAATGACATTGTGAGATAACCTTTAAAAATGTTTAACTATGTCATTACTCCTAATTGTGGTAAATTGCTGTTTATCCAGAACCAGATTTAAGGAATAAAAGGGAGAGGGCGGTGGGAGCAGGGCTCAGGTTTTTTCCAGAATGCTGAGAGCAGCAGCTCTCGCTGGATAAACATCAGAGTCTGAGGTTCTGTGTTGACAAATGAACCAAGAACACAGACGAGGCACACACAGTACATTGTCATAACTCATTGATAACTCTTTCTCTCACTGGCGTCTCCCTCCGCGCGCCAATCAAGTAATGGTGCAGTAGGGGAGGCTTCCATAAAATCAGAGTCTCTCAACTGAGGATTAAAAGCTGGAAAGACAAATAGCTGCAGGCGCGCTGACATAAAAAATGAAACAATTGGTAAATGCCTTTGGATAGAGGGCCTTTGCGTTCAAGATGCAGAGCTCTGAAATGCAGCGTGTTATACATTTCAGCATCCATTGTGACAGCACATGCAATTGTGCAACACAAGGAGAACACATCAGTGTTTGCAACGTGCATTATGTATGACAAGTAATATTTTACAAATGAGAAGCTAGTGCATGGCAAGGGTACCCAATGCTGTCTTTGTAGGAAGCACATTCAGATCTGGCCTTTCACACAGTTTTAGCTGTCTCGCAAGACTATTGCTTTCCCCCAAAAATCATATATAGTTCACATACGTAAGGGGGTCTTTAGTCATCAGGCTTCACCCACTGGGCTTTTAACTTGGCATTCACGTTCTGCTTCCGCCTATCACAGCATACAGCATGGGGCAGTAGGCCAGCCTACTTTACTTATTGTCTCTCCTCACTTCACATGACTGCACAAACCCTGTATGCATTGTTCACATCACATAAATGTAGTTCATTTTTTTCAGTGACTAATCTGGTTCAAAATAAGTTTTATTTTCTTTATATTAGCTTTACCAGCTATTTATTTATCCAGCACTTGTGATTTTCTATCTCCTCCGTATAGTTGCTGTTATTGTGACATTTTAACACTGTAGCTGCCTGCAATTTGAGTGCTTGGTTAGGTGATGATTTAGTCTTGACTCTTTCACAAACAATAATAATATGCATTGTACAACTGAAAGCCGTGAGATTTAAAAAAAACATCACTGGCAAAATAGTCACCTGAGTGAATGTTTTTACCTTTAAAATATTTAGTGCACGCATATGGCAGCCATGTCTAGGTGGCTGCGTGATTTATTTTTTCTTTTTATTTCTGTGACATACACTTGCAATAAAAAATAAAAATAAATAACCATCACATCTGCTTTCCAAGAGAGGACCTATTGGCTGTGACCAGGCGTGTAATCCTCATGAGTTTCGATCAAAGTCACAGGCCATTATTTATTTTACTACGCACTTAAAAATAAAATGAACACCAGCAAAAAACTGAGGGGTCAAAATTAAAGTCATAACATCTGTTAGTCAGATAGGTGCAAGTTTGAGTCACATTATTCTTTGATATGGAGAGTCATGTAATGCAACCCCAATTCAAGTACACATACTCATTGACCCACAGATGGGAAACAATGGCCCACAGATGGGAAACACAAAAATGAAACAAAGGGTGAGTGAAATTTGATAACTGGTTAAGATTATACAGACCTCTCTCAACAGTAGTGAGAGACAACATGGATAAGCCAACAGATGGGGTGAGGTCTTACAACAGAGGATTGGATGAGCTGCTCAAGTACTTTGATAGCCAGGCATTAGGAGTGTAGGAAATACTCATACATTGTGTGTGTGCGGAAATCAGCAAGACGTCAGAAGAGAATCTTCTGTGTCTATCAGAACCATATAAGGAGTAGTGGAGGGGGCCTGCACAGATACAAAAGAAGTCAGTAAAGAAAGGGGGTGGAAGATCCTATTAGGCAAAAGGCTTAATTACACCGCATAGAACAGGCCAGTGAGAGCAATTAATGAGGATTGGCAAACTGGAGAGTGGTCATAGAAAATCTGTATCACAGGCCAACATGACCATCAGTACTGAATGAGGGAATCCTAAAGCCAAATACAACTCATGGTTAGGCCTGGTTAATATCTTGGAGGGAGCCTTATAATATGTTTTTGTTTCCATAGCAGTTCATAAGTAAATAACAGATGTTAGTATTACTCAAGGTAATGGTGCTAAATTTATTGACCTCAGAAGGATGGAAAGAGGAGTCTGCCTTGTCAGTCAATGAACTGATGAATTTCTGATAGCTGCAGATGTCAGCGGCGAGTGTTAACTCACTGAGCCATAAGGATATGTCCCCTGTACAGCATATGCCTATACAGCCTTCATCCAAGCGAAATCAGTTCAGATAGTTCTGGCCTACGGCTACTCCAGTGAGGTATTTTCTCTTTGCATTCTAGGGACAGTGAAGAGGTGAAAGAAAATAAACATGATCATACAGATGGTGTGAGTGGACATGCAGTGGTTGAAAGGGCTGCAGATGGGTGAAGCAGCATAGGCACAAAGAACACTACAAAAGGGCTAAGTCAAAAGACTTTAATCGGCTAATTTACAAAAGAGTTAAGAGGAAGGACATCTATTGATCACAACATATTGCAATAGTGAATAAAAAGAAAAGTGCACATGGAGATGCCAACATTTGTGCTGCCACATATATATAATAGAATAAAAATGCATCTAGTCACATAACTGGGTAGTTACATGAAAGTAGTAATGAAAGTTCAGGTCATCCCATGCAGCAGTCCCCAACCCGAAATGGATAGAAGCTGGTCACCACAAGGAGGGGTGAAGGGATTTGAATGCAGCCACTGATGAGTTCATTGGGGCATTAGCAATCATGAGAAGATTTAGCATCCTGTACAAGAGTCCTAAATGTATAGTCAACATTGAGAAAGATGAAAAAGAAGTCAATGGAGATAATTGGGTAGATGGCCTAGAAAGTCAGACTTCCCTGTGGAGATTTCTTGCTGAAGCATATTTTCAATGATACACAATAGGGGCTACCCGTAAATCATCTGGAACCAGGGGCAACCAACACATGTGAAAAAATGTTCCTTGTGAGATAATCAGTTATATACAAACATTAGCAATTGTTCATCAAAGAATGCCAAATTAATTGAGAAAAACAATAACATCAGGCATAGCCAATTTGTATACATCCATGATGTTTAATACATGCTGGCTGTGCTGAGTGCTCAAGTGATCACATAGTACATGAGAATTAAAAGAAACATACAAAAGTGTGCAATACATAAAATACAATGGAACAGTAAAGGTTTGCTGCTGTTTGCTTTGTCAAAGATCTTAATGTCAATACAGCAAACAGAGTTACTCAAGAGCAAGTCCAATTAGAACAAGCGTTGATGGTGTTACGACCCGCAAAGAAATAATGGGTCATCATCAGGACATGAGGTTTAAAGAACAAAAGCTATTCTCATGTATATCAAAAATTCGATTTGTGGTACAGCCATGTCTGTAAATGAGATTACTTATTGATGTATATGCTTAGTCTAATTCTAAAAGAAAAGGGACAAAAAGCAACTAATGTGATGTGATTATAAAATGGTGCAACAAGTGGGCCACCACCTAAAATAAAGTCAGACTTACTTAGTAATTGTTTAAAATGTCCATTAATGAGCGGCGGCGGTATTGATCACCTGACATAAAGTCAATCATTTCGCGTAGAAAGATGACAAAATTAGTCTCACAATATATCAGTTGAAGCTAAAAGTATATTTACTCAATGCATCAAGCATGTTGACAGTATTGGATAAAGCGGGTGTCCCTGAAGGAGTCAGAGAATCACCTGAAAATAGGACTGAATACTATGCGGTGCCCATTCAGCAGTCAGATCACCTAAACAAAGACCCCAAAATGAGCCAAATATTTGGTGGGAGAAGGGAGAGAGACAACATGAATATATAAATAATTTCTCACCACCATAAATGGAGAATTAAACTCCGGTGTGACGAGACATCACCGCAGCAGTCGGTGTGCCGAGCAGACGCAATCTAGAGAGAAGCACATGAAGAGGCTCATGCCATATATCCAAGGAAGTCGCAGAGCGTGTTAGAGAATAGACATAGAAGTTATCTGACTGCAAAGACTAGAACGGGCCACACAGAAATTGTGACCTCAAGGACTAAAAGGGGCCAGGGAAGAATTAACAATGAATGAGGAAAGTGATTGGCCGAAGGAATGTGTTAAGTAATTACATTTGGCAGCAGCTGTCTATTACAGAGCATGGCCATGTCAATTGGTACCACACAGATATACATAATAGATAGGATTTGCATCATTAATCGCTACAATCAATGTAATGACGTAATGTTAAAAAGATAAACATATAACATGATAATCTTCAACCTAGTGGAGGTATAAGATGACCTAAAAAATGTGGATAGTTTCACTGAGTATCCCATATTTAGAAAAAATAATCCAACTCAGTCATTACTGTATGTTTTCTACAAAATCCATCTTTATTATCGTACAGCTAGCCAACTCGTGTTTCGAGGGATAAGCCTCTTCTTCAGGGTGTATAATATCCATCGATAGTTGCATCCATGATACAGTTGTCAAACAATTTCTTAAATGTAGGTTTAAGATTGCCCCATATCAGTATCAGCAATCATGTTGCATCACTTATCAGCAACCTTCACTCGTTACTCTGACTTCCGTAATATTTTGTTTATAAAAATCATACACTAATGACTAAGGTGGAGTCATTTTAAGAAATATTGAACACTCAGTGAAAATTATAAAAGGATTTGAGATTATATTATACCTCCACTAGATTGAACCTTAACTTTGATTAGGTTGGTCTTGGAGGGAAGGCGCAGGGCCCCTTATCCTTTAAAACCAAAATATTTGTTACCCAAATATTTGTCATTTATTATAGCATGATAATCTGATCATATTAAAACCCTAGATAAAACATAAAACCAATATGCAGTGAGAATCAATATGTCAAGTCACGATACGTGATGTAAATATTCAGCATGACTCAAATATTCATTTATCAGAACCTTAGAAATATAGGGCCATATGTAGGTAGCTAAATACCGGTCGGTAATGGCCGAAATTCGGTAAATCTCCCGTTACCGACCGGTATTTAGGCAATTGAGATGTAGGAGGCTAAAAAGAAGGATTCGGTAATTATGAATTGGTAAATACCGATTCATCATTACCGAATTCAAAATTACCGATTCGGAATTACCGATTCCTTATTTACCGAATCGGTAAATAAGAAACGGTAAAAACGAAAAAAGAGATGTAGGTAAATTCGGTAATACCGAATTACATGAAATTCGGTATTTAAGAGTCGGTAATTAACACTGACTGAAAGCAGGTGGTAATCATCTACAGCGTATATGAGCAATCCCAAAATGCAACAGTGTGATCACTATGGCGGCTTTCTATGTGATTGCAAGGCGGCTACGTCTACAGGCAGCAGGAGTGAGGATTTGGAGACGGGAGGAGCGCATTTACAGACAGCGCATCACACTCTTCCAACAGACTGAGGCTGAGATCCATGAAAGGTACAGGCTACACCCCCACACCATCCTGGACTTGATAAGGGACTTGCACCCACTCCTGGAGCACCCAACACCAAGGGCGCACGCCATACCACCACATGTGCAGGTGCTCTGTAGCCTACATCTACTCGCATCTGGCAGTTACCAGGGGTGATAGCTGCGGTAGGTGGGGTGTCTCAGAGTTGCCTGTCCCGTTTCTTCAGAAAGTTCCTGGATGCCATGATGCAGAGAATGCATCACTACATTAGCTTCCCAAACACACAGGCGGAACTGCTGAAAACCAAGACAGACTTTTACCAGATGGCACAGTTCCCGCATGTCATAGGCTATATTGATGGCACACACATTCCAATCTGCCCACCAGCAGCCACTGAGTATATCCACAGGAACAGAAAATCCACCCACTCCATAAATGTGCAGGTAATCTGCGATGCTGCCAACATAATCACTGACATCGTGGCCAAATTTCCTGGGAGCACCCACGACTCATACATCTTCCAGAACAGTGGGATCTACACACGCCTGGCTGCGGGAGAATTTGGAGAAGGATACCTGCTAGGTAAATCACTGTGACACTCACTCATACTTACTGCAGATGAATGTGTATTGGTGTATGTGACTAATGGCACTCTCTTCCTCACCTAGGCGATAGTGCATATGCCGTGCGGTCATTTATCCTCACTCCCTACCTAAACCCATCAACCCTGAGTGAGAGACGATACAATGTGGCACACAAATCAACACGCAACGTTGTGGAGTGCACGTTTGGACTATTGAAAAGCAGGTTCCGCTGCCTCCACAAAAGCGGAGGCGCACGTCAGTACACACCCATCATCTGCTGCAAAATCATTGCAACTTGTGCAATGCTGCACAACCTTGCCACAAAGAAAGGTACAGAAGTGGAATTAACTGATTTTGAGGACAATGATGATGAATTAGCACAGCCAGAGCCCAACGCAGCAGGAGTGCCACCAGCAACAGATGGGAGACAGAGACGGGCAGAGATCACATGCAACTATTTTTAAGTAAGTAAGGAGACACAGCCAGTTGTTGAATGTAATGACGTAGTTTTAATTTCTGGGCACTACTCCACAACACAAACGGCCAAACTTGGCATTCCAATTTGTGACATCCATAGTAGGAAGTCATGGGTTACTTCACCCAATTCTGTCCTGAAAGTGTGGGCTGCATCAGCGTCTGCGGCCACGCACAACAGTACTGGATGCCATTAACTGACTGTCCTCACTGGCTGTGGAACCAGTGGCAGCCCCATGCCGTCTGCTGCTCCTCCGGGTGTCTGTTACAGGGGAGGTAATGCTGCTCCGACTGGTCGTGTCCTCGCTGTCCCCAACTTCCACAGCACCAGTAGTGGCAGACTGACTTGTAAGCAGCACTTCAAGAGCAGTGGTCACCTTTACCAGCCCCCTAGAGACATCAGTGCTGCAGTGCGCCAGCCCCTCCTGCATGGCCACGGAGCGCCTGCAGAGAAGAAGTGGCAGTTGCTAGGCAGTTCACTGCCCTCATATGGTGCTCCGTTTTCTGCTTCTCCCTGCGCCGTGTTACTCTGTCCTCATCCATTTCGCTGCACAGCAGCATCACAGACTGGGACATGTCCCGCATGCCCGCAGCCATCTCCTTCATGCCCTCAGCCATTGAGCTTATGCCCTTGTCAATGTTGGTCATGTTGTCATTGAGGCGCCTCATTTGTCGCTGGACTGACTGAATTGCCTTGCCTTGTAGGCGCCGCACCTTCACCATGGTTGCCTCCAGCCCTCCGAAGACACCATGGCTCTCACCCTGTGGAGGTGGACTGCTCACACGAGCCCTGCGGCGGCGTCTGGCACCTGTGTGTGCTCCCTCAGAAGTGGACGGCAAACCAGCATTGCTACCATCCAGTGGCACAGTAGATGTTTCCCCCCCCCTCGAGTCTTCTGAGGAGGACTCAAACTCCAGCAGTCTGGCAACAGCACGCCTCCTAGGTCTAAGCACTGCAGGTGGTGTTAATGCTGGTGAGGCTAGCAGTAGTGGCGAGGCTAGCTGTGGTGGCGAGGCTAGCAGTAGTGGCGAGGCTAGCTGTAGTGGCGAGGCTGGCTGTGGTGGTGAGGCTGGCTGTGGTGGTGAGGCTGGCTGTGGTGGTGTTGTGTGCCCTGCACTCGTACTGGCCTTCTCTGTCATGTCCTTCCGGGGTGCCCTCTCTCCCTTGTCCTGAGCAGTCCTGCGCGATGTCTCGCCTGTGGACAGAAATTGTACATTAGCTCAGTGTACCTGCAGCCCTGCATTGCAAGAATAAATATACATTTCTGCCACACTATCTCATTGTCTTCTGCCTGCTTATCGCTGATGTGTGTCACATGCCTTGTTGTTCATTGCGATTCCTGTCATGATAGGGGTTTCACTGACTACATCTCCCATAATGCATTGCTGGTTTGAACAAAAATCTGTACTGGAGTGGGATTCACATAGCCCAATTGGGGATTTGGGATAGGGGAAGGGGAAGGGGGGGCACAATGCTGTGCATGCTTCTTACCTTGTTTGGAAGCAGCCCTGGCAGAGCTGTCTGCATCCCCGATCCCACAGACACTTTCTGGCTCTATCGTGGACTCCACGAGCCACTCAAGTTCAGTCAGGGCAGGTGCCCTGTTCCTTCCTCCTCCTGTCAGCCTCGCTTGTTTATTAAGATCAGCCATCTTCCTCTTGGTGATGATCCTGATGTCATACCACCGCTTCTTGAGCACATCAATGTCCCGGGGGTCACTCCAAAGGCATTCACCTGAGACTGGATTTCAAGCCAGATGTTCCTTTTACTGACTCTGCAACTTGCAGGGACTGCTTTCCAAACAGCTTTGTGTGCTGCTTCACTACCTCCTCCACAAGGACCTGCAGTTCCCTCTGACTGAATTTCAGTTTCCTCTTCCTTTCCCCTCCTTCTCTTTCTGTGTCCTGGCTGGCCATTGTGCAAGATTTGCAGACGAGGTTAAGGCAGTGGCTCTGTTGCTCTCCTCTGCACTCCCAGCCTCTCCAGAAGGTTCTGCTTGTGTGCACCTGCCTGGGTGTGGCCACTTCCTGGTTGGGAGGGGTGGTGGTTGCACAGGATTGGCTGATTCCTCAATTGCTGTTTTTTTGAATTACCGATCGGTTTTTCCGATTCGATATTTACCGATTCGGTAAATACCGAATCGGAAAAACCGATCGGTATTGTGGATTCGGTAAATATTTACCGATTTTTACCGATTCGGTATTATTTACCGAATTATTACGTACATCGGGAATACCGATTGCTAAATACCGATTCGGTAAAATTCGGTAATTAGAAATCGGTATTTCCAGATTACCTACATATGGCCCATAATACTCGAGACTTCTGCAATTAACACAATAGTTGAAAATGTTGTCATCATAACGTAGCCAAAGACATGTGTGATATTTTAATGTTATGATGGGACAACACATTGGCAGTCAAAATAAAACTTAAGAGAGCTCAGCTACCATTAATAATGCAGCAAAGTTAAGATGCTAGCCAGCCATGGGTATAAGATATAAAGTATTCTTTCCCAGTCAGTGAAAGACTTAAAAAATATAACTGCCGTGCTTAATTTGTAAATGAATGAGTGCCCGTGTCCAAAGCTCTGCTGAGGAGCCAGAGGAAGGTGAAATTAAAGATGAGTATGCCAAATACCAAAGCTCTGTAGCCTTCAATTCACCTTTGGCCTCTTTAATGCACTGCCAGGCACCCCCTGCCCCTTTATCTCTCTCTTGCAGGTTTTTGCTTTCTCTCTTTGTGACGGTTTTTCCATCTTTCCCTTCCTCCATCTTTCCGCTTAGTGTGTTTTCCCTCTATTGATCTCAGCAAATGTCCAAAAAGGAAAAATAAATGCTGGTCCCAAAAATAAGTGCCTTTGGTCCCAGTGGTGGCTGGTACCATGAATAATTGACGGAGCAAGCACATCAGTTATTTGACCCACTAACCAGCAATACCTTTAAGGCCAACATCAAAGCTCTCAATCATGGTTCGTTATAAACAGTGTTTATGACAAACCATGACTGGGAGCTCTGATGTTGAGGCTGAAGGCACTGCGAGTTTCTTACAGTGCTTGTCAGTGGGTCATAAATATAAAAATAAAATATGTACCTACCCTCTGTATTGCACTGGTTCGCCTCCTCTGGTCCTCATGCTTCCAGTCCATCGGCACTGGTCTGAGCCAATTCCCCCAACCAATCCAGACGCTACTCTCACGCAGCTGATAATGTTAAGCAACATGAGAGAAGCACCAGGATTGGTTGGAGTGGGCTGGCTCGACTCTCCCTCGGGCACTGGGGCCTGTGCCTGCTCTCCAGCCAACTGTCTAAGAAAGCTTGGGTTGTAGAGGTTTAAAGTGCACAAGCCAGGATGGCTGTCGGAAGACAGCCAGCCAAAGTGATATGCACACACTAAACTGGAGTGAGCACCACTCCCCTACTGCCAGTCAGCAGCAGTGGCCCGCCCCTCCCTCACACACGGTTCGGGCTGGGAGCACTGTAAAATAAAATGGTGATAAATCCATTTTATTATCACTTTAATTTTCACCTTTACTGCACTTGCAGCAGGGGGGCGACACTCCTCCACCTTAATGGAGGAGCCACCGCTGTTTGGTCCCCAATGACAACCACCAATTAAGCACTGTAACTAGTCAGATAAAAGAAAAGTAAATGATCTGAGTTCATGCAGAGAAGATACAATTGTATTCTTCCATATGTTTAATCCTCTTACAATACTGTTACATTTCAAAATTTATCTGCAGTCAGCCTTATTCAGCAATAACTGCAGGCCACGATCTTGTGGTTGTTTTACCACCTGTTGAATGACCTGCCAACCTATGCTATTTTTGGAGCATGGAGTCATACCCCGCAGCAAAGTGGATTTCCTCATTTGCATCGAGGGTGAAGTATTGGAAAGCAAGAAATGCCTCTCAGATTGTGAGCAGGTGCTCTATTAGTGGTACAGAGAGAGCAGTGTGTGTCCTCCTTCAATAGGAAATATTGTGAGCCAGTCTAAAGTTGCAAATATTTTATAGAATGCCTCACTTCCAATATTAGCCTGGCTTTTTATGTCTACCTATAGGCAGCTTTTAACTCTCTGTTGTCAAAAGGCCTCTTGTGGACCATACCAAAACTTACAATGGACTTTGGGCCCGCCCATCATTTCCACTGGCTGGCTTTCTTGTCACTCTTATTTGCTTGCTTCTGATGTGATGGCTTTTCTTCCTTTTCTCGTTTTTGTTCTCCACAGGACCATAGATTCTTGGCCATTGTTTTGATTGGCCTACTTGTATTCTTCCACTTCTCACATTTCAAGTATTGCTTTTTTATTTTGCTTTCTGCACTCCATGAGAGAAAATGTGATTTCCTGCTCTTTCCCTTGTGCTGCTTCTCCATGGAAATCCCTGCCCCTCTCCCTCCCCCCAAATGCCTCATGTTCCTCCTACGTCCCCAAACCCAGCTCATCCATTGATTTCCCTAACTCAGCGTCTTATTTTTTGGGTCTTGCACTAGAAAAAACCTTTTGCTTTTACCAAAATTATATGAATTGATAGGGGCTTTCAGGCAGCCCTCTTCATCCATTGGTCTGCAGGGGTGTCATTCACATATTTCGACTGCCTACTGCAGCATATAGCCTGAGCCACTGGCTAACCACATTTTATCCATTGGCTAACGTTATTGTGAGTGACAGCACTCTGTTCTTTATCGAGGATTACATCCACACACAAAGTAGTTCTATTCAGTGCCAAGGACAGCTATGGCAATGTGAGCCTTTTGAGATTAAGATATTTATTTTTGGTTTTAGCCAATGTGTGTTTTTGTAATACAGGCCATTGGTTCTCCCAACAGTAAAATTTTACAAAAACCATTATAAAACAAAACAACCATTGTAAAGGGAAAAGGCTGGGAGCTGACGCCACAACATTTGATTGTTTCCAATGCTTTCTCCTTTCTTGTTTCTCCATCAACAAGGATTCGCTCACTGCCATGTTCACTCCTCACCCACCCACTTCCCCACCTGCTGCTCCACATCTCCTCACCCCCACTGTCATGGTCCTTTTATCTGGTTTGCCCAGGAGCTGTAACTTGCTGTCGGGCTGCACTATTTTTTAACAAAGTGCTTTCTCGCATTTTTTAATTAATTTTTTTATTTACCACTCAAAGAGGCATTCTTCATCTTGGAACAGATAATTAATAATAAATAAAATGGTGCCTGTTGTCTTGCCACATGCGCTTCCATGATTGGTGGCACATGCGCAGACATTCGGCAGCATGATGGACCACCATCCTGTCAAGAGGCATGGACATGGCAGAAAGCTCTTTCTTCGTGATTTGTTTTTGCTGAGTAGCTTTAGCAAAAATCACTGGCAATGCCAATAGGTCGAAAAGGCGAGAACATGTTGCAATGCATGTTGGAATGTATGCAAGGAAGGATTAGTAATCTCCTTCAACAGTGCCTGCCACAGCAAGAAGATAGGCTTTCATTGGAACGATGCCATAAGTAGTATATATTGCTCTTTTTAGATAGGATTTGGATACATCATTGTTGTTTATTTAAGTGCTTTGTAATCTAAATCACACTTGAAAGTTATTCTTTCAGTTAGCAAAAAATGTGTTTGCATCGGGATTGCCATGGATATTTGTAGAGTCCACAGGGATTAAATGTTTCACACTGGAAGAGCCACTTTGTTGCTTCTACGATTCCAAAGAAATTCTCAGAACAGTCTGACTTCAAATATAACTTTTCCATCTACAGTCAGGAATCTGCCAAAGCTGATCAGCAACTGCATATGAATTTCGCTTTGGTTGTGGCTCATCGGGCAGCTGCAGAAAACTGATTCGACAGTCTGATGCTTATACCAATCAGCATAATTGTTTCAAAAGTAAACATGCGTGCAATAAATTTACTATAGTGGTTAGGAGAGATGGCTAGTGCAAGATGTTTTGAAGCCCTGGGTAAAGTGCAGCTGTCGCCCCTCCAGTAGAAAGTATGTATTCTCCATCATAAGCCACACACACAAGACCACACGCACAAGAAACGCACGTGCACATACACACCCACGTATAAAATAGCAAATTAAGATATCGCCATAAACTCCATGATCTGACCGTGCCCACTTTTTATTTGAGACTTTGGCATCATGACAGTACATGGGTGATGTGACCAGAGCATAACAGATGCAGTGATAAACTGGAGGACCATAACAAGCTCCAATTGCTACGTTCATGCGCCCCACATTTCACTGCTGACATTTCAATGAAGAATCCTCCCTACTGTGCCATGTATGACAGAGTTGTCTGAAGTGGGGACATTGCTAATGAACCCTACTTCGAAACACTGATCACTGCCTAATCATCACAAGGAACCGGTGCTTTAAATGGAAATACAGAAGTGCTGGTATTCTCTATCCAGCTTACCTATTTGTTCATGAGAAGTGTCAGTAAGTACTCACCCATTAAATGTACTGCAGCAGAGCTAAAAAGTGCAGCTACTCTCTTTTTCAGCTTAAAGAAGTGCAGGTACGCAGTACCAGACAGAACCTGCCCATTTAAAGCAGTGCAATGAGCATATGAAAGGCAAATAGCTGATCCAACTACTTAATACTAAATGTTTTCTTTAAGATGCCGAATTAATCTCTCTTATTGTATGTAGTGCAAAAAAGCTTGATGTATTGTATTACTGCATTGAATAATTTAAAAGCCTAATACAAATAATGGAACCATGAAAGGCAAATAGACTCCCCCATCCCCTCATGGATTCAGCCTGACTACTCACTTGGGCCTGATTTAGAGTTCGACAGATGGGTTACTCCGTCACAAACGTGGCGGGTATCCCGCCCACCATATTACAAGTGCCATTGGATATACTGCAATTGTAATGCGGTGGACAGGATATCCGTCACGTATATGGAGGAGTAATCCCTCCACCAAACTCTTACTCAGGCCCTTTGTTCTCTGATAGCCAGAGTCAGACTTTCTTTATCCTGAAATAAGTGTACTCTCTCGGGTATGGGATTCCTGTCACTCAGACAAATGGGTCATTGGCAGAAGTTGCCCTGCCACTGGAGAAGATGCCCAGCAGGGTTAAAGGTCAGAAAACAGAAGCATGTTTCTCATGCAGTGAGACTGCGCATATCTATGGCCAGTGTGAAAAAGCTGGCGAGATGGGCTGTGCCCTGGGCATGGCCTTCTAACATAAAACATCGCAATTTCTAATCCTAGCTTAAGAACCAACTTAAAGCACATTTTTTTATAATATCTTGATTGAGTCAAGAAAGAGTTAGCAACACTTAAGCAAAATGTTGAGGTTTCATTATTAATGCAGTGACGACAGCAACGCTGCCCGTTTTGAGATCAAATAATTCTAATATAATTGTGCAGCACGACAATATTTACTTTCACATAAGTCTGTCTCTGTTTCAGTACCAAGAATATACTTCGACGAAAGCTGGTCGTATTTGCCTCATAGTCAGGCGAGTCTGTCGAGGGAGCTGAGACAGCAATGCAGGCCAGCCTCTGCCTGAACATGGCTGCCGTGGGCAGCATTTGAGTTGCATACATGTACATACTGGAGCGGGTCTGGTTTCTCCAGAATAAACTGGCTGCATTGGTCTAGATTTTCTGGCACAGAAGTCTCGAAATGGCAGAATTTTTTTTTCGGTTTGCACTAGAGTGGGATACCAGCTGACATGCATAACATCTTCAAGAGAAGCAATCAGGTGGAATCCATACAGAAAAAAACACACATATGCCCTTACAACTCCAAAGTGTCTATCTGAAATTCACCAAAATGGCCTTCTCCATATTTGAAAGCATCATGATGACTGCGTACCCACTTTAATATTAATCAATCATTAGATTTGTAAAGCGCTTCTTGCCACCCTCGAGGTGACGTATTTATGTAGTGTTGAATTATTGGCATCACTTGCTTTTAATGTTAATATCAAAAGCAGCATTGATCTCATCTAACACGTGTCAGAGGCATGCACGACACAGCTAGGAAGCCATAACCAAGGCGCCTAATTTCAGCTGCCGCTTAATAATACACCAGCTCAACAAAACAATGATATTTCAAGTTGCATCAGAAATAATTTACTTTGGGTGGTGCATCTGCGATTAAGTCCAGTTCCAAAACAATGTGGAGGTGATAAACAGAGATATCTTTCCAGGTCTGTCAAGGGAGTATTAGCAGAATTTGATAATTTCGATCTGTAGTATGGATCTATAAAAGAATAAGGTTTCTCAAATGGACGTACAATATTTTTATTAAGTGATGGTCATTCAAATACCATGATAGTTTGTATGTTGCTTGTAATATGTATTTTGAATAAAGGAATTTGGCACCAGACAATGGTTGTTTAGATGAAAAACTCTTTCCGTCTTTCAGTTTTGACAAAAAATCTATATCATATTTTTCTTCAGTGCCTCCCAATTTGAGTGTTTCTGCATGTACCTTTGTGCAGAGCAAGGAGGTAAACACGCCTGATTTCTATGTTACCTGAAGTAATGGTCAAACGTGAGGAAGGAAGCCTGTGGTTGTTTAACTGCCACAATAAATACACTATAAAGTTAGAAATAATGGAAACATTAATCAGTCAGGGAGGAGTGTTGGCTCTCAACCAATTTAAAATAAATCATTGAGTTGTCCTATATTATAGGGCAAGTGAATTACTGCCACAATTAATCCATGATTTCCAAACTTTGTCTTGCCAAAAGAGATACCTTTATTGGAACAAATTAAGTGAGCTACTATATCTAGCATCTGTTTTTTGCCATTGAGCAATCCCGTAAAAATAGACTCTATGAATCTTGTATTGCGACTCGCAGTAGAAAAGCAACTTTTTTGGTGGAAGATTTAAAGTAAGAAAGGCTGTAAGCAATATCAGTATTTTAAACCAGGCTGCATAATAAACAATGTTGCAACCTGCGTGAATCTGCTATGCATGTTACATTTTGCTTTTTCACATTAAAATCTCTGCTGACAATTTGTTTTTGGCAACAATGACCTGAATCTCTACATTATATCAATGTAGGTGATTAGGAAAACATATAAGGCTATTCAGTGGTGCAATAAGGGGACGCAGACCCTCATGCAAGCAAGAATAATGGGACCCTACTCCCAGGATCGATAGTAAAAGACAGGTATAATTGTACATTGAGTCTACCGATTGAAATAGGAGAATAGACAATAAAATATCAACTGTTTTTTTTTAGAAACATAATTACTTTGACCTTTTAAGCTGACAGTCTTGTTTGTTATTAGATGCCATGATGAAGAACACAAGGGTATTAAAGAATATATTTCCTATGTCGATACATAAACTACATCTTTTGAAGAATTCAACTTTAGTGGCAATTGTCAAAATTGGTGCTGGCAAGAAAATATGTCGTCTGAGATAATTTAATTGAAAGGCAGAATTTATTTTCCTATTGCTGGACCAAATGTACAATTCATGTTAATAAATGAAAACATTATACAACTGCTCTATAAAACGGATAAACAACACACAGGTACTGGCATCGGCATCAAATAGCTTTACAGCAAAAGCCAAATAATCCGAGTACCCTATGTACTGTGAAGTAGTTTATAATCCAGGTAACGTCACTATACGTAATTGGCTGGTTGATATCTCTTTTAATGTTAATGAGCCTGGAAATAGTACTTCTTGACAACAGTTTGAATTCCATGCAACTATTCACCTCCCTTTTATAAAATGATTTCCTTTTTATTTTGGAAGACTGTCAGCCACTGTATGTTTAATTTATCATAGAAGTCTCCTTTTTTTTTTAAAAATATTTTTATTAAGTTTTCACTCTTTCATTTTAACATGGCACAGATCGAATAAGTATGGTTATGGTACATTCAGAACATCAATAAACATAGATAATAAAGAGAAGAAAAACATTTGAAAAGAGACACTTCCCACTTTGGGCTGATTATCCGACACAGCATACTGCATGTTACAATAGTACTTAACATTGTTTTACAAACCCCCCCCGATAAATTATAAGCATCAACATGATAACCTTCAGGAAAAAAAGAGAAAAAAAAGGGGAAAAGTGCAGATCAACATGGATAAGCAGATACAGGCAGCCGAGCCTTCTTGCCACCTAATCGTACGGCCTACATAAAGTTTACTGTAGCCAGTCCGTGACAGGAGCCCAGATTTTGCATCCCAAAGCCCTTTTTTTCCTCCCTTTGGTCTTATAAATTGAGATTTCTAAATTATAAGTAGCTAATAATCTCGACCGCCAATTGATAAAAGTGGGTGGGTCGGGACTAATCCATTCGTTGGTGATACATGATCGGACAATGGCCATAGCGATAAACAACAAGCCAATCATAGATCTTGGCCTTGGATGAACCTCCCTATCAAATCCCACGCCCAAAATTACCGATTCCCCGGTAATTTTTATCGGTGTCCCAAATATCACACCCAACAAATTCTCAATTTCTTGCAAGAAAACCCTAATCTAGGGCAGGAGAAAAACATATGAGCCGAATCTGCAGCTTGTAGTCCACACCTATTACATTTATCCCCTTCAATCCCCCCATTTAGCAATCTTCCCTGGGGTATAATATAAATCAAAAAGAGACATCAAATGCTGACTCCTTAGTCTACCAGTCATTAAAATCTGGTTCGCCAGACCTATAAATTCTTCTACACTAATACCGGCAACCCCAAGCTTATTCTCCCATTTAACATTCCACGTATCAATGTCATCCGGAAATGCTTCCAATATCTGTCGATATACCTGCCCTATTGAAGTTTTTTTCCTCACTTTTTCAATCAGGGGGATTCTAGCCAGCTGTAGCTCTGCTCCTGACCCAAGCCGACCTAGAAAGCTACGAACTTGAAGATATTTTAAAAAGTCATGCGTTGCTAGGTCGAACTTCTCCTGTAGATCTGCAAAGGACATAAATTGGCCCTCTTCAAATAAATCGCCCAAACAACTAAGATCTTTCAAACCCCATCTAAATGTGACTTGATCCCGAAAAATAGAGGGAAGCAAACCTGAAGCTTTAAAAGGGGTATAAACATTAAGGTTTGGGATGTTCAGCTTTCGCCTAATCTGCTTCCAAACTTGAAATGCAGCCTTGAGTATCTTAAACTTGTTTTTTTTTATAATAACTGGGCTCCAATATCCTAACCAAACAGCTATTGGCCTCATCCCCTAACCCCAAGACATAAATGGATGGTCTATTAAAAGCAGGGATTTCCGCCTTTCCCCCAACTAAAAGAGGGCCCATATACTGTAACATGGATGCCCAATAATACACCAAAAAGTGTGGGATACCCCATCCTCCCCGATCTCTCGGTAAAATCATTCTTTTAAATGCCCTTCTTGGTCTCCTATAACTCCAAAGAAATCTGGAGCAAATCCGCTCTAGCTTAATAAAACAGGAAGCAGAGAACTCAAGGGGGATTGTTATAAACATATAAAGAAACTTCGGAAGAGCCATCATTTTTAAAACATTACAACGCCCATGAAGAGAAAGATGTAGGTGATCTAATCTTTCCAGAGTTTTATTAACTTTATCCATCACTGGTGTGATGTTCAGATCCGGTATCTGGTCCACTTCCGATGTAATTTTAACTCCCAAATATGTTGCTGAGGAAACTATTGGTAGATTTGCCGGAAACTTAGTGTGTGAGTGAAGCATCTGAGTTTTATCTATATTTAATTTGTAACCGGAAAATCTACCAAACTGCTCAGCCAAAATCTTTATAGCAGGAAGTGCCGAGGTAATGTCACTAGTGAGAACCACAATATCATCAGCATACGCTAATGCTCTATATTCATTATATGAACTCTAATCGGTTTAATATTAGGGCTCAAATTAAGTTTATTAAGAAATAAATCAATATACAGTGCAAAAAACAGGTGGGAGCATGGGTACCCCTGCCTGGTACCTCTGCTGATACTAAATGGGCTTGATTCCTGCCCAGAGATCCGTATAACAGCCACTGGATTAATATATAAAGCCTTAACTGCTTGAATAAATTCCGAGCAAAAGCCCTTCCGGTGCATTGCATCCCACAGGAACCGCCAGGAGACCCTGTCGAACGCCTTTTCGGCGTCCAACAGGATCACTCCCAGTGGAGACTCCGTAGCCTGAGCCCAATCTAAAAGAGCTATTACACGTCTCACGTGGTCGGCTGTATCCCTTCCGGGAATGAACCCATGCTGATAATCAGAAACTAAAAAAGTAATAATCTTCCCTAAACGACAAGCCAGAATTTTTGAAAAGATCTTGCTATCAGAATTAATCAAAGAGATAGGTCGATATGAGGAAGGGTACAGCTCTGATTTATCTTTTTTTAAAAAAAACAATAATAGTAGTTTTTCGCCAAGAATCCGGAACTGAACCCCGTTGAGCAGCTTGAAATAATAACATAAGTTCTGGTCGAAGCACCTGCCGAAACGTCTTAAAAAATTTGAGAGGGATACCGTCCGGCCCTACCGCTTTACCAGTGGCTAAAGACACAATAGCTCCCTCGACTTCTTCCCAGGTAATATGTGCAGCCAATTGTTCATTCTGATCAAATGTTACCTTATTTGTCTCTACTTCTAAACAAAATTCCTGCATCATATCGTTTCCTTCAACAATCTCTCCCTCAGTATATAAATGATGATAATACCTGCTAAACACACCTAGAACTTCTTCCGGGGAGTCCTGAATCAGATCACCCTGGTCCTTAATTCTGTTAATTCGATTAGCCACTTCCCTTTGCTGCAATCTCTTTGCTAATATTCTCCCAATATTTTCCCCTATTTCATATACTTGAGCCCTATAAAGGGCAGATTTAGCGGCTACCTTCTCCGCCAAATGTTGATGAATCTTCATTTTCAAGATAGCAATAGCTTTGTGAGTTTCCTCATCACTTAAATGCCTTACTATTTTCCCCATAAGCTCTATTTCTAGCAGTCTTAACTGTTCAATCCACCCTTTAATTTCCGCTAGAGTTTTCCGTTGGTTAGATAAGGAGTAACTGAGAGTCTTCCCCCCAAACCCCAGCCTTGAAGGCATCCCATACAATAGGATCAGGAGCTGAGCCCCTGTTAATTTAAAAAAACTCTTGAATCCAATTACCCATGTGCACTCAATATGCCGAATCCAGTAGAAGTTTTCTTTAAAAAGTCCAAGATTTTGGCTGTCTCTTAGAGCTGACTGATAATTCTAAAATTAACGGGTTATGATTTGAAACAACCCTGGGTACAATCTCTATCATAGCTCTCTCAGCTTTTTCCACAGGAACAAAAAAAAAAGTCAATACGCACACATTTTCTATGGGGTGCTGAAAATAAAGTGGCTCCAGGATCATTTCTTCTATGCCTATGCCACACATCCACCAGCCCAAACCCCTTAACTAACCCTTGAGTGGCTTTAAAAACTTTGCCTTTCCTCCCCCTATATGGGAGATTACCCGTTATGTCAAAACAACTATCTAAGTGTAAATTAAAATCTCCACAAAGAATTACGGGAGGAGGCCATGAAGCTAGTTCAACACTCAAATAATGCAGCACTTCCGGGTCATCTAAATTTGATCCATAAATGGAGCAGATTGACAGCAAAGAACCATTGACCAAGATTTCAACGATAGCCCACCGCCCCAAAATGTCCTCTTTTACACGTTTACATACTCCTAGACCGTGTTTAGCCAATATGGCTACAACTCTAGTCGTAGCACCTTGCCTAGTACAGGCAAGCACATCCAAACCCAGATCCCTCAACCACCCCCGATTATTCCAAGAGATATGGGTTTCTTGTAAACAGAGCAGGTCGATATGCATAACCTGTAAAATTTGAGCTGTCACTCCTCTTTTCCTCCTATCATTCAAACCACATATATTCCAAGAGCCAATACATAAGCTACCAATCATCATTAATTCTAAAAAATTTCAACTCAGGTCGGACCAGCCCATACCCAAAGCTAAGTACCATAAACATGAAACAGAACACCTTCTCTCACAAAAAACATGTACCATGACCATAATAAGAAAACAGCACCCTACGCCGCCAGTGCCACCCCCCTCCTCGCCCCCACCCCACCCCAAATCCACCCCAGCCCCCACCTTCCCCTTCCCCCTCCACCCCTCCCTCCCACATGAGGCATAAGGACCTTGGTCCTCTGTGATGGAAAGCGGATAGTGAACCACCCCCCCTGGGTCCCTCCCCCTGATATAGGCAGACCATAGTGCAATCAGAAAAACAAAAAGTCCACATTTTAGGCTAGAAAGCAGGGAAGGGCAGTGCAGACATCAGACAAATATAGAAACAAAACACCTTATCCACCTCAGATTGTACTCAAAAACTCTTTGGCTAGAATTTCAGACACAAAAAATTGTGTCTGGCCCCTATGTATGATTTTCAGTTTAGCTGGGTTGAGTAAGAAAGCCTGAGCCCCCTTCGCCTGGAATAAAGGGATCATTTGCCGAAGATGCCACCTCTTTTGGACTGTGGCCTGACAGAAATCTGGGCGGACTAAGAATTCACATCCCTTGCCCGCTCTCTTCCTGTCCGGTCGTGCCAAATCATATATTGCTTCCCGTAACAAAAAATTATTAAGGCATATCAAAATTGCTCTAGGCCTTTCAATTGACCCCCCCGCCTTCATTGACTGATTAAATGGGAACCGATGAGCTCTCTGTAACTCAACTTTCCAGTCCCACTGCTGCAACTCAGGGAGGGCTTCTGAGAAAAGTTCAACTACAAACTGCCGGACATCATTGCCCTTCAGTCCTTCAGGCACTCCCAGAATCGGCAGATTGTTCCTTCTGGAGCGATTTTCTAAATCAATCAGTTTCCAAACTGTGTCATCTTTCTGAGCCTTCAAGGATTCAGTTATGGCTTTCTGCTGTGCCAATTCATCTTCCAGTGCTGAGATTCTGGTTTCAGCTTCCCCGATTCTAATTGCAAAATCCAAGCAAGATTTAGCTACTCTGCACACGGCATTCTGCAATTTACGCACCGCCCCCTGGGTCCGGAGCCCTTCCACCCTAGTCTCTTCTCGATGGGTCATTATACTTTGATAAATGGTAGCGAGAGTAATTTCAGGTGGCACCCCTGACCCAGCATCTTCTTTGAGGGTTTCTCCTTGCCCTATTTCATCAGCAAGTTGAGGAGAAAACGAATAGTCCCAGACTAAAGAGCCTACAGTGCCTAGAGCCCCGTTTACCAGAGATTCACGCACCCCCCTTTGCTTCCGGACATTCTCGTTATTTACAGAGGCCTCCTCACTTATCTCACTTCCATCATCTGCCCAATCTTTACCCAGGCTCTCATCCCCGGAAGAGTTAGAGGGATCCGACATAGAGTAGAACTTATCGCCCGAATCCACTTCTTTAGAGCCAACTGTGGTCGATTGGTCCAAAATCTGAGAGCCCTGCATTCCACCTTCCTCCCTTTCCAAACTGCCACAGTGCACGTTATGGCTATTGGCCTCCAGCACCTGACCAGTCACCAAGGGGTTAACACTAGGGGTTGCTGCAGAAACAGAGACCTTAGGATCATTTTCCACTGCTACTTCTCTAAAAATCTAATTTCCTGCTAAGCCCAGCTCATCCTCTGATGAAAATATAGCCACTTGAATGTCTCCTTCCCTTACAGCTCCAGCGCTCTGCAAGTCACTTCTCAGGCCCTCCAAGCATCCCTGGGCTGCCCCCTTGCCACCATTCGCTTCGTTAAGAGTCTCCCCCACATTGAAATCGATACCTTGTATTGTCGGAGAAGTTGGCCCCACGGCAACATTGTTTGCAAAACTCTTCACGGTGCTTAAACCACACTCCACTGGCACGTCAGCAGCTTCCACCGGGATCTTGCCTTTACCGACTTGTTTTTTAAATAGACTTGGAACCGTGTGACGGCTCCGATTTAACATACCGTCCTTTACTGCAAGAACTGCAGAAACTGGTGAAGAGCCATTTGCGTGTCGACGAGCAGCGCTGTCTCCTCCTTTCCTGAGGCAGGTCTTCGCCGGACTCCCTGCAGCTGGGACCTCGCCTGCCGGAGGCGCCCAGGTCTTAGCGCCCCTGGCCGTACTTTTCAGGGGCATCACGACAAATATGGAGGATAGAACTATGTGCCTCCTAACCAAAGAGACAAAAAGAGTGTGCTTGGAGTATTTTGAGAGAGTCATACGCCAGACCAAAAACTGCCACAGCATATTCAGCTTATTCGCCCAATTATACACATCATTCTCACGTTCTCCGGTTTTCCGATTCTCCGATATACCGATCACTATGGGGTTGTAAAAAAGCGGCAGGGGGGAGGGATTATTCCGGGAGAATGCCGATATCCAGCTTACTCGGCCGAGCAAACGACCGCCATCTTGCCTCAGAGCATATCATAGCAGTCTCAAGGCTCAATTTTGAGCTGAAATAGGCTCTTTGAGGGGCTTTGTGTATATTTTACTAAGTCTATCTATCTATCTATCTATCTATCTATCTGTCTATCTACATATTATATATGCACAAACACAGAATGTAACATGCTATCTGCATATATGATTTATGTTGAGGCGTTTTTCATGTGTATTTATTTTAGCAAAAGGTATTCAACCAAAACCAGGGTGAAAAGGGGTTACATTTCTGCAGCAAGGTAAAAGCACATTGAAAAGATAGCCCAACTATAAGGAAAGTCGTTTACCTGTGTAAAGTAATTGTTATATGCAATCTGAGAGGCACTAAAACATGTTTTTCTTATGTCACTTTTGCTGTACTGTGGTAATAAAGTCAAATTTTTCCTTTGCACTGTTATAATAAGTGTGTGAATGTGCATTTATTACAAGATTTGCTCTGAATAACGTTATTGGGCCACATTTATTTTCACTGCCATGGTGTATTTCCCATTATGCACAGGGCTAAAATCATTTGAGGGCTCTGCGCCCAACCCTGCTGTGGCCAGCCAACTCCCCCACTTTAAACACCCTTTGGCCGTGTGCAGTAGGGAGTTGGTCGAAGGCCTTGTGAACAAGCCACCGCTGGAACCTGACCCCCGTTGTGCCATTGGCTGTTTGCACCCGGGTTGGGCCACAGGGTCTGGCCTCCTGCATCCAACTCCCCACAGATGCCCAATTCCATGCGGGCATCCAACCCACATTTTGTTTTTCATTAATCAAGTTATCGATTTTTTGTGCAGATACCATGGTACTCTGCTTAAGTTTCACCCCCACAGTACTGCGGTACCACGCAAACATCCCCGAGAAAGTTTGCAAGGTCCCTCAGTAGCATTGAGTGAAGTTTGCACTGTGACTCCCGGACAGTGCAGCATTACTTCACAGGAGGACCATGATAGGTCTGCTGCATCCCTGCCACAATTCTTTTTTAATTTTCCCCATGGTGGGGTCCCTCCCACAAGTGCCTGAGGGTCAGGGTGTTCCTACCCTGCCCACGCATGCCCTATTTTTTGAACATTTTCAGGACACAGGGCCGAAATCCTCAAATCCTGTAATGGTGGCCACAATATTTCCTTCTGAGTTGCATCCAGCCAATCAGATTGATTGGTACCATGGGACTGAAAAGGCCAATGGGAGAAAAATCTCCCTCTGCCAATCAGAGGATCCTATTTTTTAAAATGTTGTTACCTTGATACTCCTCCAGGACCAATCATTCAGATGTACCTAACATTTTAACCTCTTAAAGCCCAAGCACCTCATTAAACGTGAATTTCTCAAAAACAGCTTAACGGATTTCCACCAAATTACAAAAAGGAAACTTTCTCATTTAAGTTTGAACTTTTTGCCAAATTTGGTGTAATTCCATTCAGCCATATTTTTTCTGTATCAGACTGCAAAATATCATATGGGAATTAACATGTGAAATCAAAGTTTTGGGGCCCTCCTTTTTCTTGGCCCTCACTTGATGGATTGGCCCGAAAATTTCCATGAAAGAGCCAAGATGGATGGAATTGTTTTTTTGAAAGATTTGTGCTGGTCTGTCAAATGATATCAAAGTTATTAGCAAAAAAAAAAATATATATATATATATACTTTTCCTAACTATAAGTACACTTGCGCCACACACACACACACACTTGCATATATTCATATATTCAGGCATTTGACTACGTGCAATATTTAGATGTTTAAATATTTGCCCTGTATATGTAGTGCATACATGCAGTGTGCGTAGTGATATAAAAAAAATATTCCATAGACACACAAGGTCAGTTCACAAATACTTGTAAAATATGAATTTCTACCAAAATGAGGCTTAGATTTAGACTGACTTTGTTCCGTCCAAATCACATACAGAGGTTTGTGTTCTTCAGAAGAACTCTCCGGCCCAGTGCTAGCATACACAGATTTTGGAGCCAGTAGTTGCTGGTGCCCTTTATTTACAAATTACAAATACTGTGATTTCTGTAGGAAAAAATCACATGTAGCGCGTCGAAAGGAATACATTCAAAACATTAAAAGGAACAAACGATGGAAGGGAAAACAGGTGCTGCCAAATGTACACCTGAAACAAATTGCCCAATCAAACTAACTGTTGCTCCATGTAGTGCAAGCATAAAAGTAAACACGTTCTTGGGCGTATTGATGGGAAGGGAGATCAGCCGGCCAAGGCCAGACATGCATTGTGACTGGCGAAAATAGGTATGTGCTCGAGAGAATGTTCAGTGTAATTGGAAGGCGCATTTATGCACTGGACTAGCTATTTATTTCTAACACTCAATCTAATTTTGGCTGCAAGCTACCTTTGAGTCTATGACAGGCCACTCACTCAAACTCAACGTTTATCGAACCTGAACAATAAAATGCACTTAAACTGGTCACAACCTTTGGGTGAGACACAAACTCTTAAAAAAGGAAGGAATTGTCAGGTGCCCACAATTTGCCGGGGGAGCATTCGAAATAAAGGCATCACTTATAAAACATGCAGCGTTGCATCATGGATGTCACAGCATACAAAGCTGTTGTCAGGGCCGCATCATTTAATATCCATGTCCATATAGTGTCTGTCTCATAAGCATTGGGATTAAATTCGTTTATCACTAAAAGCTTGGCCTTATAAAATGAAATATCTAATGGTACCAATTTGGTCTAATTGAATTTTAAAATGCATTTTTAGGTCTTGTGTTAACCAAGACCGTCGCATTTTGCGACAATTAAACGTATAATATGCCTACTTATAAGGGTTTTCAGCCAGCACTCTTCATCCATTGGTCTGTTGTTTTATCAGTCATATTTGTGTTACAGCCTGAGGCAAAAGGTCAGCTCACTGTAGCCATTGGCTCACTTCACTGTGAGTGATGGCATTCCGCTCTTTCACAAGCAGCACATCCACACACAAAGTAGTCCCCTTCAGTACCAAGGACTACTATGCCAATGTGTGCTTTTTAAAGCCGAAAATATTTTTGTTGTAAACTAAATATTATTTTATAGTGGTAAGCATCCCCCAGCAACAAAGTTTTACAAAAACAGTAACAAGGCAAAACATACACTGACAAAGATAAGAGGCTGACACCCAATGCCAGACCTATTGGCTTAGCCAATTTTTATTTATTTATTCTGTTTAACCAAAAGAATTATTAAAATACTTAAATCCAGATTTACAAATGTGTCACACAATCTAGTGCAGTAACCAAAGTTCTTACTGAGAGAGCAGGTAAACACTATGGGGCATATTCTCAAGGACTTATCGCCGAGTTAGCGGCACTTTATCGCAGCCAAAGTGGCAATAGATTTATCGCCCTATTCACAAGCTGGTGCTAACAGCCGACATCGCCAGTTTTCCCGCGATAGCAGCCGCAAAAAACAGCACCACGGATGACAGAGGCAACTAACGCTAATGAGATGCAGAGTAGGCGTTCCTGTGCAAAAAGCCACGATAACACCACTTCGCAATATTCACAACGACCAGCCAGATCGGCGATAAGATCCCAAAACAGGCGATAAGGCGCGTTAGCAGCAGGGATTTAACACCTGCTCTTACCTGGTGTAAAGTCGGACGACAACCTGCACCATAAAAGGGAGCCCAGACCAGAGCCACACCTGAAGAACAACAGATGCCATGGAGCTACTGATCATGCAGCTCGGAGCCCCAAGAGGGCAACAACACCCACCGCCACCACACCCAGGCCTGCCACCCGCCCCGGACTCCCCCTGCCCTACCACAGAGGCAGCGCAGACAAAGACAGCGGACCTTCAGAAAACGCACCAGCCTCACAGACTTAACACCAGAGGATGTCATTGCCCACTACAGGCTCAAAAGGACAACCATCCTCCGCATCCTGACCATCATTGCCCACAGGCTGACGGTACCAACACAGCGGACAACCAACATCCCTCCGCAGACAAAGCTGCTGGCTGTGCTGCACCTGTTGGTCTCTGGTACCTTCCAACCAACAACTGCCAGAGTCGGAGGAGTCTCACAGCCAGCCCTATCCAAGTTCCTCACACCTGTCTTGGATGCCATCATCAGCTTGGTACCCCAGCACCTTTACTTCCCACACACTGCGCAGGAACAGCTGGAGACCAAGCAAGGCTTCTACGCCATAGCTGGCTTCCCGCACGTGTTGGGGGTAATCGACTGCACACATGTACTCCTCGTGCCCCCTGCCGCCACTGCACACAATTACCGCAACAGGAAGCACACGCATTCCATCAATGTGCAGGCAATAGTGGACCACCTGGGACTCTTCACCAATGTCATCACCAACTACCCAGGCAGGATTCCTTCATCTTCCGACTGTCCATCATCAACCAGCGCTTTCAGGATTGCACCTATGGGAATGCATTGCTCGTTGGTAAGTACCAAATGAACACACCACACACCTCAACTCCACAGTCATGCAACTCACGACTCTGGGAATGCACACGTTACAAACCCACATACAACATGCCCACCTACCAGACACGACAGCACAACTTACTGTGGTAACCTGGGCTAGCCATGTACACAAGCCATCAATGGCATGGCACCTCAGCCACACAATAGCAGAATGTGGGGAGAGGTGGGAACAAGGCATGTGCGAAGGAGGCAAGTGACCCATGAATGAGAATGTACACAATGCCAAGTGTGGCGTGGATGTGCTGGCCAGACTGCAGTATGCAGACCACAGACATGTCCATGTCGACATATACTGCTGGTGTCTGGAGTGTAGTGGACAGTGGACGCAACCATGTTACCCCAGGCAGTGGGGAAGATCGCGGAAATGTAGCTTGTTACGTCCCCCCCTGTAAGCGTGAGTGGAGTGGGCTGGCCCGGCATATGCCAGGTCAGTGTAGGGGTGTGAATAAAAAGCCCGTTGCTCTGGGCGTGGTCCTCTTCTGGAATGGCCGTGTCTGCCAGGGCGGCGCCTCTCAGCCCGCCACGAGGCCGACGCCGTGAGTGGTGGTGCCTGCGATCCTGTGGCCTGCTGCACCCCAGGCCACTGGTCCTCAGACCCGTCTTGGCCGCCCCTGCGCAACCAGGCCTCACTGCTCACCTGCCGACACCGGCGTGTGTCAAAGAGGGCCCACCACGTGCCGGTGCAAGCTCCAAGCCCGAGGCCCGCGACCTTGGCAGCCTCCTCAGACCATCACGGCCTCCGCGACACAGGCCCCCAGCACTCCTTTCCCGTTGACATACTCCACCGCTGCCTCCGGCCTACACTGCGGTCCAGTAGGTCACACATTTGGAACGGAGTCTTGATTATTCAATGGCCGAGTTGATATCATTGTACGCAAGGAGAGGAGTAAGAGGAAGGCGCGGTTCAGTCCGGAGGAAAAAAGGATCATCGTTATGGAGGTGATCGAACACTACCAACAACTGCTCTGGTGCCACTAACTCTGTGCATCGCAAGCCAATGACACGTGGCTGTGGGCCCCTGCAGACCGCTGCCTCCGGCCTACACTGCAGTCAAGTAGGTCACACATTTGGAACTGAGTCTTGATTTATTTATGGCAGAGCTTATACCATTGTACAGGCCTCATCGCAGACTGCATCCCCTTTCAGCTCTGGTGCCACTAACTCTGTGCCCCGAAATTCATGGACACTCTCTGGTTGAACTTTGGTGGCATCTGAGTCTATGGCCTGGGGGTTGTCTTCATCATCATGTGGCTGGTACTGACTTGGTGTTAAACATGAGTCTGTAGCATTCATCTCCTCCATATTGCCTGTTTCTGCTTTGTTCTGCCCTCTGCATCATGCCCTGGAAGAAAACCTTCCACTGTCCCCGAAACACTCCGCGACATTCACCTTCGACATCAACGAGGACCCGCTCAGCTCTCGTGGCCCTACCTCAGTGCACCGCAAGTCACCGTCCCATAGCGGTGTGCCTGTGCCGGCCGAAGTGCATCCGGGGCCACTAACTCTGTGCAGCTCAAGTCATGGACCCTGTCTGATTGAATATTGGATGGCCTCTGAGTCGATGGCCTGGGGGTCATCAACGCCATGTGTCTGTGGCCCTGCGCTGGCCGCTGCCTCCGGCCTCAACTGCGGTCCACCAGGGCTCGCACATCAAATCGAGTCCTGACCTGCCCGGACGACGCATCACCACTGGCTGCACACGCCACCACCGCCAGGACCACCTCCAACCAACAACTGCCAGAGTCGGAAGAGTCTTACAGCCAGACTATCAGAGTTGCTCACACCTTTCTTGGATGCCATCATCAGCTTGATACCCTGCTCAGCTCTTCAGGTGCCACTAAATCAGTGCACCACAACTCATGGACCCTGTCTGATTGAGTCTTGTGCTGTGTACAGCGGACGCAACCATGTCACCTCGGGCAGTGGGTAAGACCTTGGACATGTAGCTTTGTCGTCGTCCCCTTAATACGTAAGAGGGGTGGACTGGGCCGGCGTACGCCAGGCCAGCATAGGAGTGTGAATAATTATCCTTGGGCTCTGGGCGTGGTTCATTTCTGGGCTGGACAGGAAAGCAACTGATGCGTGTGTCTCTGTTGCAGTGTCTGCGCCACACGCCCCGCAATCGACAATGTTGCAATGTTGCATGCATCCGGAGGGCGGCAGCGCACGAAGGGATTGTACAAGGAGCGCAAAGCCGCTCGGGCTCTTGGCTCATGCATGCCAACTGCTGTGTGTGTATCGCCATTGGTGCACCATAAGCCTAAGGCCTAGCCTCAATTGCAGCGCGAAAGCTACATCACATTTCCAGAATGCAAGCAGTAGTCAGACTAACATTAGGGATGAAAGTTCCTTTGTCTCAATACATAATGCGGAAAGACATCTGCACCTCCGACCTTGGTCTTGCATGCGGCAGGCACCCCCTGAGAGAGATACCATAGCAGATGATGACGACTCCCACACTACGCACAGCGCTAGTGAAAGACCAACGTATCCACACCCCACACACAGAAGTTCTTGTTCGAGATACTCTTGCATGGAATGCTCTTGACACTTACGTACACAACAACCCATACGTCCAAACGTTGCACACACATACGACTCATTGCTCTGAGCTGTGGCATATCATCCACATAACTGCCGCAGGTCAGAAGAGTGGCGGTTCTACGAGAGCCACCAACACAATGGCAGAACATCCCGGGCGCATGCACAATGCCTGTCACGTGGAACTGTACCGTGACCGAATGCTGCCTGTTAGTGTCTGATGCATTGTTCTGCATGTTGTGGCCCTTGTCTTGCCCGTACTGACACGCACATGCTAGTAAAGTCTACGCAACTTCACTAGTGTTCAACTGTGATGAGTGTTGATTAGAATGACAAATCGTGTGCCTCAATGGGCATTGTCCGTACACAGGGAGGGACTGACTGACGCATTTCACTTAGGGGTGAATCCCTATCGCCAGCTCCACCTCTGTGAGCCAGACATAGTGGTTGGGATAGTTGCTGATAGACCTGTGCTCTTACGTGTCTTCAGCAATGTGAGTATGGTGACCATATTCTTGCCATGTGGATCAATGACACGTTGGAGGTGACGAACAGTTGTTGGTGGTGTTCTATCACCTCCGTGATCATGATCCTGTTTTCCTGTGGACTGAACCTCGTCTTCCTCGTCTTCTTCTCCTTGCCCTTCCGTGACCCCGAGGTCCCAGGCTGGTCCTCCTGGGGGCTTGTGGGGTTCTGGTCGTCCTCTGTACTTGCTCCGGCTTCCTCCATGGTGCTACACATTTTGAATTATTTTGTTTGTGTTTTTCGGTGCTTTTATGGTGCATTTTCCCGCATGACGCGTGGGAATTGCAGGCCTGTCGCTGGTTATCGCAGATTTTTTTTATCGCAGTTGGCCACATCGCAACTTTTTTCGCGTTCGTGTTTCGCGTTTTTTCAGGGTCGCGTTAATTTTAACGCGGTCATTTGGCGCGTTGTCGTGAGACTATCGCATGGTGCCGCCAGGTTGAGAATACAACGTTAACACAGTGTTATTTTCCCGCGATAGACTGCGATGTGCAAAGTTGTGTTAAGCTAATTTTGCGTTAATTATCACACGATCTTGAGAATATCCCCCTATATCTACTAAGATGTGGTAAAATCCTGTTCTCTCCATAGAGCTGGTGCTGCCACACATTTGTACTAAAGGTGTCTGCGTCATGTCTTGCATAGGTTTTGTGCTGGAAGGATACCCTTCCAGTGCAACCTTCCAGGGCAACTTTCCAGTGCAAAACAGGTTTTGTGCAGGAAAGCAAATACCAAAAATAATTTTGCGCAGGTGTGCATTACCTTTGTGATGGAAACCCAGGGCACAATTTTTTTAATTATGGGCGTTAGGTTTTGATTCTCAAAGTATGGAAGTCAGACGTTTGCAACTCAGAAATGTGTTTTTCCACTCAGAAATGGATTTAATCACATGAAAATATTCTTGAGAGTAAATCTCCAAGGAGGGCTGGGCAATGGACGCTACAGGGAGTGGATGCCGTGTGACTCTGTGAACACTCTTAATCTGTTAATAGTCACAAACTTGTCAGTGGCCCCTTCACACTCCAGAAAAGGTTGGAGCTTTACTTCTTACTGTCAGTGTGAGGAGTAAATCTCTTTCCAGTGAAATGGAAAAGGGAACAGCCCCAAAATTGATGGTGGCATTCAGCAAGGGTTCTCTCTATGTGGAAAAATGGTTTTATCTGTGAAGATTATAAAAATAATTTTAACAATTGCATTTGCACTGGTGCTGCTAGCTTCCTCATGTAAAAATACACAAATGCATATTTTCACCTGAAAAATAAAATTCAGAAAGTTTTTCCAGAAATCTATCTGGCATCCTGCTACTGTCACAGGTTCCAGGAATATCCTGGAAAACGTTTGTAAATTCCAAAACGTTGGAAATCTGCACCCATGTGAGATCAGATTTTTTTCAGTTACAGATTTCTGCTATTTGTGTGAATCAGATCGACTATTAGAGTGAATATGTACGTCTTTTAGTCAATGCATTGCAGTAACTGTGAGGGAACCGAAATAATAGTAAAAAACTAGACATCCATAACTGCAAGTTTGACCAAGAATTTTCTGTGGCGGTTTGTATCATGACAAATTAATTTGCCAAATCATGAACTCGACTGTGTAGCAAGTATAAAAACTGGCTTATTGCCAAATAACCTAAGGGCGTAATGTTGACTTTCCGAAGCTACTGATTGATTTAGGTTTGAAATGGAGATCAAGTGACAAATGTTTCATTCATGTAACAATTTCGACAATTGAGGTCTAGCTGAGAGGGGTTGGCAAGGTGACCAAGGTTCAAAGGTGTGCTTCAAACAAGGAGTGGCAAATGTAGCTGCACAAAAGCATGAGGAATTGTGGAGAATATGAGAACAGATGCAGCCTGGCATTCCTACCATTTGATAAAAATACAGGAAGTACAGGAGATTCTTTTTTTTTCTTAATATAAAGTCAGAATCGGTCAAAACATGTATAACAAAAACAAGGAAAAGTGAGAAAGACTTTAGGAATAACCCAAGTTGCAAACACTTGTGTACACACATGAAAAAGCAATAATCTACCCACCCGCTATGGGATGAGGCCAGCCACGGCCCGTGCAGGTAAGAGCGGTAGGGCAGTGGGGCCGGGTTGGGGGGATTCGACAGACGACCACGAGGGAAAATTAAACAAATAATTAATTTTCCCTCGTCATCGTCTGTCAAACCTCTCCCCCCACCCGGCCCCACCGCTGTTACCTGCACAGGCTGCAGCTAGATGTGGCTGTTTACAGGCCATATACAGAAATACAAAAGTAGTAAAATCAAAAGAAAGAGAAACGATATAGAAACAGACAGAGATCAAACAAACCTTGCAAATCCGCTGTAGGCTAAAAACAATTAAGTTTGCAAATTATTCCATGGATCCCAGTGGAACCCCGACCAGATTCTGTCAAACCTCTTAAGTGAGTGAGTACCCCTTACTTTTGCGAGGGCATGTTTCGGACTCATATATTTGCCGAATGTTAGCCCATCACTCCGTAACCCGTGGTGGGACTAAAGACACCCAGGATCTAGCAATACCGAGTCTGGCTGAGACAATGATTACAGACAGCAGCCATCTCAGACTAGAATCATATTCCATTCTATATCCCATCATTATCTCCTTAGGGGTAAGTTGTATTTCAAAACCACACATCATGCTGTCAGTTGACTCACCCATGCCCAAAACTGCTGTAGAGCAAGACATGTCACAAACATGTGAAGAATGTTAGCAGCAGAGCAGCCACACTTAGGGCAGCTAGTTTTATCAGCGCCAGGATTCCCACCCCACCTCATGATTTTCTCTTTTGTTTATTATAGCATACAAAATGGTCTTGAATTGGTGTAGCTTGAGCTTTACAGAGTGCACTGACCTCTCCACCGTCTCCAAAGCACTGTAGACTTCTGATGGTACAATCTCACAGGAGAGCGTCTTACTCCACTTATCAGCTAGAAGTGGGCCATCGTTCGTCTTGTGCTCACAAAACCCAAGATAGACTGTGCTAATTAGGGATTTCCTACTAGCTTTATGCATGCATGTCATGATGTTAGAGCCTACCAAACCAATAGGAACCCTACATTTAGAACAAAAGAAAAATGTTGGAGGATGTTATAAGAGGCTTGACGCCCAGCAAACGAGCGGAATCCATTCAGATTGTACAGTTGCCCCCGTACAGTTGTCCCCCAGTTTCCACCCCTAAACGGGACCAAGTCCTGCAGATATCGTCATGAAATATCTCCGGGAATACCGAGCTATCCCATAGTGGTATATTGCAATGTATTAACGCTAGAGGAAATTAGGCAGACATTTTGAATCAAATATAAATGATATCCTTGGCAAACTTAAATCTAACTCTCTTAAAGTAATTGGGATCAGCTAATCTGTAGAAAAAAAGCCTACAATCAGACCCCAATGCCAGTCGATATCCCAGTATTGACAAATCTGGTTCGATTAATGTAAACAAGTTGCAAAGGTGACCGGCAAACGCTGCCCAATAGTACAACTTAAAATCTGGTACCTGCAATCCCCCTGCCAGTAGGAAGCTTTAAAGATCGAAGAGCTGGTCTAGTCCGCTTATATCCCCTAATGAAGCTACCTATGGCTCCTTCAAGCCATTTGAAAAACGATTACGGGACCCTGAGTGGAATGCCCGAAATAAGTCCAAGCATTCAGGCACTATATTTATTTTTATATTATTGCAGCAGCTGATCATACTTATCGGAAGCCTATACCAAGACCGCAATTTAGATACAACTGATTGCAACAGCGGCTCATAATTAAGTTTAAAGATGTTGTCAACCTGTGCATTCAGTGTGATATCCAGATAAGTAGCCGAGGAAACTATATGACAGCCGGCCTGAAATTCAACAACAACTGGGTTTTAACTACATTTAATTTATAGCCTGAGTATCTACCAAACCAGTCGGCCTCTTCAATTAAGCATTTCATGGTATCAGATGGATTGGTCGAATATATAGCGACATTTTCAGCATAAGCGCTGACTTTAAGTTTACAGTCTCGGGAGCCCATAGGCCAAATTCCGTCATTCTTCAGCAATGATTGCAGATAGGGTTTGAGATTAAGAGCAAACAAAAGGGGGGACAGCGGGCATCCCTGCCAGGTGCCCCTCTGAATCTTAAAATGTTGCGAGGAAATCCAAGAATAGACAAGCCTGGCACATGGAGTCCTATATGAAAACTGCACCCATCTACAAAACCGCTCACCAACCCCAAAAGCCCCCATCATAACTTACAGACAGTCCCAGACCACATGGTCCAAAGCCTTCTCAGCGTCCAATATCATACCCAACTTTTTCCCTGATCTTTCAGGCACATCAAAAGTAGCAATTACTGTGTTAATGTGGCTAGTGGTGTCCCTGCCACGGATGAAGCCTTGTTGTTGTGTTGAGACTAAACCTGAGAGGAGGGGAGCAAGCCAGATCACTAGTATTTTAGCAAAAACTTTAGCATCAGTATTAATCAGAGAGATAGGTCGATATGATCCCATCTTTTCAAACAGTTTACCCTTCTTCAAGAATATAGTAATATTGGTCATGTTCCAAGTACTGGGCACTTCTCCACCCTTATTGATACTCTCTCTGTATTACACTAAGGTGGGGGGGAACTATAATATCTTTAAAAATCTTATAGAAATCTAAAAGGATAGAGTCCTCCCCTGCAGGCTGACCTCACCGCAAAGCCACCAGACCCGCCTCTATTTCTCCAGTAGTAATATCTTTCTGACGGGTCAACATTTGCATGGTAGCCTGCTATTCTGAATATATGCCTTCAGCCCAGGCATGCTCAGTGTTTGAGATTGGCTATTCAGTTCCTGATAAAAGAAGGGAGATCTGCTCTGCAACAGCCCGAGGGTTAGTATAGACCGGTCCATCGCTGCCTTTAATATACTGAATCGAGCATTTAGCCCTTTTGTCTGAAATTTGGTGTGCCAGGACCCGTCCCACCTGTTCCCCATATTCATTTTGGAGGGCCTTATTTTTAGAATAACTGGCAGCTACCTTCTCCCTCAGATTTTGCCCCAAAAGGGACTGTTTGTTAATCAGTTGAAGAGCTTGTTCGTCGGGCCACCCGTACTTATAGCCCCAGGCATGCAGCGTTTCCAGTTGTGTAATTTCCTGGCCAAGCTGCTTAGCAGTATTTAGCATGCTTTGTTTTTGGTAAAGGTAAACTGCGCTGTAACACCCTTGATATAAGCTTTCGTTGTATTGAACAAAACAAACAGCAAAGCTGTACCTACATAGACACCCAGAAATTCCATGGCAGAGCCCGCTACAAGTTTGCAGGGTTAGTAGTCAGGGTCAGTAAGAAGATGTTGAGGAAATAAAAACTGACGCCGTTCCCCCCTTACCACAGAGATTTTAATTAGCAATAATATGAGATTGTGATCAGAGGTAATTTTAGGACAAACTTCCATTTCATCTTGTACCAGATGCCATTTAGCGATTACCATGTCAATCCTCGAATACTGCTAATATGGGGATGAAAAAAAGTATAATCCGGGGTAGCAGGATTTAATGCCCTCCAAATATGTGTCAGCCCGTGGAGGCGGACAAGTTCCTGGATAGATGCCCTAATTCTAGCCATGCAGGGGGAAGCATGATGATTGGTAGAGTTGATGCTGTAATCCATCAGACAATTAAAATCACTCACTAATAGCATCTCCCCAGACCAGTCCAACAGCTCGATACAAAGCATATCAAACATCCTTGGATTATCCACATAAATAGCACAGATAACCAATTTCTGACAGTATATTACTAGCTGCGAAATCGCCCATCTCCTCCTCGAATCAGCAGTGGTATTCAATACCTTAATCTCTAAATTCTTAACTGCCATAATATCAACCCCAGGTATGGAGACAGACTGAGAGGTACTTATAACGATATCATAGCCCAGGGAAGATGGCGGGCTGATCCCACAGTTGGGAGGCCTACCGTGCCACCTGGCATTGAATCCCCTCGCTGCAGCTGACTCACTGGCACCGGTAAAGCAGTTTTTACCAGGGCCAGTTATGTGGCAGCTGTGCGGCAGGGGCCGGCGTGGTTTAATATAATTATTTTATAGATTACGGCGGTCTGTGTCCAGCTGCATCTGCAGTAGCTTGAGGCTCCCTGTTGGCAGCATGGCTCCGCCGCGTTAGTCCACATTGTATGGCGGGTGGGATGCCCGCAACCTGGTGAAAGCCCACGCAGCAGCAGAAATGGCAGAGGCATCAGAAACCGCAGGGGAGAACACAGAGGACGGGTCCAGTGTACAGGTGAACGGTCACACGTCTCAGGTTGGGTGCCCTATTTTGAAATTGCTGCAAGCCTGCTTCAGGCACAGGCATAAGGAGACTTTTGCTTTGGAGATGAGACTACGCTCGTGGATGTCTTAATGGCGGTGGCGGCCCTGGCCGGGAGGACCGGATCTTTCCCTGCCATTTCCTCCATGGACTACAACATTGTAACATCGAACACTGAATCCACAAGTTTAATACACTATGGTAAGTCCCCCACGCTTGCTACTTCCCCCACATCATTGTCTCAGCAGACTCACTAGGGAGCATTGAAGCTGGCATCGACAACACCTCAAGGCATGGCCCTTGCTGTTGACTCAGCAAGTACTTTGGGGCCCACTACTGTAGACAATGCGGGTGGGGGCCATGCTGCAGTGGAGGGTGAAGTTTTGAGGGATACACTCAGCCCTTCTGCAGTGCAGGAGTCAGCGCTGCCTCCAGCTCTCGACTCTGCTAATTCGTTATCTTTCCCTTTGGCCTCAGCTTCAGACTCAGCCCCCACCTATATAAATGATGCTAATGGGGGAGCTGGTACTTCTAATGATATCCAGGGAGCAACTGAGGAGACCCCTGGAGTGTCTTCACTAAAGAGAGACAGGCGACCTTCACGAACTGTCCAGGGGAACGTCAAGAAGCATAACAAAGCTCTCAAAGGCTTCCAACCCAGCAAGTCTGTGGCCTCACGGATTTGGCGCAGGACACCCAGTAGTGGTACAAAAGGCAGTCTATTACGAGGCTGGGTGATGTCCAAGGGTGAGGTAAAATCCTTAATTTCCTGCTTATCCACTGCTAGTACGGAGGGCCAATTGTTATCAAAGGGGGAGAAGCGACACCCAGAGGGGCGTCTATCACAGCTCACCTCAGCTCTGAAGCCATCTCTCCTCTTCTGTCTAGCTCTGACTCACCAGGTGGCTCTCCCGCCAGTCCTAACTCTCCTGGGGCTTATGAAGATACTATTGCAATGAAAGGGGTGCAGGAACCAGCATTGTCAGTAAACTTACAGCTGCGACAGGCACAGCCGTCGGAGGCACAACAACATAACATACATGTTAGAGCACATAATGGCATGATTTAACAATCTTTAGCTGAAATTACTGGTAAAGTGTCTGCTCTCTCTACAGAGATGGCTGAACTACAGCAGCGAGTGGCTGTCGCAGAGGAAGTGGGCATGGCCACTGTAAAATCTGTTGAGAACCATGATCGTCACTTGGCTTTGATCAAGAGTAAACTTGAAGATCGAGAGAATCATCAGAGGAAGAATAATCTGTGAGTGTTTGGTATAGCTGAAGGGAAAGAAGGGGAAGACCCCCAGCAATTCATCGTGCAGCTGTTTAGCAAGGCTTTTTCTGACCTTATGGAATGGGACAAGGACTCAGAAATTCAGCGGGTGCATCGGCTTCCCCTAAATTGGAGTAGTAACGTTGCTTATACAAATGCCCGCCCGGTGCATACGCACCCTATCCTAGTATATGCACGGAATTTCTTACTTCGGCAGGCAATCTTGCTGAAAGCTCATCCAGCTTCAACTGTGACGTTTGTCTCCAGGCTTATCTTTGTCCGATCAGATCCGTGCAAATCCATGATGGATAGGTGTTGGAAACTTCGCCAGTTGATTGACCCTCTGAAGGTGGTTGAGGCTCAAATCTTTTTGCAGGAGCCAGACAGGCTTAAGATTGTTAATAATGGCTGGATTCAGATTTGTCTTACAGAATAGGATGCTGCGCAGGTCCTCGGCAGACTGAAGGGAAATACGTTGTAGATTCGGTTCACTATTGCTTTAGGGCATTATTGCTTTACTGCTTTCCTTTTGTTAATGCCGATTTTGCTGGTGTGAGCCTATTTGTAGTAGCGCTTGGGTCTAACTCTGTTTACCTTTCTTTTCTCTTCTTTTTCCCTTTTGTGCGGTGGGGTGGGGTGGTGGGGTGGTGTTCGGGGGGCATGATGTGGTAGTCTCTCAGGGCTGTCTTATCCATCAACAGCCTCAGGATGGGGGTGATTCCCTTCATTGGTCACAGTGGGGGCCTCAGCAGCAGGGTGGGGGTCGGTTTGTGTTGGCGGGGTAAGTCACAACATTTTGCAGTCAAATCTGCTATGGTTGGGCTAGGGGCATTGTGGGGTGAAACAGGTGAGAATGATCAAGTAAGGCAATCGGAATGAATGCTTCTAGTGGTACAAGCGGATGATGGTCGTTATAAGGGGATTCTTTTTAAGAAGGTGTATAGAAGTTGTCTTTGATGATACTACAAGTTAACACACAGTTTAGGGTGAATCTAAAAACTTAGCAGATGTATGCAAGCCCATCCTGGAAAACTTATAAGGAGGGCAGCACTGTATGGGTTAATTCTACATCACTAGAAGAGTGAAACAGAAGATACCATGTAAAGACGTGGTAGGTATAGGTCTTTCCACAACCTTCCTTATAGATGTTTCAACTCACTATTTGTTAAATCTGCACAATAAACAGAAATCTAAGCAACACTACACATTTACAAACCCCAAGCATAGAGATAAAAGCAAGGCACAAATCTTACATACTACACACAAATACCACAAATAGATGAACACACATTCATGCTCCACTCCCTTGCAACTAAACTCACTCACTACCCTCCAACCAACTGTAAAACATTGAACATACATTTCCCTCACACTCACTTTTGGCTCTTTGGCTAAGATGACTATTCACTGTATAGTTTGCTAGTGGCTTGAAGTCACCTTAGACAGCAACCGCATGCTCTCTGACATTTACTCAACTTGATTTACAACACCTTCCATGTGTGCAAGGTGAAATTGAATCATATTACATTGCTGGATAAGTTGGAGGGTAGATTGTGAAATTAAGACATGATGACATAAAACGATAATAATGGGACAAAATTTAGTTGTGGGTACCCTTGCTTCGTGATCTCCCACGTCTAAGACTAGGACAGCGATTTCATGTAAGAAACTTCATGCCACCTATTTTTTGTTTTACTAAAGCTTCCAAATGTGACACTATCCAATAAGGCCTGAATCCAGCACAAAAATATTCCACATGGCCCATCATTCCCTTTCACTTCTGATTCACGAAACATCTGGCCTGCATTTCTCTGAACTTTAACTGTTTAATGACAGAAATTACCAGCCAAAATATGGTGCCTGATACAGATCAGGAAATATATGTTCTAAACAAATATGTGCTGTATCTTTTTGCAAAGGCAAGGTAGAATGTGGCCTTATCAAAAGGTATAGTGCTAATGTTAGTACAAATTAAATGGAAAGTAGCTGTCAGGACTACCGATCGTTAGGAACAGTACCTCCCAGAGGCCCACCTTCCAGCAGCTCTGCTTCTGTGTATATGAGTCCAGAGGAGCAGAGTGGCTAAATGAGGGGAAGGGAATATAGCATAGGTACACCGGGGAGGGAGATCTGAGAAAAGAAAATGATAACTCAAATAATCACTGGATAGCATATAATATGTATTTCAGTGATTCACCTGACAAGTACTTTTCTCATACCACTTCCTTCAACTATGTATATTAATACCAGATATATATCAAATGGAAGGTTGCCCATTAACTCCTGGACTGAGTCTTTTTGCTTACGTTTTTCAACTCATACAACATTACAAATGGCAAAACAATAGTAATTATTATCAGTCTCCCTCACCCGTGAAACAAAGAAATAATGGAATGTGTTTCCACAATGTACATTTTTAAACATGCGAATATAGTTAGACAAGTGAATCAGAATCATGTCCCCCTTAAAATCCAAGTTTCATGAAACATCTATACTGTGGATAAGAGCACCACGCAAATATTGTCAGGTAACCCTTCACACAGCTTGTAAATTCAGTGAGCAACAATTTGGAGTCCAAAACCTGAATACACGAACACCCAAGATCCACTTGGATGCCCGCTACAAAACATAATAGACTGTACAGTCTTCGAGGAGGTTGAGTCCACCCTGGTGGTATTGTCCTACCAGGTTGGGGAAAGGAGACCAATGATGAAGCATGACACTATTATGTGTGTGAGTTTTCTTGTTCTATAAAGGATGACTTTCCCTAGATAGGAGACAAGATTTTAGTCATTTCCATAATCTGGATTCTTATACTTTAATGTAAAGTGCAGAAAAATGTTCAGCAAAAAATATCCATAATATGGAACATTCAATCAATCAATCATGGGTTTGTTGAGCGCGACTACTCACCCGTGAGGGTCTCGAGGCGCTGGGGAGGAGGGGAGGTGCAGGTTCCAGTCCATCAAGGTGGAGGTCTATCGAAGAGCCATGTTTTGAGGTTTCTCGTGAAGATGGGGAGTGATGTCATCTGTCTGAGGTGGAGCGGTAGGGCGCTCCAGGCTCTGGCTGCGAGGAAGGAGAAGGAGCGGCCTCCCGATCTGGACTTCCTGGTGCGGGGGACCACGGCGTTGGAGAGCTGGGCTGATCGTAGTGTCCTTTGGGGTGCATGGAATTCGAGTCAGCTGTTAAAATATGCTGGTCCAGTGTTGTGGAGGGCTTTGTGTGCCTGGGTGAGAATCTTGAAGGTGATTCTAGTCTCGATGGGGAGCCAGTGGAGAGTGCGCAGGTGCTGGGAGATGTGGCAGTGTCTTGGCAGGTTGAGGACCAGTCTTGCGGCGGCGTTCTGGACGTTTTGTAGCTTGCGGGTGAGGTTTTTGTTTATTCCGGCATAGAGTGCGTTGCCGTAGTCAAGTCTGCTGGTGACGAGGGCGTGAGTGACGGTCTTTCTGTGCTCGAGGGGATCCATTTAAAGGTCTTGCGTAGGAGGGTGTGGAAGCAGGAGGATGCGACAGAGTTGATCTGGTGGTCCATTTTGAGTTCGGAGTCCAGGATGATTCCGAGGTTGCGTGCGTGGTCCGTGGGGATGGGCGGGCTTCCGAGGGCGGGGGGCCACCAGGTGTCGTTCCAGGCATCGGGGTGTGGGCCCATGATAAGTACTTCTGTTTTGTCAGTGTTGAGTTGTAGGCAGCTGCTTTTCATCCATTTGGCGACTGCTTCCATGCCTTCTTGAAAGTTGTGTTTGGCTGCGTTGGGTTCGTTGGATAGGGAGAGGATGAGTTGGGTGTCATCTGCGTATGAGACAATGTTGAGTCCGTGGGTTCTGACGATGGGGGCGAGCGGAGGCATGTAGAAGGTGAACAGCGTGGGGCTGAGGGAGGATCCCTGGGGGACTCTGCAGGTGGTGAGTGTATGGTCCGAGAGGAAAGGAGGGAGTCTGACCCGCTGCGTTCTGCCGGAGAGGAAGGAGCGGATCCAGTCGAGGGCCTTGCCGCGGATCCCTGTGTCGTGAAGTCTGCTTGCTAGGGTACAGTGAGAGACTGTGTTGAAGGCCGCTGAGAGGTCGAGGAGGATGAGGGCTACTGTCTCTCCTCTGTCCAGGAGGGAGCGGATGTCGTCTGTAGCGGCGAGGAGGGCGGTTTCTGTGCTGTCGTTTTTTCTGAAGCCGGATTGGGAGGGGTCGAGGATGTTGTTCTCTTCGATGAAAGTGGCGAGTTGGTTGTTGATGGCTTTCTCGATGACTTTCGCTGGGAACGGGAGCAGGGAGATGGGTCTGTAGTTTTTTAGGTTGGTGGGGTCCGCTGAGGGCTTCTTCAGGAGGGGGTTGATCTCAGCGTGCTTCCAGTCGTCGGGGAAGGAGGCGTTCGCAAGGGAGCGGTTTATGGTGTGGCGAAGCATGGGTGCGATGGTGTCGGCAGCTCTGTTGAAGATGTGGTGGGGGTAGGGGTCCGTGGGGGCCCCAGAGTGGATTGACGTCATCGTCTTCGGCGTGTCTTCAGTGGTGAGGGCTGTCCAGCTGTCAATCGTTGGCTTCAGGGTGTCGGGGTGGTTGGGGAGGGTTCAGTGTGTTGGCTGTCTTCGTCGAAGTTGTCGTAAATGTTCTTGATTTTGTGTTGGAAGAAGGTGCTGAGTTTGTCGCAGAGGTCTTGAAAGGGAGGGATGTCTGTAGACTCGCTGGTGGGTTGGGCGAACTTCTTGATGATGCTTAAGATCTCTTTGCTGTTGTGCACGTGTGTGGAGATTCTGTCTTGGATCGCTGTTTTTCTCGTATTTCTGATGAGTTGGTGGTGAGCGTGGGTGGCGGCTCTGAAGTTGTTGTGGGCTTCTGTGGATTTGGAGTTCCTCCATGCTTTTTCGAGGTGGTGGCATGTGCGTCTGGACTCTCGAAGTTCGGTGGTAAACCATCTGGCTTTCTTGACATGTGTGTTGTTGTTCTTCTTGAGGGGGGCTATGGTGTTGGCGCTGTCGCAGATCCATCTGTGCAGAGTTCGGGCTGCGGTGTTGGGGTCGTCGTCTTCCGTGATGGTTGGGGTGGCGTTGCCGAGTTAGGCGGTGAGCTGGTCGTCGGTGATTTTGGTCCAGTTTCTTCGAGGGAGCAGGTGCTGGGTTCTGTGGATGGTGGGTGTTCTGAAGGAGAAGTGGACGCATCGATGGTCTGTCCACAGGAGTTCGGTGGTGTGGCTGAAAGTGATGGAGTTTCCTGTTGTGAAGAGGGGGTCAAGGGGGTGTCCCGCTGAGTGCATTGGTTCGGTCACGATCTGGCGGAGTCCAATGTTGTGGAGGTTGTCCAGGAGGGATGTGGTGTTGGGGTCTAGTTGGTTGTCAAGGTGGAAGTTTTTTCTGCACTTTAAATTTCTCTCAGTTAAAAAAAATGGCTGCCTTTTTCAGTTATAAATATGACACCATGTATACAAGCCACTGGAAGCAAGATGCCTGATGTGTGTAAATGCAACACTTTGAAATGGGAGAAATTTAAATAGAAGAGTTAGCTTTATGTTTATATAGATTGCATAAAACTCATTTAAATTTTCCCCCGATTTCAAAGTGTCAAATTTACAAATAGCAGGCATCTTGCACCCAGTGGCCTGTAGACAAGGTGTCATATTTATAACAAATAAATACAGCCATTTGTTCAAATAGGAGGAATTTAAAGTGAAGAAACATACTTCATAAATAATTGAGATGGAATTAGCTTAATTGAAAATGGAGAAAAAACATTGACTCAATGTTTCATAGACCTATTTGTATCCACTTTAAATTCCTCCTATTTGAAAAAAATGACAGTATTTTTCAGTTATAAATGTGACACAGTGTCTACCGGCCACTGGGACCAGGAGGCCTGCTGTTTGTAAATGCAACACTTTGAAATGGGATCAAATTAAAATGAAGAGTTAACTTAGTCATTAACTTAACTCTTCATTTTAATGCTCTCCCATTTAAAAGCATTCAGAAACAGAATCTTTTTCTCATGCTCCAAGATTGAGCTGCCAAGGACTTTTATTTAAGATTTAAATACCTCAGTACTTCAGTTCTTCACCTCTGTGGCCTGGGTCATAAAACTGACACAAGCACTGATCATTGTCAGGCCCTACTATCACCAGTCTGAAGATAATAATGTAAAATAAACACAGCCTTCCCTTAACTTTAAAAGGAAAATGTGACCATGTGCTTATTTAAAAATGAACTCAAGGCTGTGAGCTACTGGTAGCCCATGATTGACTGGATGGAGACACTTGCTTTGGAGCATGGAGAAATATATATGTTGTGGATATGTACATTACAATTATCATACATATAAACAGATTTGTACTTAACAGACATTACACTTTTATCATGTTTAAAGAGCTTTAACTCATAATATCACTTTTGAAGTGTTTCAAATTAGAACACATAAAGCATGATGTATCCAACCAAATTCATTCAAGTTATACTGTTTTGATTTCAAAAGTCAATAATATTGAAAGTCTTACATGGTCTGTGAATAGAGTTCAAAGCTCATTCCTCAGATTTGCTTGCTTTTCCATTCCCGTGTTAGTATTTCAGTTAACTGATCTTAATTTTGCTTAAACAACCCTTAACTAGTTGTTTGGGGAATTATTATAAGGGCATATTTAACTCTTTGTCCAAATTCAACCCAGCAGGATGTTTTCTTTCTAGGGAGGTGATATACTCTGATTGTTCTCTCAACATGATATTTATTCTTCTCACATTACTTTTTTTACAAGGGCATTCTAATTCATATAACACACATTCTGTTTTGCAGGTAATATTTTATTGATTTATTTTCTGTGTTTCTGACAGGGAACACTGAATTATTTACATTGCTTGCTGTTTGTGCAGGCTCTGCATCTTTTGGATGGAAAAGAAGCCGTTTGTTTTTTGTATCCACTGATTTCTTTGGGTACCACTATTTTTTAAATGACTATGAACCAGATTGTGCTTTAGAGTTCTTGATTTCTGTATGTAATGTTTGGTATAGGTGTAATCATTTCTTTCAAAGTATTATCAGTTAGAAAAATGTTTCAATGTTTTGTATTATATTGCTAATTTTGATGTGAATTAGTACTGTATTCTGTTATCTTATAGGTGCTATTTCTTGATCCGTATCTTTTTATTTTGGATGCAGTAGTTGGCTTCTTTCCAGTTTGACTGTTTTTAATATTACATCTGTCAGAACTGGTTCAGTATTTTCTCCTGCCCTAAGAAGTTTATACCATAACTGTTTCTTTTTCATAGTCTGACTGTAAACTACAGTTTCTCTTTATTCTGATTACATTTTCATAGGAGGTACTTTGTTTCAATTTCTTTGAATGTGCAATGTAAGCATATAATACGCTCTTTTCTGCAGTTGCTTTACAGTAAAGCCATGTCTGTAAGATTCAACACTGAATAAACAAAGTGATATAGCACACTGACATCATAATCAAAACTTGCTAACTCAGGGCTTACACCCATCAGAAAAAGCGCTATATAAGAACAATAAGAAAATAAATAGGTTTACAAACTCTAAATCCTAAAAATATTATTGGAGAGCAATAAGATACTGAAGATTTACTATCCAGGGAAACAATATCGGGATTGAGAAGTAAGAATGAAATACACAATGATCCAAAGCCCAATGATAAAGACAGAAAACAACGATGGAGGCCCTAGAAAGTAGGCTAAGGTATTTTCAGTTTTCTGAAATTGACAAAGAAGATAGAAGCCAACCCCATCATTAACAACTGCAGTGCTCTTTAAGTGCCAAAAAGATTAAGGATAACACATTGGCAAGGTGCTTTAGACCCTCATAAACTCAACTTAATCGAGTGATAGCAAGTGAATACAGTACAAAAAGAAGGAATGTGATCTGAGGGTCATCTACCACTGACTCTCCTGCAGGTTGGATATTACACCTCCCTTTTCCATTTAAACTCCAACTTCATCTTTCTAACAATGTGCAGACACTGGTCTAATCATAGCAATGGCATTCTCAAGTGATTGAATGATGACAGGAAGCACTTTAGAAAACCTACTAACAAATAACTTGCAGCCAGGTGTACTAAGCATTTTACTGTTCCAAACCCTCTGATTCGGCATTTGAGATTGTTAAAATGCTTTTTTTTATTTCATAATTCTATCTTAGAAGTTGGAAAAAAATCTCTGGCTCCTTAAAATGGGATGCTGAATGCATACCTATTCGGTTTCTGGGGGAAACGTGTTGCAGGCGTCCTTTCCAAATATCAAATCAGTACTTAATTTGTCAATGTTTTGAGACCAAACTGTGGTCCAAAACATTGATTTTTTTACTGACACCTCAAACGAGGTCATAACCCATTCATTAAATGGAAGGGACCACCTCTTAAAGTTTGTTTAAGACGAGGGAGTGGACCAGGGAACCACTGACTCCTCTTAAAAAACTTTTTAAAAAAGCTTTTCTGTTTAAAAGCAGTCCCGTTTCCATTAAAGAACCGACCTATGAATATGTAAGTCGGTTCTTTAAAACTCTTTACTGGTTGCAAGTTGAAACCAGTACTTTGAGACCAGTAAATAGTACATTTGGCCCCTAAATAATGAAATAAGATGGAAGTTGTCTGAAAGAGGTGCTAATGTCCATGTTCAGGGACTACGTAGAAATTGAAACGGTAGTGTGCATTTGTTAAAAATAAGGTGGAAAGTTAAGAAGCTCAACTAGCAACTGAAGGACAATGCACCATTAGTTTTGTGGGCATAAACTGCACACTTATGAACTCGAAGGCAATGAGACAGAGATATGGTTTGAATGAGGATTAGAGGTGCGGAAATGTGAACATTGGGTGGATCTGATTGCTATAGGCAACCTCGTGTGACCAGGCTGAAAATATCAGTACAAGGGGCCAAGACAGTAATGTTGGAGGCTGGAGTCATCATATGTCCAAAGGAGTGAAGCATGAAAATGCTGAAGAAAGGCATGAAGCAAAGTAGAGAAAAGACAAAGCAAAAAGTTTATGCAAATTGGAAAGAATAGGAATTTGCTAAGGTCTTTTTTATATTTATGTATGACTTGCAACTGGCGGGGAAACATAGCACCGGAACCAGGATACTGCTGAAACGAGAGGGTGATAGGTACTATGAACACTGGGCTCAGAGACTGATGGATAGCGGTTTATAGCATATAAATCAACAACAGATGGAACATAGTTTAGAAGATGAATCTATGGTTGTTTGCTCTCATTAAAGCTCCCACGTAAGGAATAATGAGCAGAGAAACTGAGGAAGGAAAAGAAGGCAAATGAGCAGAATTAATGAGCCAACGGGTTCCATGCACGTGTCTAAGCACTGCAGCTGTGAACATGCAGACATTGCAAGAACCATTATACTTACTATGCACCTGCTACTAAGCTCATATTCATTTAAAGGCACCTATCTTAATACAAGACCAAATTGGTTTGTTTTGCTGATGTCATTGACCACTTTCTCACTATGTCAACAGACTGGCCACAAATGCATATTAGAGAGAAAAAGAGGAGAAATTATCATCATTTTAAAAAAGAAATAGCCTGTCACTGAGCCTCTGTGTATATATAAGGGGAGAAGCCTGGCAATGTTTGCACCCTCTTTCACAGCTGCAATACATCTACGTCAACGAAGAAAACAGCAGGTACCAAACACAGCAGAACAGCAACAAATGGCAAATGAGTAATCAATAAAACATGAAGCTGCAGAATGATTGGTAATTGCAGAGATCGAGTTTAAGCATACACATTAGTAGAAGTAATTGGAATGGAGGTAGAAGGTTCTGATATAAAGATGCTTGATGAATTACTGGATTGAATAAGAAACATTTTACAACAAAGCAAACATATGTACCTGTGTAATAGATGCTTCTATTGTAGTTTCTCCACTTACAATAAATCTATATGAAAATGGCATCATACTAGGGGACCGTATTATGTTCTTTACCATCTGTGCACCGAAAGCACACAAAAAGTAAAAGTTTCCTTCCGTTTCAAAGGACTGGAGACCACTGACACCCTGGTGTCCACTCACTACACACTTCTACGGTGGCCGATAGCTTTCTGTTAGTCCTTTAAGGTCAATCAGTGTAATCTTTTTTCTGGACTCAGTACTTCCCTTCATTAACCAAAACGAACAGAATAAAGATACTTCAAGTGGCAAAATACTAGCACTGTGTCAAATAATTCACACACACACACGTGTTAAACAAGCACGGTCAAATCCCATAGGGCTGCCTTTAAAGTGACAACACATACAAATACAGGGATTTAAAAATGCTGTTTGGATGTGTTGCATGTACAAATGCTGCGATGCATGTCAAAACCAGACCACATGGCTTGCCAATGTCAAAGCACAACATGGCAATAGCCATGATTCATTGTACTTTTCAGGTGTAAAATAGTACTTTATGCATTCCAACTGAAGCACTTCATAGAGGGTGGAATGATACAGCAAACTACTGACAGCATGAGGCGAGAGATTATGCTCTGGATAGAGCCAAACCAGTATATCTACAGTTTAAAGAATTGGTATACCAAAAGGTAACCAGACTTAAAAATCTGTCTCTCTACAAGTCTTGACAGATTTTTTAAAGCTGAAAGAGAACACTTACACACCCAATGGGTTTGGATATCTAACGTTCATGAGCACAGACAAACATAACATGCAAGTACAAATGAACAGTGAGAGCTTACACATATACACACACCAACAGGCTACACAGACCTATTTTCAAAAAACCCAGCGAACACCAAGGCGTGTATTCAGATGTACTAAAAAACATACATGTATGCTTGCTTGCACACAAATCAATAACCATGTGCAGCAAAGGGAGCAAAGTAAAGTACATCAACAGGACACGAAGCTGTGGAGCAAGGGGCTTGAGGTGAAGTGCAGCAAGGAGCTTGAGGTGATGTACACCTTTGCAGCACTATTGATGCACCATAGGAGATCATTGTGTAAAACCCCTCAGGACAGCACACTTTTATGTCTCAGGACAGCACTGGGTGATGTGTCTCAGGGGAACTCTGATTTTTAACAAGGGAGAACTGGATGGTGGGCCATAGGAAAGCACTAAGTGGTGTACGGCATAGGAGCACTAGGGCCAGTTGTATCAAAGGGTTTTAACTTTTACCGATTCTGTGTCTATGGGAAAATGTGCTCCTTCATATGGCCCTAAGTGATTTACAGATCAGAGGTCCAGATCTGTGTGCATTATATGTGTAAAGGAAGGTGTGCAGTAGAAGGCACAGGGGAAGTACAATGGGGTACACGGGGGAGTACAACACATATTCAGCAAATATTGTTTAGTTGAAAAAACTGACATTTTCAATGCTGAAATTTGACTTAAAATCTCAGGATTGCAAAGGCTCAAAACACAATACTTGGCTAAAGGAATCATTTGGCATGGGACATTTGGCGAAGAACTTGGATAGACTGTTGAGAAATAAAAAACAACATACATATATATGAAGTTTTCTATGCCTTTTATTATTTTCTGCTTTTGGAGCAAAACGTGTGTCATAAGTAACACGTTCACCTCGATGCTGCTCTGAAACATTTATTTGCAAGTATTTGCATTCAACTCCAGTCAGTACCGGAGTGTGACAAAGGTAGCAAGTGCCTCTGTGCAGGTGTTGAGCCCTCATAAAATAAATACATAAATAAAAACATAAAAAACAAACAATAAATGTAAAAGTGAGGAGCAGGACCGAAAGGAAGGAAGGAGCAAGAGGGTGAGAAAGCAGAGAGTGTGGATGAAACTCGGAAGAGACCAAGGATAGAAAAGCACTTCTATGGAGTGCTGAAAGGAAAAGAAAAATAAAGTCCCCTCAAGTCAAGTCAGCAATGGAAGGATGCAACTCATTCACTCAAAACACTACGAGACCGAAATGTTCCTGGGCTGGACAAACACACGAATTGGAAGAAAGCAAATGAACGAAGAGCAGAGGCACGAGATAGACAACAAAGTCATCCAACCATAAGCAACAGCCTGACAGAAAGCCCTCTCTAAGTATATGTATTCTATTCGAAACAATAGTTCTACGTAAGACCCCAAAGGCTGTCTGTAGTGAGGTCTAAGATGGAAGCTGATAAGAGGCAGGTTGTCTAGCAAAGCAGCAACTGATATGCATCTAAAGACTATTCGAACCGTTGTTCAAATACTGCATGAAAGGAGCACTATATCATTCTGGATCACATGTAAAAATGTTGAAAAGAAAAAATGTTATCCATTTAAATTGGGCCTAATTTGCTGCTGGGTTTAATTCCTAATTCTCCAGGAGTACGTTTTTTGCTCTGTGTAGTTTTTTTGATTTTGATGGTCCGGTCTTGTTTTGCTGCTCTCTTGGTCCCACCTCTATGGATCAGAGTTTTTGGGTCCTGCCTTTGCAAATCATCAACTATTATGCTGATGGTACACTCCTCCACTTCTCATAGTTTCGAGAAACCAGACTATAGAGGGAAGAGAGTTTTGTTTAATATGAAAAGATAACGATGGGGCTGTCTTCTACGACTACTATGATGAGAACAGGAAAACTATGCAGGAGAGCAGGAGAAAGAGCAAGACATACAGCAGAGCCAAAAGGTAATGAAAAAGGTTGAGCAGGGCAACAATGAGTGGATGTACAGAGATGCGGGGCCATATGAGGGAAACTACTGAAGGGAAAGATTTATAAAAAGAAGACAGCATTCTATAAGGCAGGTGGGAGAAAAGAGGAGGAGGATAAAGGATGTTTGTTCAGCAGCATTAAAAGATGCACTCTTTCCTTTGCTGTCTGGGAGCAGGGACAAGACTTCTATCTTGCTTTAGACATGATGTTGCTATTCAGGCTATACCATCTGTGCAACAAGTAAGCCTCAGTGTATCCCTTTGCAGTGATTTCTACAAAAGCTACAGAAATTGTACTGCTGAAGAGAATGTGAAAATTAAATATCTCTGCAAATTGGTGGCATAAGGGGTATTGGATTGTGTTCCTGTTTTGTGGTTACACTTTAGATATCTCCCAGTTACCTCAGGTCTGATTTAAAACATTTACACAAGGAAAGATGTCAGATTCCACTTGTAGGTTTTTGCCTTCGATTTGCATACATTGTTAATCTTACAGAATTCTTGAACATTGCAGAATTAACCCTCTGAATGTGCCACTGTCACAGCTCTCCAGGAGTGCCCACATGCATAAACATTTAATCATACAGAATAAGACAAGTTAACATGAGTACAATTTAGAGTGGTACTGCCCTATAAATAGATGGAAAACAGATATATTCTTATCATTGACAGGAGCACAGCTTCAACTGTGTCCAAGCTGGGAAACGAAGTAAAAAAACTCTGTGAATACCAACAACTTGCACTTGCAGGTTTGGGTGTGTTTAGCACCTTTTGATTCTATTCTCACCTCCAAATGCTCAAACTGTGCCCCTGAGTAGATCTCCCCAAAGATAAAATTCTGCCATACTGACAGAACTATAAATGTAAAAATAAACTGTCATGGATTATGTAAGCCACGAAACTAAGGCTATTCTTTTAAAAATGCTATTTACAAACCTATGATACACATAGGTGCTCAAATATCTTGGTAAATTGGGCCATTAGACGGGGGGGGGGGGTTCACAAATAACTCAAATGGATGCTCTGCACACTAAATGCAACTTTTCTGTTCATCAGCACGTAATGGGCACCTGGACAGAAGACATTAATATGGGAAATCAAGCCACTATCTGCAAAAATATGCCATTCATTCTAGGTTCTATTAATCAAACTCTACTCCATTTGCGCTCGATTTGACCTTTACAGGTGTGTAAGGAACAGTCGAGCTGATAAATTTGTATTCCATAAATTGTAGCATGTTGTTTATATTATCACATTCTTTTAAAAACATTCACGTTTAAGATTGGATTCAACACTTGCGGTGTCGTTCAAAGCCTTTATTCGTCATTATTACAGTTCATGAATAAAGGAACTGTATAAAAAAAAAAAAACTTTTGACGACATCTTGCAAGGTCACCACGAAGATAGGGTCTCGTTGTAATACATTTTCCACCCTTTGACCAATAATCATTCACGTTTTGCAAATCAATTAAGGATAAGATTTCATTTGTGTAAATTGCATATCTTTTTTGTCCTTGACCCAGCGCTGTCTCTACGAGACCTAGCTATCATATTACAGACTGAGTTAACAGGGCCAGTGATAAGATTTTCTCCTGCTGGAGCCAGTGTGCTGTTTGTGGGCCAAGTATGAAAAATATATGGTAATTGAAACAACCGAATCTTTAGATTTGCACTCAATTTGATTCATTATCTAAAGGTCACTCTACTCAATGTATACTCCTTGCCGAGCACAAATCTGAAAAAAAGACACCTGAAAGCAAATGATCTTATCAGTGTTTGGTCCTCAAACTTTGCTGACAGGGTGAGGTAATTTACTGATTGCTAAATAAATGCATTACCTGTGACCATGATGGTATGGACTAGATTGAGTTGACTGGAGCTGCAGTGTGACATTGTGAAACCCTTTCCAAGCATTGCTTCTTTAACAAATTGAGTTCATGAATTAAATTGACAATGCAAGGAGCCGCTCTATAGCAGCTCCAGTGTGACATTAAAGATCCAGGCAAACCTGGCAACCTGCTTGCTTAATAATCCTGTAATGGATATGTCATTTTTTCAACATAGCCTTCCAATTAAATATCTCCATTAAAGTGCAAATCATGCTGAGAAGTCTGAGTGACAACTGATTAGTTGCGTAAATCAATCAAGGTTGTTTTTAACAGTGTTTCATACGAGCAACGCACATAAAGAAAAGATGAGACAGCTATTGAAAGTGACAGCGCAATCCAATCATTTGTCCAAGTTCAAAAGGAAAGACAGCCATAAGCTGAATCTGGGCGCCCATTCTCCCCAATCTCTGACTTTAAGCACATCCTCACTAGCCTTTAAACATGATGTGTCTACTTACTTCAATGACGTTTTCTATAAAACCCAAAACTACTTTAAAAACAGAGGAATTTACCATAGTTGTTGAGATCATGGTGGGAATTGGAAAAATTCAAGGGAGCCCAGGAGAGACAAAGACTTCTTCTTTAATAATGGTGTTTGCTGGTTGCTCTCCAAAAAGAAGTGTTTCTGACTGTGAAGGTCCTCTATAAAGGGATCACTGTCCCGTTACATGATATCTTTGTCAGAGTCTACTGATAGTGAAGCAACTAAGGGAAGGTAGGCTGACACTTTGTTGAAACACTATGTAACATTTCATCTACATTAGATTTACCTGATGCATACATCCGTCATCCTCTCACAGTCATGAGGGGCAGCCTGATAGGGAAACAATACTGCCCTTCCGAGCAGTATGGCCCAAAGAGAGTGGTACAAAACTAAGGATGAACATTCATGACAGCTACCCTGACAGATCAAGCAGTTGCAGTCACCTCGCAACTACTGATATGGCCACTACCTGGCTGCAAACCATGCTTATATTAATGGCTATTGACAAATATTTATTGATTGTGTTAGAAATGGGGTCTGTAGTTGTCAGTGGCTTGCATCCTGTCCAAGTAGGGACTCACACTCTAGTCAGGGTAAGTGTAGTGCACACTAAATTTACCTGTGGTCACCCTCTGGTAGCTTGCCACACAGCAGTCAGGCTAAACTAAAGAGGCAATATGTAAATAATTTGTGCACACACACACACACACACACACACAGTGAAAACACTACAAAAGTACTCCAAACCAGTTTAGAGAAATAGGGAATCTTTATGAGTAAAACAAAACCAAAATGACAAAAACCCAACATACACAATTAAAGATATGAATTTTTAAAGATTAAATCAAAACATGGTGCTTAGAAAACAATAGCTCCAACTGTGGCTATCTGGTCACACTTGACTGGGACAAATCCACAAGCTCAGCCTGAACCCATTGGAGCGTGGGCTGGCTACAGGAGTCATGCAGACCCAGTCACAGTACCTTGGATGCATCAAAAGTCAAAGACGGTGCAATGCACAGAGGAGGTGAGACATCGCGGAGGAAGGTGAAGAGTCGGTTAAGCAGGTCATTGGCACGTTGTTGCTCGGGGATGATGCGCTGCGCAAAGGAGAAGAGGCTTCATTGTAGCTAAGTGATGCGTCAGTTCTTGGAGGCGATGCAGGTTTGTTGAGCCACTAACGCCTAGGGGACGATGCAGGCGCAGAGGAGGTGATGTGTCGTTTGCACGTGCGAGACCTCTGGTCCTGATCCAACGCAGTGTTGATGGTATGTCGATATCACAGCGCGGTGCGTTAATTCCACTGCGCCAATGTTGAACCACTGCATGGGAGTTGGAGCGTTGCGTCCCGGACTTCAGGCTCTGCAGTGGCAGGTCTGAGACATGTTTGAAGGGCTACTCATGCGGGTGGCACAATCAATGCTGCAGGCCCACTGTTAGCATTGATTTACAGGCCATGGGCACATGTAGTGCACTGTACTAGGGACCTATTAGTAAATCAAATATGCCAATCATACAGAAACCAAATGCCATTACCTTATAGACACAGAACACATGCATGTTAGCACTGGTCAGCAGTGGTAAAGTGCCCAGAGTCTGAAAACCAGCAAAAACAAAGTTCAGCACACAGTCAAAAACAGGAGGTCAGAATCACAAAGACAGGGGACACCACACTAAAAGATGCCAGGTCTACCAGATTGAATTATTTAGTTAGGAAAAAGGAACAAGTGGCCAGAGTCTCCTTTTCAATAGCAAATAAAAAGGTGGACATTGGACACCCCTGTCTAGTCCCACATCATAGGATTCAGATACCACTCTGGCAGTACGCACCCGCACCTTAGGACCTGTATAGAGATGTTTGATCGACTGAATGAATCTTGCACCCAAAACCATTCGAGCCATTACAGAACATAAGAACTCCCAGCTTAAACTGTCAAAGGCCTTCTCAATGTCTATTGCTATAACAGCTGCCATCTCCCTATCCACAAAATCATCATTTAAGAGAGAGATGAGTCTCCGAATATTATACGCCATATTATGCCCTGGAATAAAGCCCGCTAGATCAGTATGAATCAAAAAGGGCACATGTTGTAAGATTCTGCTCACCAGAATTCGACTAAGAATTTTGTAATCTACATTGAGCATACACAATCCATTGGACAAGCACAATGGATCTAACATCCATTGAAGGGCAACCAGGTTTCAAACGAGGAATGACCAGCGCCTCAAATGTGGACACCGGCAGGTGCCCTGTCTTCCAAGATGTAGAATAAATTTCCACCATTCTAGGAGCCAATTCATTCTTGTATGCAGCAAAGAACTCCACAGGCAAGCCATCTGCTCCAGAAACCTTACTACGTGCCATGTTTTTAAATATGTCATAGCCAGCAAGATTTATTAGATGAGAATATTACAGCAGCTGTTAGAGCACTTAGAACTAGTATTAATTTTGAACGAGCTTACCATTATCTGTGGCTGGCAGAGTAGCGGTAGCTAAGATGGTGGTGCTACCAAGATTACTATTTTTCTTTAGAACGTTGCCATTGGTGGCACCTCGCCAATTGTTTAGGGAACTGGAATCGCTAATTCTGGAACTGTTTTAGGGAACAGGTAGGCTTAGAGTAGCACTAACAAAACTACAGTGTCCTGTAATGGAGGGAGGGTTGGCTGCTCCTGATCTCGAATCTTATTATCTGGTGGCTCAAGTACAATGGTTAAACAAGTGGGTTTACTATCAAATGAACCCTCCTGAGGAGGGTGTTATTGGCTCACTGCCTGATTTGCAGGACTTCTTGGAAGTTTTCTTGCTTCCGCAGCGGAGACTGGCTGCAATTTCTCAAGAGCTCCTAGTGATACAGCAGTGCTGGCGACGTTGTCTGTAGTGAGCCCGGGTCCAGGTACTCTATTCGCCTGATATGCCATTAAAATGGATGAAAATAGTGACCCAGGTAAGAGCGTTAGCAGAGATTGAAAGGTGGATTGCCGTTAGGGTTAACCGTGTTGGGGATTCATATCGGGATGGGGTATTGCTTAGGTTTGAAGATCTGACAAAAGAATTTGATATACCTAGAGGACAATTTTTAGTACACAGGCCAGTCGTTGGAACAATAAGGAATTATTGGAGAAATGGAGATGCTGAACCTGCCACGTATCAGGTGTGTCAACAGCTCTGCACAACAACAGGGTGTGTAAGAACTGTCATGTATCTATATCGTGCGATTTGTGCAAATTTCTTTCTCCTCTTGCCGAGTTGAAAATAAAATGGGAGAGAGACTTAGAGCTCCAAATTAATGATGTGGGCTGGGATCTGATTGTAGATCATATGCCAGCTATCTCTAGAAATGCTATTTTCAAATTCATTAATTTCTGTATCCTGCATAGAGCTTATCTAACACCGGGAAGGATTAACAGGTTCTATGTGAGTGCTGCTGCAAAATGCCCTAGATTTGGGGAACTGGGGGCGGAAATGTTCCACGTGGTATGATCCTGTCCTTCATTAGCGTGCTTCTGGAGGGTAGTAATAGAATATATTAATGGAATAACCTTATGGGACATCCCTTGTGCATCCTTGGTCTGCCTCCTAGGGGGATACCCTCGCTCAGAGAATAAGAAAACTACTACTAGATTTACTGACTTATGTTTGATTCTGGCAAAACGAGAATTAACTATGCACTGGAAATCGGCGCATGGTCCTCATATTGCTAGATGACGTAAGGAAATGGTTAAATGGGCAAGTTTGGAGAGTGCTGTGTTGTTTTGAGAGATAAAGGGAGGGCGAGGAAAAATTGAAAAGGGTAAAACATCAGAACACCTAGTGGATAGTTTTTTGGCCCCAGAAGCAGATACAGATTTGTCGAATAGCTCCTGAGTCCTTGCAGGTGAAAGAAGGGAATTCTAGTTTAATTCAGATATATTGGGTGATAATGGTTACTTCTGTGATATACTTGCTAATTGTGAATATTTTGGCATTAATTTATGACTGCTTTACTCAATTATGGGTAACTTGGGTTGGGGGATTGATGTTATAGTTTTATTGTAGTAGTTTTAGTGGACCTAAGATATGTATGAAATTGACAGTAGTTGAAATATGTTTGAATGCTTGTAGATGCATTTCATATGAGATATATTGATTATCACTTTTAATCTATTATTTATAGTTATCTGGGTATTTCTCCTTTTTAATCTATCTTTAATCTATTTATTGTAATTATCTGTGTACATCTCCTTTTAAAGCAAATTATAGTATATGTAGTGCACATCATTTATGATCTGTATTATATCACTATTGCACTAAGGTCTATTTAATGAAACTAATAAAAATTATTCAAAACTAGTCAGGAAAAAGTGACAAGACATTTTGACCAGAGATGTCCTACGTGAGGTCACATTGAAGAACATAGTTAGTTATAGATGGTGAGATACGGAATGCTGAGGGGTGATTGAGGTGAGGTGATTGATGTTTTGAACAATGTGCTATTTTTTGACGAAGAGACGGCAACAGACCAACGGAGAGAAAACAATACACTAATATTATATAGTATAATAACATGGTAGACCTTTCTACAGTTTTAAGGGATTTGCTAAGTGACAAAGATGACTGCAAACCAGGTCCGAAGGCAGGGTAGGTTGCTTTCAGAAGACATCAGTGCACTCTCACACACCATAGCGTGCCTTCATCTTGGGACCACAATCTTGTGAGTAACTCTGGGCAATAAAGGCTAATAGGCCATCACTAGTGCCTCTCACCGTCCACACACAACTGTACCAGACTGAATGCCAGGGCTTGGAGACCTATGCAGGAGGTGTCATCTTCTCTCCTTGTATGACTTGACTTTGGCCCAGCATACTCAGCGACATTCACATAAACCATAAGCCCATGTTTCTTGCATTCTGCACATACGTTCAGCCAAGAAAATTAATTCTGTGTGTTATGGCTATTAATGCCATTCTTTTATTGACAAGAGATTGTTTTGCATACTTTCTTTCAAGTCTTTGGATCCCGTCTTCAGAAGTCACAGATTGTAGCAAAGGAAAGGTGCATTTCAGCCGGTGCTGAAGTGTGTGATGTAAAGTAACTCGGAGGACTCATTGTCAAAGAAAGGGGTTTAACAAACAATGATAACTTGAATGTCCCGGTGGAGAGATGAACTAGACCTCCTCACATAGCATTGTGATTCGTCACAAGGCATTAAAAGAAAAATATACCACAATTTAGAACTACACTTTTAAAGACTTAAAGACTTATAACTTTAAATATTTAAACACCAGCAGAGAAACCCGTCCCAGGACTGAAAATGTCACTGGTTGTTTAGAGTTAATATGTTACAGTAGTGGAGAATTTACAATTCCCCATAGTGACACATAAGCCTGCATTCACAATTTAGCCCCATGGTCTTAGAGTTAATTAACTTGAGATTGCTAAAATGCCACAAACGTCTGAGCTTTGTGTTTTCAAAGTTATGTTTCATTACGCGGAGGTGAGGTCCTGCAGTGAGAAACTTGTTCTGCAAGCTGCTTATCTACTGTTGTGCCTGTTAATGTAAAGAGATATAGTGCTTGATTGATGGGAGGCAACTGTTAAAAAGGTAAGTATAAAAAGGGATAATATTTCAACAAAAATACTCTAAACATGCATATTTCAACTGGCTGGATCTCATTATTTTATACTTTCTTGTTGCAATGACATACAAGTACATATTAATAAATGTCTAATAAAAACACTAAGGAGGTCTGCATAAAACATAACATCTAGGCACCCCCTTCGAATCACCACACCATCCCGCTGTACAGATTGCAGACAGCGGCATGAAATTCAGCCCCGCAAACACAGTACTTGCTACCTCTAGTTTGCCCTCTAGTCCCCTAATTTTGGCACTGCACTTACTGTCCCTGATCTCAGAGGTCAGGAGAACAGCAACAGGAAAACAGCAAATGTTTTTTTTTAAAGGGCAAAGAGAGAGATAACAGCTTGTCCATGTAGGTCCTGTCTGCATCAAGGAGGAGGTAACAGTCAGGGGTGTTCCATTCTTCCAAAACCTTCATATACATATCAGTTACTTGAGTCACAGGCAGACAGGGTCCCTCCCTGCCAGACATGGCCCCTCACAACATTTTTCAGAGGGTTCATCTTTTGCATTATACTACTGATCCCAAGCATTCTGGTCATCGCCCGCAGCCCTTAAAAATAGTGTACTTGTATAAATGTTTATAGTTGCAGTGATTGAGTTTGACTACTGCTGTGAGGGTGGAACAAAATGCCCATAATGCATCACTGGCGTTTAGCTGGTGACCTGTGGGAATAGTTTCCACATACAAATTCTTCATAGCAGCTGCATGCCTTGGATCCAGAAGTTTCTTATCCTGGCCAGAGATGCTCTGTAGTTGTCAAAGAAGAACACTTAATAGATCCAGCAATGAGTGAAACAATCGTTCAGCACGCTGCTTCACAAACTCTCGGATAACGGAGCAGTGACAAAGCAGTATTTTAAGGACTCCTTCCATTTCAGGTGGGATCGTTCGTCCCAAGTGTTCCCAAATATAGGCTGATTCTTTCCCCCTCAACAATTTGCAGTTATAGGAGAACACCATCCTTTCCTTTCTTGATATATTCACTCTCCATGACCAACCCAAGACTAGAGCTTTCTACTGACTTTCAGGTCACGTTTTGAGGGTGTTCCTCGTAATTAATGGTGTGTGAAATTTCAAATGTATTCTATGAAGCTGACGGTAGAAAGCTCATTTTGCACTATTCAATTTGTAAAAGTTTAGTGAGGTTCCCTTCTTTGCCACCTATGCCTACAGGAGATGTTTGACACAAAACAAATTATGCAAAAGTGATTTTGCTGTGAGAGTTCTTCTACTTAAACATCTTTTCTGCAAACTGTCCTTCAGTAGAGGTTTCCCTCCTGCAGTTTGTACATTTCTTTAAAGTTTACAAATACTATGAGGCTTGGAAGAATTAAATGTTTTTGAAAGCTTTGCGAGGTTCTAAAGAAATATTGGCTGTCTACCTAAGGCTAATAAACCATGTGTTGTTAATCTAGAGTATGACGATCACACTTAAATCTATGGTAAACCACCACTTTAAAAAACACAGTGGCCCAAACCTTTTCTTAGGAGCCCACGGTTGGCACTGCCAAGTTGGCCAGATTACTGAATATCATGGCTGTCTAGTCTTGATTCCACCTCATAACTCTTTCTTCCACCGTCCTTTAGTTCCTGCCCCTTTTTCTCACTTACAGGTCCTTTCTCATGCATAATTGCATTATTTTCCACTATTTTTCTATCTTTATTTCCTCTCCCTTTTTCTATCTTTCTGCTCTGTGTCAGAGTCTAATGGTGAAAAAAGCCTAGGTCCTCAAAATGAGCGCTGATGTTTTCCACCTGCAATCAACAGCATAAATCAAGCAATGATGGAAAACTCCCTGTAAGGTTCATGCTAAAAAACAAGAGATTAGCTTTGGTTGCAAATCTTAGTATAGATTTTAAAATTATGTACTCTGTTTCAGTTAAGATGGTGCAGTTTTGCAGGGGAAGGAGCCACCATTTTATACATTACGTCTTGTAATGTGGGTCTTATTGTAGTGATACGACTCATGCAGCATCCACACTCTTACATCCTACCTCAAGGATTTCCATTCATAGGTACACCAATGCTATTTGGAGAATGTGAGCAGCATGCTGACGCTGACAAACAGCTAACCAAGTTGTTGGTACTGGAAGAGTTATTTAGCAGAAAAAGTTGTTTTCCGACATCCTTCCCTACAGCTTAATCATCTTCTCGCTGGGTGGGATGGCACAGGTACCAAAGAGAAGAGGAGGGAGTAGGGAACATTGCAATATGTGCATTTTCTGGTGAAAGAAGGGATTTTGGCCATATGATGATGTCTACAGCTTTTCTTGGGATTGGAATGTAGTATCATACTACTTGAAATGGTCACCTTAAGTGGGACACTTGTTGCTCAAAATATTTTGCACAACAGCCTGCCTTCTGTCCAGTAGAGGACGCTACTAAGCATGGGTCGTGGGGCAGGGGTGGAAGAGGAGGTGGGAATAAAAATAAATAAATAAACAGACCTACCTGGGTGCCGCAGAGTGCTCTCTGCTCCGTCTCCTCCGCCCTACAACAGGAAGCTCCCAGCCTCCCAGAATCCCCTGTCCAATCACAACGCTGCCTCAAGCAACGTTGTGATGGGGAATGGAGGCTTTGCATGTTCCTCATCAGGCTGTGTAATGCAGCCTGATGGGGAAGATGCAAAGTGCGCATGACGGTTTGACCGGCCTTCTTGGGAGGGTCAAACCGTCATGCGCACTTTTGAGTGTGCTTTACACTCCTCTTCTGCCCCCTGCACTGGCCAGCCCGGTCCACCCCGCCCGCACCGAAGCAGGAAGGAAGACTAAAATGATAATAACATGAGTTATTATCATTTTAGTTTTCCTTTTTACACTGCTCGCAGAGCTGTGGGCCGACGCCCCTCCTCCTGAGCAGAGGAGCCGCCGCTGCTTCTGTCTCAGCTAGAGGTACTAAAAAGCAACACAACAAAATGCTCTTAAATTACTCTTTGACCAAATGAAAACTTCAGGCAAATCAATGGAGACTTCAAACCATTTTTTTAGTCTAAAGAATCATGCTTTAGCCAAGGCACTTGGCAGTACCACGAGTGGGCAACTGAGCTATGGGAACAGATAGCAGATTATTTGCAAACGTATTACCACATTTTATGGACTTGGTACAAATACCTACATGATCGTTTTGTAAAAGGACTTTGAAACATTAGAACTGCAACTCAATAAATATACTTAACCCATTTTTGTTTAATAGTTTGAAAGAGTCACTTTTTTTAAAAAACGTTTGCTTCACAGCTTACTATCGTTTTAACGATTACAATGAATAGCACATGACAGGAAAGCTGAAGAGATGGCAGATCTTTCCTATTTTGACCTCACACAAGGTCTAACACTTCTTCGTGTTTTTAATTTTATTTTTGAAAATGCCTCCATAGCTCACAACAAAATAATAAAATAACGTGATATTAGTCAGTTACTAAATTATATACCATTATACAGATTAAAACAAATCACTCCAGGGTGCATGCAATTCAGAATATTTCAACATATATGAGGCTAAAAATTGCACATTTGATTCCTTGCTTATCTTAAAAGCTTTAAACAGACCCCGCGCATCAACCCTCTGGATTGGCCTAGGTAAAGTGTAGTGCTACATTAAACTTCTAAATGAACAGCTAGTTATATGGCTATTCCAACTACTAACTATATAAATTTTTGTTCACAAATATTAAATTAACCTAGCGCCACCCGTCTATGTAAAGCGGAGGTGGGACCTCATTTGAATGTGTCATAAGTGTTTAACATGCAGCAGCTGTTGTCACCAACAAAAAGCATTGATTTGCATTCTTGTCAGCCCCCAAATTAAATTCATTGGATTAGGGTTCTTAGGGTTATAGTAATCTGGAAAAACGCACAGAAAACTCCTTCCCAAAAATACGAGATTTCAGGGCAGAGAGCCGGCATATTCAAAGAGGTATTATCCCAGCTACAATGATTGCTGGCTGATGGCACCTGCTTCTTAATACTAATACGTTCAGCAAAATAGTAAAAAATCAAAATGTCACACGAATATTACACCAACAGCACTTCAGTCAAAATATAGCAGCATTATCTTTTATTGCAACATAATTTTTGTTGAGTTTTCCACAAGATGACATCGACACATTACAGTAATGGCTGGTATATCAAGCACCTTATATGCATACAAGTAATTTATATAGCCATCAGTTCGTTACAATATCAAAGCAATATACAATGCCAGCAATTAAGCCGCTTCAGAGTTGCAACAAATTCTTGCCATGCCACCAAACAGTCAAACAAATATCCAAAACAACTCACCCTCATCCCCCCTGGTCACAAGCCGACTACTATGGATAGAAGTGTTATTACAATGCCATGGGTCAACAGTGTATGTAGTTCAAAAAGTAGTCAAGTAAAGAACAACTCGAGGGTGGAGACGGGCAGCACCCGCCGCTCCTTGCGACACACCCTCCAACAGGTCCACTGTCCCATTGGGCAGTGCCCCGTGGGTTATTCCAAACCCGCCGTGTGAGACATGTACCATTCATCTGAGGGGTGAACCAGTGGTAGACGGAGGAAGATTCCGGGTTATTCATACTGTCCAAAAGATTACCCATGCTTGCGCTATGTCCATAGATCCCCTCCCTCGTTTTGCCTCATTCAACAGGACACCACTCTTATATTCCGTCCATCCAATAAGGCCCTTTTCCATTTTTCTACTCTTGGCCCTCTGGTGTCCTTCCAATTTAGTGCATTCTGGCGCTTAGCTATTATCAGCGCAAGATCAATAAATCTGAAATGACCCTACATCTGGCCGGGCGTGGGTATTATCTCAGCAAATATTTCAGTGAGTAACATTGTTAACGAAGTCGATAACTGAGGTGCAATTCCATACCAAATGAAACAACTCTGCTCCCTCCTCCCCACACTTGCAACATGCTACACAGGCAGTGCTGTAGAATGTATTAATCCTACATGGTTCGCTCTGTGGACTAAGTAAAAGCTGATTAAATTAAATCTAGCATTTCTGGAGACTTTGGATACCTGCTCCAATATTTTTGACCAGTCTGCATCAGCAATTGGTCCTCCAGGATCTGCGTAACATTTATCCTGCAGCTCTGTAAATAATATCAGTTCGAAGTGCTTTGCATAAGCCTGTGGTTGCCTTATGAGGGACTGTGAGTCTGCATATAGTTTAATGAACATTATAGGTGGTGAGATGCACACCATTGTACTCCTTGTTTGCTATGCTTGACTGCTTCAGACATATACAATCGTGCAAGCTAGATTCGCGCTCCGCCCAATTGCGCTAGCAATATTAACCGAACACAAAGGGACCTCGTCTGATCCCTATATCAGCTGCACAGCCACATCCGTTGCTAAATGAATCCAATAAATCAAGTTTATGTATATATAATCTTTAGTTTATCCACTTTGTTTACTCCATTGCTTCTTCTCCTTTTACCACTTTGCATCGATTTATTTTACTCATTCCCATACTCTTCAAAAATATTCATGAAAACACAGGAAGAAGAGATGTTTCCACATGTCACGACTTTATTAAAATTCACCCAATGCATTTCGGGATATTCCCTTCGTCAGGGGTATCTATAAAAATCCATAGACACAACCATCAGCATGATTATTACGTACCAGATTAAAATAAACAAACTTAGTGCCTGTATTTTACTTTAAAAGAATTATTCTTTCTGAAACGCTGCATGTTCAACAACATAATTCTTGTCTCAACTACTGTTATATTCCAACAGTTGTTTGTTGATTCATGCACAGAACCCTGTCGACAACCCCAATTTTTTAGAAAGACATCACATATCTTTAAATAAAGCCTCAAATACGTAAATAATACCTTTGACCCCTTGGAAATCCTAGGACCTTCTTTTTCTATTCTTAGCCACAACAGCGCGCTTACCGTGACATGTGTTACTCTGAATACATGTGATGTCTTTCTAAAAAATTGGGGTGTTCGACAGGGTTCTGTGCATGAATCAACAAACAACTGTTGGAATATAACAGTAGCTGAGACAAGAATTATGTTGTTGAACATGCAGCGTTACAGAAAGAATAATTCTTTAAAGTAAAATACAGGCACTAAGTTTGTTTATTTTAATCTGGTACGTAATAATCATGCTGATGGTTGTGTTTATGGATTTTTATAGATACCCCTGATGAAGGGAATATCCCGAAATTGCATTGGGTGAATTTTAATAAAGTCGTGACATGTGGAAACATCTCTTCTTCCTGTGTTTTCAGTGAATATTTTTGAAGAGTATGGGAATGAGTAAAATAAATCGATGCAAAGTGGTAAAAGGAGAAGAAGCAATGGAGTAAACAAAGTGGATAAACTAAAGATTATATATACATAAACTTGATTTATTGGATTCATTTAGCAACGGATGTGGCTGTGCAGCTGGTATAGGATCAGACGAGGTCCCTTTGTGTTCGGTTAATATTGCTAGCGCAATTGGGCGGAGCAGAACTAGCTTGCACGCTTGTATATGTCTGAAGCAGTCAAGCATAGCAAACAAGGAGTACAATGGTGTGCATCTCACCACCTATAATGTTCATTGAATTATTTTCCATCCAAAAAACGGCAGAGATTGCACCCAGGATAAATAGTGGAGTGATGAACATTGAAATGTATGAGAAAGGCATAATCATCACCATACGAACAATGATTACCTACACAGGAGGTTTGTTTCCGGGCATGAGCGACCATTATGAATATGGAAATAGAATAAGAACTACACTGACTGTTATGCTGTGATAATTGAAGCGAACATGAACCTGTTGAAAGATAAACTGCGACACTGTAAAAATGAAAAAATGTAAAAACGTTAATTTATGCTTAATTTTTAAAACGTTTTGGCATGCTAATTTGTGTTGAGCATCAGTAATGTCGAATTACTTCATTTAGTGTTGGCGAGTCTAGTAGTAAAACATTGTGAGTGGGATACATACATATGGTATTCTGGGAAATGTAGTATCTATAGTTAAGCACCAGATTCGAGGGTTAGTGCGTTACATATCAAATCCGGTTCGTAGTTTAGTGTTCACACCAAGACATGTGATTGACCACCTGAGGGGAATTCGAGGGTGATAAATGACCAAGTGGGCCTGAAAATAGTTGATACAGTTTCCAAATGCAAAGACGTGCCTAGGCACATGATGTAAAAAGAACGCAACTTGGTGCAATGTCATGGGTCTGCTGAAACGAGTGGGAATCGAACGAGTTTGAGTTCGGACTATGTATTCAGAGTAACACATGTCACGGTAAGCGCGCTGTTGTGGCTAAGAATAGAAAAAGAAGGTCCTAGGATTTACAAGGGGTCAAAGGTATTATTTACGTATTTGAGGCTTTATTTAAAGATATGTGATGTCTTTCTAAAAAATTGGGGTGTTCGACAGGGTTCTGTGCATGAATCAACAAACAACTGTTGGAATATAACAGTAGTTGAGACAAGAATTATGTTGTTGAACATGCAGCGTTTCAGAAAGAATAATTCTTTTAAAAGTAAAATACAGGCACTAAGTTTGTTTATTTTAATCTGGTACGTAATAATCATGCTGATGGTTGTGTTTATGGATTTTATAGATACCCTTGACGAAGGGAATATCCTGAAATGCATTGGGTGAATTTTAATAAAGTCGTGACATGTGGAAACATCTCTTCTTCATGTGTTTTCATGAATATTTTTGAAGAGTATGGGAATGAGTAAAATAAATCGATGCAAGTGGTAAAAAGGAGAAGAAGCAATGGAGTAAACAAAGTGGATAAACTAAAGATTATATATACATAAACTTGATTTATTGGATTCATTTAGCAACGGATGTGGCTGTGCAGCTGGTATAGGGATCAGACGAGGTCCCTTTGTGTTCTGCATATAGTTTGACAGCCCTGGTGTCCAGGGTGTTCATTCTGTCCACATCCCCAGTGTTTTCTGATCGTTGCTAGAATTGGTCCATACAGTAAAAATTATCCAGCTAGCAGATCGAAATTTGCCTGCAGCTCTAACAGTAGGTTGCTTTGAGCTGAACAGGAAGCAAGTGCTATCAGATATGGTTGGTTTCTGGGTCAGACAGATGGATGCGCTCAAACGTATGGCTCTTTGGGTCAAACCTGCAATGTGATGAGCATGGAATTAAGACTAACTACCAAGGATTTTCAAGGATTCCAGCCAGAATCTCACAGGTGTTTTGCTATTAGGGGTTGACATCAGCAAATATTCTGTTTAACGGTATTAGGTTTTAATGTAGAGGTCTTCCAGGGAGGACATTTTTAGGAAGAGTTTGGGATCATTAGCCTATAGATGATACGAAGTGCCTGAGTTTTTGAGGAGTGCCCATATGTTCAATGTGAAGACTAAGGAAGAAACATTCAAGGGCTGAACCTTGTGGTATTAATGTTGGGAATGTTTAAGGACTAAGAGAGGGTTTTCAATTTGTATTAGTTGAGATGCGTATGCTGTTTTAAATAAGAGCACCAGGTTAAACCCCCACCATTGATTACCATATGGCTTTTTAGTGTGTCCAACAGGTTATGGTTCACAGTATGAAAAGTTGCAGCTACATTGAACAAAATAAGCAGACATGAGAGACCAGACTGCAGAACACGTAAAGCATTGTCAACGATTTCAAACATAGCAGTGTCCATGCTGCAACCTGCTCTAAATCCAGAATGGATGTCATCTGTGAGTCATTTCTTGTATGAATTTCTTAGGCTGGGAGCCTAGACAACTCTTCAAAACATGTAGAGAGGATGTGCCCTAACGTCTAGGGCAGTCGACCTCGAAGCTGGGAAAGCAGGTTCGAGTCTCGGAAGGGACGCTCAATATCCTGTGATTCCGGGCAAATCACTTAGGGGCCGATTCCGATCTCGGCCGGTAGGGCTCCGAATCGGATTCGGCTTTACCGGATCCGATTCGGAGCCCTGTTTACCGACCGAACCGTACGCGGTCCGGCCGAGCGAGTACGATGCGAAATCTCCGACCGACTCGTCCGGGCGTCCCGACCGCTCCGACCGACTCGCTCCCGGCTCGAACCGCTCCGACCGACTCGCTCGGACTCGACTCGCACCGCGCAATGGAGACGTTTCCCGGCCGGGCAAGTACGATGCGCGCCGCGAGTGAGTCCGACCGAGCCGCGCACTCCGGCTCGTAAGAGCTGTCGGAGCCGCACTTTGGGGGTCCGTGTCGGACCCCTCTGTACGCGTGAGCCGCGCGAAGTCGCACACAGGGGGACCCATAGGTCCCCTACCTGTGCGTACTGGCGCGAGTCGCTTCACCGCGCACTCCGCTGTAGGGGCGCCCTTGTCCGACTCTCAGCACCCATTGAGTCAATGGGAGCCCGCAGACGCGGCTAGTACGACCGGCTCCCATTGACATCAATGGGAGTCCGACCGACTCGAGTCCGATAACATACGGACGCATCGTACTCGTTCGGTCGGACTGCACGGGTCCGATTCGGTCGGAAATCTCTCTGGGTCCGGCTCGGTCGGAGAAATTTCCGGCCCGAATCGGAATCGACCCCTTAATCTCCCCCTGCCTAACAAAAATGAATGTGTCCATCTGTAACGCAACTGGTGCTCATGTAAAGCGCTCTGATACCTTCGGGGCTAGTTCGCGCTGTATAAAACTCAAAATAAATAAATTAATGTTGCCAAAAAAGGCAAGGATGTAACTGCACAATGATTATTCTGATCTCCAGAATCAGCTGTTTTAAAAAAAAAAAAAGATAGAAATCTGTAATATTTAAGAACAATCAAGGACTTCATCCAGGGTGAGAGAAGAACTGATCAGATTAATTCAGCGTGCAGAACGGTGGAGGCTGATATATTTGGCTGTCTTCAAGGGAATGGAATCAGAAAGTGCTTGCGTGGTATCATCTCGGAATCAGTACTGATCATATGAGTTCAGGAGATAGAATTACATGCTGTCCAATTATTGTGAGCTTTGCAATTTTGACAGAAGGGTTTAATTAGGCAGCTGGTTGTTGTAAGGGTAATTGATTCCTGTTAATATTTTTCTTCCAAACCACTGGAAAGGTATGTCATTTCTCATTTGAGTCTTTGATCGCTGGTTTATTTCAAGATTGAATCATCTGTTTATAAGCTCAAAGAGAATTTCCGGGTTGAGTTTCTTATGAGTCAATCTGCAATGTGTTACAGATAATTTATATATAATATACATGGTATTTTGAAGACTCTAGTTAAAATGGAATACATCCATGAGTTTCTTCTCCTCATTTGCTGCACATGCATGTATTGTTACTACTCATTTTAGGAACTGATTATTAAAACATTCAGACAGCACACTTTTGAAATATGAAGTACATGGTGTATGCTTCTCTCATGTTTTATTCTCTCTGGGTTATTACCTCAGTGAGGAAAAATAACCCAGGTCATATTGAAATTCTTAAGGTGCACTTTCTGAAAGCAATTTCCATAAATGTTCATTATATTATTCAGAAGTATACCCACAGCAATAGTCTGAACCACAGCTTCACAACCAATTGTACAATAGAATATGTAGACTTTGCTTGGTAACTTTGGATTAAGCTTTGCTAAGATATAAAAAGTCAACGACAGACACCAAAAATCCACTGATCTCTGTCATCAACCTGGACAGTAGGTTTAAGTGACTTGAGGTCTTATTGTTAATTTTTGGACAGTGAATCTATTCATGGAAGGAAGAAACCCTTTCTGCTACCCTAATAAAGCTACTGCAAGTCACCAAGGACTGCATGATTAAACAGAGTAAGTAGGCTAGAGGGCAAGTTTCTTTTCCAGGTCACGGAACCCTGCAGTCCTATACATTATCTGTTTTAAGTACATTGGGGCATACTGTAGTCCTTATAATTCAAGTATACACCACTATCCTTCCACCATTCCCTTTCAAATATTTGGTCTCTTGTGCTTTCCCAATTGAAGGTCTGCAGATTGCAGGTGACTACAAAAGAAACTTAATATAAACCTATAAATATAATATACACCAATATGTTGCAAGCACACATCTTACACATTTTAACATGAGTCACAATCAAAGTAAGCTTAGTAATTTAAAATAGCCATTAAGATGCAAATCCAACCTCTCCTGTACTACATTTCAGTGGCAAGATAAACATATCAAGAAAATGTCTCCTAATCATTTTAGATACCAGGAGCTATCCATAGCATCTTCTGAAACAAGGTGATAAATTGACTTCTCTAGTTTTTCCTACTATATTTGGACTGAATTTCTGAAATGTACATGAAAAAAAACAATTTCTAGGAGTACTGCTGGATGTCTGCACAAGGTTAGCAATCCATAGGTTATCAAATGTGTAATTATTTCTACATGCAGAAATGAAGCAAGAGTTTATTTAACCCTTAAGGGAAAAAGGCATTTGCCCTTCAGTACTGCTGCTGTAACTGATTGTCAGTAATGAAAGTGGTTACTACCTTTAAGCGCACCTTCACCTATACTACTGAGGTACCAATCTTGGCTGAATTATCCTTATCACTAGGGACCTGATAAAGTTTATATTTCACTTTAAAAACTATTGAACATTCATTACAAATATAATGTAATGGAAATAAAATGTCACCCATGTCAAGGTAAAAGACATTGCTGCACATACTCCACTTCAACTCAAGATTATTTGCGATCATCGGAGTGGTGGTTTCCAATAATATTAGGTTTATCAAATACTAATCTGTCCACCACTGTATTAATAATAGTCCATCCATGATTTCTCTTGGCAAGAAATGTTAATACTTTTCTAATATGTTATAATTTTGAGCACATCTGGGCATAAAGCGATTACTAAAGCTAAACATCACATTAACAATGATCTACCAGTAAGTCGTGTAGACTATAAATTGCTATCATAGAAGATTGGAGAGCATGTGTCAATCCTCAGTGGGTTCTGGGAAGTTCACCAGAGCCAAATGAAACACAATTTAGAGAAACATCATTGTTAGAAAATAGAAGGGACTTACAGTGAAATGACTTCCTTTGTGACAAACTAAAGCTTTTACTTGTGATGTTTTTGATTGCAACAGTTAAAGAACCTAATTTTTTAATTTTGAGATTTGAGAGATTTGAATCATCACATTACTTTAATGAATGCTACACAAGCTACCAAAAGGCCACCCTATCGTAACAATTAATTTATTACTGATAAATACTACAATCGATCTTAGAAAGATCCAAATGTCCTATCCTTGATCTGCTTGTCACCATTACACAACCCATGCCTTTCACAGGTGCCAGCAAATAGTAAATCGGGGACTTGCAAATTCATAACCTGCATAGGCATTGCACAAGTACTATGGAATTACTTTGGTTATTAGTTAGTACTACAACAAAATTACCCATAGCAAGCTTTATTTTTTATTTTCGACAACTATGGTGACACAAAAGGAAAACCTTTATTCCAAGTTATATAACTGTATATGTTTAGTGAGAATATATCTGTGTCATAAATGCTGATATCAGATCATTACCATGCTCAATTATAATTACTACCTGACACTAAAACAACAAAAACAGCACCATAAATAACAACAGAAAACAATGGAAGAACTTCAATGATTTCATTAGTAAGCAAAGTCATAAATCTATTTACAACATATATTTACAATTCATGAGGACTACAAGAGCCTGGGCCTTTCTCCATAGTATAAGGAGAGAGTGTGATATAAGAATTAAGGATAAGGGCTAAAAGGTGAAGAAAACATACTTTATTTGGCAAATATGCTGGAAGAAGCAATGGGTGTGTATCTTGGACATGAAAGGTTAAAAAACACAAGCTGGGTTAACTCAGTACAATGTCATTCAATCTTACAAACTGGGATTTTGGGGTATTGTTGATTTGGGGGCCACCTTTTATTATGGTAGTAGTTTATAACACTAGCTTTTAAAAATTTTAATAAAACCATTTTGAGGATTTTAATGCTTTATATCACAACACTTTATTTAGCACGGAGGCAGGTTTGTGGATGCGTTTATCGTATAATTCAGGAGCCCCCTGTTACTCCATTGCTCGTCCCTAAGCCATCACCTAATTTTTTCTGTTTCAGCCATTTAAAATGGTGGCTTGCCAATCCCCACCGAGCCCCTCCTCCCCCCACCACACCCTCCTCTTTATCCTCTTGTTCCTCAATATTGGGGCATGACGAACTTAAATTACTTTTTTGCACATCTATAGCAAAGTTATAACAGTGGAAAGTGATATTTGAAAATCTTTATTCTCCTTATTTTTTGTATTTGCTATTGGATTTTCAACATTTGTACCAGATGTAATTATAACAGAGTCAGTGGGACTTCAGTCTTAAGTGCACCTTATGTTAACTTTATGCAAGGTGATCTTTAAAATTGAAGGATGTATTTTGGAGCATGCTTTCCCTTCTGCTGTTAAGGTAGCCCAGCAATAACTGTTGTTATATAAACAACCAAACCAGAACAATGTGATTGTAGTTCATTTATTATGAATTCATGATTTATGGCATAAAAAGTTATTGAATGCCTTTTAAAGTTCAGCAATGAGACTGAGCGAGGAAATCATTTTGAATGCTCTCTTATGTAGATTTATGAACTTGAATAATTACTAATTCAACAGTAGTGGGTGAAGCTGCTATAACAGGCTTCGAATCTGGTTTAATCCACTTGTTTCTAACCCAAACCAAAATGTTTACCTCTAAATCAAAATTACTTTCATGGTTTAGAATTAGTGTCTGATTTTAATGCTGCCTTAAGATAGAATTAAGCCTTAAATAGCTAACAATATCTGGTCAATATAAAAATGAACTATAAAACAAAAACTATTAATTGTTATTACTTGCCTTCATTCAGTGCTGTACCCGCACAGATCATTGTATTGCATTGTAATTATAGCTGTACAGCAGGTTTTTACCCCTTGTGAGGTCCAAGTGCTTTCTAGGAAGTTTAACTCTACTTTTTATACAGATATTCATAGAACAGAAGGTCATTTTAGCAGCTGTGTATTCATAAGTTAAAAGGATTTCCTAATTTCTCTATTAATATATTTTATATTTTTCTTTTGTTTAACAAAATCACTTCTTCTTTTTCCAAGCCTGACCAACATGTGTACTTTTATTTGAACTTGCAATGGGAAATAGTAAAGTATGTCGGTGTTTTAGCTATTGGTATCCAAACAGATCACACAACTGCACAAAACTTTCCTAAGATTCCATTTTGAGTTTTTTGAGAATGCATCCAATGTTTTTTTTTAAAAACAAAAGAAACAGGAGTTAAATTAATTCGAATTTTGGTCTGACATGGTCTGCAAAGTAAAAAAGGATTTAATGAGGGAAGATATTTTCCCTTGGTCAAATGTAGATCTGCAGATCTTTGGAAGAACCAGGGATCTGGGCTATCTGACTTTTCGGAATTTAAAATGTAAGTGCTGCAGCCACTGATGGATGTGACGCATTGAAGCAAGCATAATGAAAATAAACGTGCAAGCACAACAAGAGCATTCAGGCACTAGGGGGATTATTGGGTGATCCTAGATGGATAGGTACTGGCCCCAAAAATAGTAAAACTAAACACCTGGTTTAGGTGCACAATTAACATAAGGTTTTTGTCACACATATTTCTTGGGTTACAATGTATTGCATTATATTGAATATCTGCCAATGGTTTCAAAGTTTGTATTTCACAGAAAAGAAGTATTACCCGTGCATCATTTCCAATAATTCACAGTGCTTTTGCTTCCCTGAACAAATAAAAAAGATAAATGGCAATTCCCCTCAAATTTCTGGACAAAGAAATGTTCACAATGAAAGTGCTGTTTTCGGAGCATTAATCAGTGCACCTGACAAGCTCAATCAATCAATCGATTTTAGATAAAAATCATACAAGTGTACATGTCATAAAAAGGAAGCAATATGACAAAATAAAAGTACATAAGCTAAAATACATCAGCTGTTGATTTAAGTTTAAAAACAGACAGAAACACTTAAAACAATCAATTTCCAAGTAGGGCATTAAGTAAAATTACCATCATCATCATAAAAGAACTGAAACCTGGAGACACAATGCTAGTGACTTGCATGAAGGACACCATACAAAAAGTCTACATTTTTCAGGAAATCAAAAGGGGCCATAGATATTTATGACAAAGAGTGGAAAACTTCGGACAAATGAATTCTATATACATAGTATCACAAGCTGAAGTGTTATCGTAACTGCAGAGAGGCAGGTTAAATGGGTTAAACCAGATCCTTTTCGGAAACATGAGCGGGTGGAATATATCCAGCCTCAGATATGTCAAGAGACGGCGATGCTGGTTAGGCATGTCCAAGAGAAGGTAAGACTCAATCCCAATCACAGATTTGACTATTATGTACCTGCGCATAGACTGCTTTAGTAGAGCATAATTCTCCCATTCGGCTGCCACCCTCTGGGAAAAAAGCCTGCTTAACGCAGGCAAGATCCTTTTTCACTATGCCTCTGGGATCAGTAAATAAACCTGGTCACCCTAATTCACTGAAAGAATTTGTAATGTATTGCAGTCACAGGATCTAAGCTACATTATCTAATGACACGTAGTCCTGAAGAATGAGCATGTTTAAATGTAAGTCCTCCTTGTACCATTCAGAACACCACAGTAAAAGCGGGCAAAGATGTATAAGATCTGAAAAAAAGACATACCCAAATCTTCATCAATAATTTCAGCATAAATTCCCTGTCCTACAACCAGTAAATTCCTCAAAAACTTGTTTTCATTCACCTGAACATGATCAACAGTGCTTAATTTGAGCCGGTGCTTTTCGGTGCTGAGCACCGGCACTTAATTGGTTTCCGGTGCTCGGCACCTGCACCTAATTGTCAACACCACACTTAGGGCAGTCTGCCACAAGGTGGCGCTGCTCATGTAATTTAGAGATGAGCAGTATAACAGTTGTTTAGTAAAACAATATTCATTAAAAAATTGCTAATGCCTGCCTCCCCAGCCATTCTTTTAGCTTTGGGGACCTGGAATAATCTGAACTGTCGCATTTACATGCGAGAGAGATGGTTAGTAGTTGTTTTGGCAGCAATGACAAGGGCGATGGGTGGTGCAAGCTGCAGTGGCCTCCTGGTCAGAGCCCTGACACTTAATATTTTACAAATTAAGCACTGAGATCAATAGATGGATATCCCCAAATCAAATCTCATAGCCAAAAGTGTCCATTGGAATACATTTAGCCATATATATGTATACATACAAATATATGGCTAACAAAATCATATAGCCCAAAGATGGCCCTTTGTAAGACCCCTCAATTTATCTTAAATAAAGGTTACCAGATAAGACCCGAGTTAAGTAGCAATCCCAAGTAAGAAAATTTTCCCACCCTAGTTAAGACCTGTCGCTGTTCTAACAGACTACAGGATATGTGTTTCTTAGGGCCCACCACCATAAAATATGTTTTTTTTAAAGTGTAGATAGGTCCAAACTATTCATAAAAACAATAAATGAGTCTAAAAGCCGGCGAAGGCTTCTGGCTTTAAGGGCAATTAAAACCGCATCATATTTCTCCCACCAACTCTAGGGACGTCAGGGTTGATATTTCATAGCACACCCTCTAATCGATTTGTATACATAATAAATAAAAATGGCACAAGAATATAGCCCTGACGGATGCCTCTTTTTAAATCAAATGGCTGAGTAACTTCACCATTAGGTCCATATCTGACCACCCCTGTCAGGCCGTTATGGAGGTCTCTCATAAAAGTAACAAGTGCCTGTTCCATCCATAGACCCCAGCTCAGCCCAGAGCGTATCTCTATTAACTTAATCAAAGGCTGAGCTGAGATCTATAAAGGCCAGATGGACAGAACCCCCTCTGGCCCGAGTGTATTTAGAAATCAGGACATATAAATGTAGGTTCGCTTCAACCGTGCCCCCACCGGGCCTAAAGCCATATTGTACACCGGAAAGAATTTCCTTCTCATTTGGTCAGTCTCTACAGGACAACTCTCCCTATAATCTTCACTTCAACATCGACTAAGGAGATTGGTCTATAACAGGCAGGGTCTGCTCTAGCTCCTTTTTTATATATAGGCACTATTACTGATCGTTTCCAGGCCTCTGGATGCGGGCTTCTCATGGCTGCGTTTACTTCAAGTGGGATGACAGAAGCCCAGAGGTCCACTAACGACTTCAACAGGTCACCCGGGACCCCACTGGCACTAGGGGCCTTACCAAGGGGTAAGGATAAAATTGCATCTTTTACTTCCTCCCATTGGATTGCAGGAAAATCGTTGTTGGAGGTGGAATAAGGCATGGGCTCGGGCCCTCACAGTCGTAAAGGGCTGAGAAGTAGATCACCAAGGCCTGGACTGATACAGTGATCGCCTGGTCCAACAAGTGATCTTTAAAAAAATGATGGTTCAAAACCCCATCAAAATTTGGTACTGTCCCTCAATGGACACCAGATCACTTCACAATTCCTTCTTTAGCTGCAACTTCCTATTGGCACGTGCAGCTTTAAAAGCTGATCTACTTCTTTTGGCTGCCTCTCTGTCTTGTGGAACAGTTTTTAATGTCATCAGGAGCTCCTTCTTAGCCCTGACACAAAAACTGTCAAACCATCGGCAGGGCTTGGGGGGATCTGCTAATCCTGGCTTGGTAAGGGCTGAGTTTATATACTCACAGATAGAGTCAAAGACTTTGAGAATGTGAGTATTTATGGCCTGATCATCAAGACAGATCCTAAAATCCTCCTGACATGACAGTAACATGTCAGCATTAAAGTTCTTAGGAACAACATTACCCCATTTGATCCTGTGTACCTTATCTTTGGTGGTGACTAAGGTTTTGTAAAGGTCATTTAAACCCAGACACTTTTTCCCCCACGAAAAAGCAGTGGTTAAAGGATTATGATCACTATAAGGATTCCATTATAGTGAAAAACTTAACAAGGAGGGAAGAAAAGCCCTGGATACAAAAATTTAATCAATGATAGACCCAGACCCAGGGCCCTTGAACATGGGAACACCCTCCGTCCAGTCAAGTGCTCTTTTCAAGAGAAGATTGACTAGATTAAAGTTACCAACCAAGTCATTTAAAACATCCTCTTGAGCGGTTTTCTTGACATGGACCTGTTCTAAGGGAAGCCCCCTCTGAATTATTGGGCTCATACATAGCAATTCGTACAAGGTTGAAGATTAAAATCCCCTGCAATGATTAATATGGCCTGGTGAGTGGGGCAGGAGAGAAAGAAAGCATCAAGGAAATTTCCTACTTCACCCAAGACATCCACATTCTCTTTCCCGTGAATGGGATTTTAAATATATATGCAGAGAATGGTTAGGTGATGGTCAAAACCCAATAGGACGCCAAGAAAAAAGGGGGAATTGAAGGGAATCATTTTGGGATTACAGGCCAAATCTAATTTAACAAGTGTGACTAAACTCCCTCTTGTTCAACCACTTGAAGATGGAATGTCCTTTGCACTAAAAGATACATAGTCAGCTTCATGCAGCTCCCCTTTGGAGTCCCACGTTTCCTGTAAGTTAATAATGTCATATATTTAAGAAAACTTATCAGCTCTGGTTCACCTGATTTACCCTGAACCCCCACAATGTTCCAACTCAGGACTTTCAACAACCTTGAAGTCATACTAACATTAGCCGGAGTAATATTGGCCATTTCTGTTCCCAGTCAGTCTTGCTCGTTCTGACAAATTCACTGTTCCAGGCCCATCCTTGATGCAAGCATCTACCAATGAATCCTCCCGAGTGTGAAAATAAACATTGTAAACACAGAACCCTGTCATCAAAAGTTACAATGTCCCAGATTGCACTTTATTTTCTTTCTTTATGCATGTCTTGTTAAACCTAAAGTGTCAATGTACTACAAAAGAAAAACACATTTTAAAATACGTCTTTAATTTCCTTACAATGTGCTTAGCATTTAGAAGTGGGCTTGTAATGGTGCACATTGTTGCATAAAACATATTTAAAATATTAGCACATTATCCCCCAACAAAAACACACATTTCCCAAAGCATTGACAGGCCTATTTGGGGTGTCAGACAAACACTCTATATGAAACGGATGGCATTTAAATGCTGCAAACCTTTCCAAAGAGTACTCAAAAAATTAATAAATTATGTATTATAAAAAAAAGTTTATTAAATGTGCGCTTTGATCACCATAAAGTACTAATCCCACAATCCAAGGTAAATAAAAAGAAAGCGAAAAAAGACTTTCAGGTCATGTTTGCATTATCAATGGGCATGAAAGACATGCTATGAAGTAACAGAAAATATCCAGAAAGGAAAATCAGCTATTATTATAAATGTGGTCTCTAGTTGGCAGTGGATTGCACCCTGTCCAAATAGGGACCCTCACTCTAATAAGGGTAAGGGAGTCACGCAGCTGAGATAACCCTTGCTCACCGACTTGGTAGCTTGGCACGAGCAGTCAGGCTTATCCCATGGGCAATGTGTAAAGCATTTGCACTAACACACACAGTAACATAGTGAAAACACTACAAGAGGACACCACACCCATTTAGAAAAATAACCAATATTTATCTGAATAAAACAAGACAAAAACAACAAAAATCCAACATACACAAGCAAAGATATCACTTTCAAATGGTTAAGTAAGTTCAGTCCATAGAAAACAATGGATGACGTTGTATTAGCACAAAGTACCTCAGATACATCAAAATCAAAGACAAAACAGGCAAGGGCAGGAGACGCGCCGGAAAACAAAAGCGAGGCGTCACTTTTCCTAATCCCAGGGGAGGTGAGGCATCAGTTACTTACTGCTAGGCAGGAGAAGTGTTGCCTCGATTCCTTACTGCGAGGGGAGATGATGCCTCGATTTCCAGACAGACGGCCAAGGTTCCTTACTGCGATCCAGTGTCAATGCAGGGACGACATCGAGAGACGATCCGTCGACAAATCCAGACATACTGCATCGATGCAGCAGCGACGGTGCGGTGCTGGTGCTGCATTGATTTTACAGATGCGAGACAGTCGCTGCATCAATTTGTCAGCTGCGGTGCAGGACCTGTATCTGACTCAGAGCGGGGGTCGATTCTTCAGCTGCAATACAGGTGCTGTGTTGATTCTTCAGCCGCATGTCAGGAATGCGTTGAGAAAACAGGCACTGCGAGTTGATGCATGGATTTTCTCACCAGATTCACTGCCAAGGGCTCAGGAACTGGATTTGGCACCACTTCGCAAGTCAGGGCTCTCATCAGAAGAGCCCAGGCACTGCTAGGTGCAGTCTTTGATGGCCCTGAGACTTCTTAAGAGGAGGAAAGTACACACAAGCCCTTGAAGAACCTTGGAAGCATGATGTAGAAAGCAAAGTCCAGTCCTTTCACTCCTGGGCCAGAAGCAGCAAGCAGCAGGCAAGCACAACAAAGCAACAGGCAGAGTGTCAGTCCCTCCTACAGCATCCAGCTCTTCTTCCTGGCAAAATGTCCTTTAGTCCAGAAGTGTTCTGATTTTAGAGTGTCAGAGGTCCAATACTTATACCCGTTTCTGCCTTTGAAGTAGGCAAACTTCAAAGGAAAGTCTCTGTAATGCACAAGACCCTGCTTTCCCTGACCTGGCTCCAGACACACTACAGGGGGGTGGAGACAGCTTTGTGTGAGGACAGGCACAGACCTATTCAGGTGTCAGTGACGACTCCTCCCATCACTCTAGCTCAGGAAGGCCCATCAGCCTGGTGATGGCCTATCTGGATATGCAAGGCACGCCTCAGCTCTCTCTGTGTGACTGTCTGGAGAAAATACACAAGAGCCCAACTGTCAGCCAACCCAGACATTATTCTACAGACAGGCAGAGGCACAGAATGGATAAGCAAGAAAATGCCCACTTTCTAAAAGGGGCATTTTCAAACACGCAATTTAAAAACCAACTTCACCAAAAGATGTACTTTTAAATTGTGAGTTCGGAGACCCCACACTCCAAATCTCTATCAGCTCCCAATGGGAAATTATACTTAAAAGATATTTCAAGGTAATCCCCATGTTATCCTATGGGAGAGATAGTCCTTGCAATAGTGAAAAATTAAATTAGCAGTATTTCACTACCAGAACATGTAAAACACAACAGTACATATCCTACCTTTTAAATACATTGCACCCTGCCCATGGGGCTCCCTCGGGTCTACCTTAGGGGTGACTTATATGTAGTTAATGGAAAGGTTTAGGCCTGGCATGTGGTGGCACTTGTCAGGTCGAAATGGAAGTTTAAAACTGCACACACAGACACTTCAGTGGTAGGTCTAAGACATGTTTGGAGGGCTGCTCATACGGGTGCCACTGGCAGAATTTGATTTACAGGCGCTAGGCACACCTAGTACCCTTTTACTAGGGACTTACCAGTAAATCAAATATGCCAATCATGGAGAAACCAATCACCAATACAATTTAGACAGGGAGCACTTGCACTTTAGCACTGGTCAGCAGTGGTAAAGTGTCTGAGTCCTAAAACCAGAAAAAACGAAGACAGAAAAATACAGGAGGGTGGCAAAATGTCAGGGGATAACCCTGCAAAAAGGGTCAAGTCCAACAGTTATTAAATGACATATAACAGGACACAATGTGCCATTAATTTTCCAATAATTTTTTGAAGACTTTAAATCTTCATTACATTTTCCTCTTTTGGCTCTTTAGCACTGACTCATATATGTATGCTCATCATATTAAACAGTCATCACCAACTTCGAGCTTAAATCATAAACAGAGTCTTGGTATACCATGTTCAATCAATGTCTCTGAACAGTAAGTGTTAGTGTTCTTTGTATTTAAGTGGGATTTTGAGACAAGCACTTTATGATGATTAAGGCGGAAGCGGAAACAGAACCCAGAACAGCTTTCTTGAGTGCGATCACGCTATATCCTGAGAAATCTAAAGTCAAAGGAGAGTTATGGATGATGGGCTGTAATTTGGTGTTAAGGTCTTGCACACTGGTTTTATAGACGGTTTCACAGAAGAGGACCTAAACAAGCACATTCAACTATGGATGTTCCTTCATATGCAGGAGGGGGGGTGAAGGAAGCTGGCTCTTTATATAGCATATCAAAAATAGGTATACTGTGCAAGGAGTCCAGGTATTCCCTTATAAGTGGACAGGAACTTGCTCTAGAAATCTCAAGGTGCTCTTCTAGGGGGTAGTGTGGCCGAGCAGCCTTAGGCTTAGCAGAGAGGGGTATTAGACATCTGCGATACACACACAGTCAATAAATGATGCACATGACTCAATAAGGAGATTCACACCAATTTTTCTCTTATCTTTATATAGGTTTTGGCACCAAGAGCATCAAATTCAGGTAAGTACATTTTGAGATAGAAATATTTTTAGGTTTCAAAAGTCAACAGTGCAATTTTCCGAGCTGGCAATGTTTTCCTATACACTGCAGACGGGTACTTCACAGCAACTTACGGGACCAATCTCCTGGACTTAAGGTGAGTATTGGGCAAGGTCCAAGGCCACACCAACAGGTCACCTCGGGTGGCTCTGGGGTATCTGGGTGCAGAGGTGTGTTACGGCATCGGGTGCCCAATGTTAGTCAATGGGGATCGGTCCGGTCAGAAAGAGGCTGCAGGTTTGGACTGGGAAACCAGTGAGGCTGAACCAACAAGGGGGCTCAGGTCTTACTATGTTCGGGGACACCTTCGGTCCACTTCCACTCGGGCCATGGGCATGGGTGCAGATGTGTCTTGAGGCATCTGGTTTTTCAGAGCTGAGCCAAGGTCAGAGGAGCTGCACAATGAGGCTGCAGGCCGTGTCGAGGAGTCCCTCCCTGGCAAACCCAAGGTGGGCTTCTCTCTGGAGCGCTGGAGGACCACGCTGGCACCACTGGCCCACTTCAACTCAGGCTTGGAGCAACAGCTGCAGTGGTGCTGACCGATATAGGGGTTACGCGGTCCGGAGAACTCACAGTTCTTTCTTTGGTACCTGCAGGGTGCAGGGAAGCAACTCCGCTGCTCCACAGGAGTTCTTGAGTATTGGCAGAAGCGCTGGTAGTCCTCCCAGGCTTTTGAAGGCACTGCAGCTTACAGGTTCAGTCAAATTTACCGCAATCGTCGGGAACAGCAAACAAGCTGGCAGAGTTGGCACCAAGTCAGTGGCTTCTTCCCCAGTTCTTGCTTTTCGTGGCTCTTCAGTCCTTCTTCTTCTTTTAGGTTGGCAGGATCTAATTTCCTGGTGCCAGGGGCTCCCCTAAGTACTAGATTTAGGGGCGTTAGGAGAGTATAGGGTAGTGGCCATAACCCTGTCCCAGAGTTTCTATGTTTGTCATCACAAAGATGGCAGACTTCTAATTGTTGTATTCACTTCAGGTAGCACACCTTAGGGGTTGAACTAGCCTGAAGGAGAACACACCTCTAGGACTACCTGTCTAGGTGACAAATAAGCCCTGGGTGGGGGTGGTGGGTTGGCATCCTCTCCTGTGAGGGAAGCCAAATTTGCATACCAAAGGCGGTGGGCTCTTTGAAGCTCCCTGCCTTGGAATGCTAATTTGCAGGTCGTCCTGTGGGAGGGAGTGTAAACACCCTATGCCCGAGCAGGCTTTGTTCCTGACCTCCTGAGAGCAAAGACCCTCACCCCTAGGGGTCAAAAACTCATCTGTGGTGGCAGCCTAGCTAGGACCAGTCAGTCAGCACCCTAGTAGTTGGTAGGTTTTCAAGGTGTACCTCTAAGGTGCCCTCTGGGTGCATGTATTAATAAATTCACCACTGGAATCAATGTGGGTTTATTAATATGAGGTGTTTGATACCAAACATCCCTAGTTTGATTGAAGATATAATGTAGCTAGTGAAATAGATTTTGACCAGTGTCCAGCACCTGTACTTAAAATGACTTCCCTGGTCACTTGCACTGGCAGTAATTAAACTGCCAGCACAGGGGCATATCTGCACGCATATGAAATAATGTGCCCTGCCTTAGGACTCTAAGGCCTGCTGTAGGGGTGATTACAAATATTACATGCAGGGGACATGGCACACAGTTGTGTGACATGTCGTGTTTGCACTTTTTAGAGCACCCTGTCACGCAGCCTGAAGTGGTAGTCTATATGAGGTTGGTGCTGGGTCCCTTAGAGTGGCACAAGATATGACCCTCTTTAGTACCTATGCCCTAGGTACCAGATGTACCACTTACTAGGGACTTACAGGTGTGCTAAAGGCCTGGTCACTTGGGGATCAAATGATCGGTTGTCCTGTTTTGGGGAAAGAACATTAGCACTGGGGTCCTGTTTAGCAGAAACCCAGGGCACTTTAGTCAGCGTTGCATTAAATACCAGGCAAAAAGTGGGGGAGGGGAACTACTGCCACAAAAACCCAGTTTCCGACAGGAAGCTCCCAAATCAGTGAAAATATGTTCCTGTGGCACTTATTTTCTTGAGATAGCAAGTGACATTCAGATACATACACAGCCAAGAAGAGATTTAGGAGGAGGAAAGGAGAAACAACAGAACCTGTGAGGCGGTGGGGCCCCTTCCTAAAGACAAACCAGCAGTTCCCCAGCATTGATGAAGAAGTGAAGCAGCACAGCCTTGCTCTCTGTGAAAGGAACCTCAGGGCCACTTCTTTAAGTTGGAACCCTGGGGCCCCATGAGGGAGAGAGCCATTTGTAAATGAAGCCACTTTTAAAAATATCTTTTTGCATATGTACAAACATATTTACATAAATCATCAAACTAGTGACGCTTTTAAAAGCTAAAAAACAACTCGGGTAAAAGAAGAAATAGAGGTGACCATTCAAGTGGAACATATACAGGCACAAAATAAACATTTACTTGCTCTTCAACAATCAACCCAACCCAGTTTTATAGTGTTAACTTGGAATACAGGCAACCAGGAAGTCATAAAATACAATGAATAAGAAAAATTCCAGTTTCTCAAATTTCTGTTTGTGTAGGTAAAACATCAGAGACCTAATTCACAAAGCTTTTTCAAGGAGTAGTTGTGTTTAACTCCTGTATTAAATGAGTATTACATCTGAACATCCAGGCCCTGATTCTCAAAGCATTTTCTGTGATTAGTTGTGTCTCATTCTAGAATTACTTGTGCCACACTCATCTATTTCCAAGAGTACTACATGTGTACAGTAGGAAAGGAGCTTTTTGAATCACAAAGCTTTTTTTAAATGAGTGATCATGTTTTACTCGTGGAAATTCATAACAAATTTGCTGCTAAGCATGCAGTATGGCACACATATTCACAGAAAATGCTTAATGAATCAGTTCTGGATATTTAGAAAAGACTTACATCGACAGGAGTGAGACATCACTACTCATATTAATAGTTTTGTAAATTGGGCCTCGGGAGGGGTACATAAATGTAATGTCATTGACAGTAGTGTGTCTTTTAGTCAGCAATCATATGTGAACCTTCCTAAAATCACACATTTGTAAATTTTCTGAGATTAAACTGAATCTGATGATAAATTTCACCCCTGCTCCCCTGTGTTACACTTTATTACACAACACCTTCTAAAATGAATCACAACACAGTCTCTCTAAATGCATTTAACATTAAGGGCCAGATGTACAAAGCATTCCCATCGGGCCGTTTGTGACCGGAAAAATGCTTTTTGGCATGTACCAACCCTATTTTGTGAGTCTGTACCCTATTACCGATTTGAAAAATAGTATTTGTGAGTCGCTATTAGTAAGGGGCATGTTAAAGGCATCCCCTCCTAATAGCAAGTCGCACTGGTATGTAGGAATGTCTTGCGATTGGAAATGCGGTTGCAAAACTTTCGCAGTTACCACCAAGCCATTTGCAAATGGGAAGGCGTCCCACAAGAACCCCTTCCCCTTTGGGAATGGAGGTACCAACATTTTTTCAGAGCAGGCAGTGATCCCAGGGACCACTGCCTCCCCTTAAAAAATGAAAAGAAAACTTTTCATTTTTTTCTTTTAAACGCATCCTATTTTCCTCTAAGGAAAACTGGCGGCTGCATTAGAAAAAAAAAGTTGCTTTATTTAAAAAGCCAACATAGACAAGGTGGTCAGTAGTATACTGGGATACCATTGCTCATCAAACTCGTGTCCCCAAAAGTGACAGGTCGGTGTCCTTAAAAGTGGCAGGTCTGTCCTTAAAAGTGACGTGCCAGTGTGTCCCCAAAAGTGACAGGTTTGTCCTTAAAAGTGACGCGTCTGTGTGTCACCAAAAGTGGCAGCGTGTGTGCAAAAAAAAGTTTGTGGACATGATGGATGTGTGGCAGCCCTACCAGGGTATGTAAGGAAAAATAAACGTGTGGGTGTGCGCAAAAGTGTTTTAAAACTGTGCCTGCAGGGTTGTGACAGTTGGGTGTTTGGACATGCTGAGCTGTGAATGTACAGGCAGCCCTCAAATCCCCCCACCCCCATGAGATGGCAGTGTGAGGCTCGTGAAACGCGTGTCTTTAAAAGTTAAAGGGTGTGTCTGTCCTTAAAAGTGACAGTTGGTGCACAAAAGTTTGGGGACATGATGGATGTGTGGCAAGCCAGTGCTATGAAGGCAAAAACTTCAAACAGAGAAGCGGCTTTAGCTTTTCAGGCAGGGCTCGGTCATGATTAGCAGTTGTTAAAATGATAAAGGGCCAACAGACGGGGGTCCCAAAACTTCCCTATGAGAATGTGATAACACGTGGCAGGAAAAATACACTGCAGGGAAAACACGAGGCCTGAGATAAAGCTATCAGTCTCAGCAGGCAGGGGGGTGGTGACTCAGCAAGATCTACAAACACATTTCTTGGGCCTAGCTCTTCAGGACAGTGCTCAGGCTTGATTAGCAGACGGTAAATGATATCAGTGTACCAAATAGACAATGCAACGGTCTGAAATTGTTACCTCCAAAGACCACCATTACCTGGTTCTAAGCCCGCCCACCGCCATGTAAAGTGGAGGGTCTTCTAATTAGCATGCCAGGCCAAGTATAAAAAGGGTACTTTAAGGGTCAGCAGAAACAGACATTTAAAAACCCCTTTTGGAGCGTCTTGTTTGACTGCCTGGTACACAGACCTGCATCAGAAACTTAAGCCAGCCATGGACCAGAACAACTTCTCAAAGATTGACGCAGCCTGCTACACGTTATTGGAGGTAAATAAATAAGGGTGTACATTGTGACATGCTTATGGGGTTATTTAAAGAATAGGAGGGATGCATTTAATGTGAACAAGTTTGCATTTAAATGGGGTTTAGCGCTATGTAGGCAGGGGTTTATATTGTTTTAAATAATGTTTAATGTGCTGGGGGGTCTGGTGCTTAATGTGAGTAAGGTTGGAGGGTGAATGTGGTTGTAATTTTAAGTTTTTTAAAAGGCGGAAAGCGCGAGGAAGCATGTATGTAAGGTGGATAATGGGTTTTTGAAGCAGTGCGTGTAGCGCTATGTGTGCAGACAATTAATGTCAATATGTTTGGTGGTTTTGAGGGGCTGTAGGGTACACGCAACGGTAACTATATATTTTACAGAGCCTAGAAACATTTTCCAGGGGCTGTGTGGTACTGTAAGGGATCAGAACACACCTAGATAATAAACGCTGTTTATAATAAATAAATAAATAAATAACACTGTTTTGTACTCACCCCCTGGCTTTGATGGCAGTGAACTGTCTCAGAAGGCGTCATTTGGTGTTAGTTGGCCTATGGTTTAGGTCAGGGCCACAGGCTGCAAGCTGGGGATCAATGCGGCCTTGTTGGTGGCTGGAGACTCTCCTTATTTATAAAAATAGAAACCCCAGAGACCTCTTTCCCAAGTACGGGGCTCTGGGGATGAGTTGACATCTCCGATGTGCATGGGTGGTCCCCAGAGCCCCACGTAGATGGGGAGGGCTCTGGGCATTGTTGCGGCCATGATGTGTGGGTAAGGAGGCCCCGTTTTATGAAATAAAGTCCCCAGGAGCCAGTTGAGGGTGTTGCGTTGGTCCTGGGGGCTGAGGCTGGAGTGCGGCATGGTCCGCGCTGCTTTGGGGCTGGAGGCCCCGGTATTTTTAAAAAAAATAAATCCCCCGGAGACCGCTGAGGGCTTTGCGGTGCTCCGGGGGCTGAGGTGGGAATGCGGCATGGTCCGCGCTGCTTTGGGGCTGGAGGCCCCGGTATTTTTAAAAAATAAATCCCCCGGAGACCGCTGAGGACGTGGCGGTGCTCCGGGGCTGAGGCGGGAATGCGGCATGGTCCGCGCTGCTTTGGGGGGCTGAAGGGGCGGCATGGTCCGCTGTAGGGCACCGCATATTTATTTTTATTTTTTTTAAATAAGCCCCTGAGCCCGCTCAGGGTGATGCGGTGCTCCGGGGGGCCGTGAGGTGAATGGGAGGTCTGGGCCGTTGTGGTGAGGGCTGCAGGGCACCGCGTATTTTTTATTTTTACAAAGTAAGCCCCGGAGCCAGCTCAGGGTGTTGCGGTGCTCCGGGGCAGAGTGTGGCATGTTGCGCTGTGGTAGGGGAGTCCCAGAGCCCTCCACGGTCTGAGAGGTCTCTGGGACTAGTGTGGATGGTGTGTGAGGCTCGAGGCCCCCGGTAATTTAAAAAATGCTACACCCCAGAGGACGCTTTCCAAGTGCGGGCCTCTGGGGGTCGAGCGGTACGTGGCGCGGGGTTTGAGGCACCGTTATATTTTAAAATAATGCCCCCAGAGACCTCGATGGGCCATGTGGCGTTCTGGGGGTTTGTGCGGGCATTGGGGTTTGTGAGGACATTGGGGCTGGGTCTGGGGCTTATGCGCAATAAGCAGCCCCCACAGGGCCACGATCTACGGGGCGCTGCTCTCAGGGCAGGGACGGCTATCGGAGGTACTTTTCAAGGATCCCTCGTGGATCTTCATGGCGACGGCAGGGGGAGCAGGGCGCTGTCGCTCTAGACACCGGCATAATCGATAAGACCCCCAGAGCCCGCTTACCGAAGGAGCTGCTCTGGGGGCTGGGCGGATGGAGGCATTTCCAAGAGCCCCACGAGGGTCCTGATGGAGGTGTCGGCATGGCCGCCGTGAGCTTCCTACTCTCCCTGGCAGCGTCGGAAGGGGCGTATCCTTCCCCCGCAAACCCGAAGAGGAAGCTCACAGTATGGATTCCTTCGTGGTTGTTGTGGGGTCCGACCCCGAAAATAAATAAATAAATACATTTTTTTTTATTTTTAAAAAAAAGCATTTTACAACTGTAGGGCCCGTTTAGCAGCGTCCCCAAGTGGCTTTTACTTTTTTTTTTTTTTTCCAAAGGGGCCTTTTATATAGCGCAAACTCGCCCCTAGGGTTTGGAGCGCTTCTACATGAGCACTGGTTACAATGCACAAGTACACAGGCATTTTAGGGGTTGGGTTAAATTAGGTGTTGTGCCCAGGATCACAGGGTTCTGCATAAGGGGCTTTTCTCAAGCTTTTTTCAGGCCCTATTTAAAAGCTGCTACTATGCATCACGGCTAACAATTTTTTTTTTTAGGTAGGAAAATAACAAGCAGAATAAATATAAAAGTATATACAAGGTTGAGCATGAGTGAACAGCGCTATATGTTTTTTAAAAATCAGCAGCTGTCAAGCACCTTGCATCCACCAATTACGCCTATATGTGTGATGTACAGAATTTGTACAAGGTAGCCCGAGCTGCGCATTAAGGTAGTTGTGGGTACATTGTGACTGTTTTTTTCCTAGGAGATATCCTTTTGTTACTTACAGTTTATAAGTTAATAGCCTAACATAGAACATTAAAGGCTTGTAAAGAACAGCATGCACAGGCCGCTCAATAGATTATGGGTGTACAAACGAAGGGTTTATGGGTAGGATTCATGGTTTCTTATTAAAAAAAAAAGTAAACGACATACATGGTGTTGTTTTCACTTCTGAGTATGTGCTTTCCCAAAACTTTAACTAGGATATTTAGCAGGGGGGTCTGACAGGTGGTGTGTACAGTTTGCGGGTCTAGGGTCTATGTAATATTTTCCTAGACAGTGTTTTACGTATACCATGTGTAAGGATGCTTGTCTCTATGTATTATGTATTTGCGTTTTCGAAGGTGACTGTAACAAACTGTAATGCCGTGTTTATGAGCGCTAGTTTTAAATCAGACGTGTTTGATTTAACCCCCTCCACAGGACCTCCCGGAATTTACTATCACCGACGAAGAAATGAGCGCCTTGCAGCCAGGTATATGTATTTAGAGTTGTATAGTTTTGTGTAGTTTTTGTACTAGGGTGTCTCAGAAACTCTGCTTTTCTAATGGTGTTCTCATGTATGTGCGATTTTATAGGTTATGACGATGGCCAGCAACTAGATATTGACGGTTTTGAATGGTACATGAAGGTTCAAGGCGCGTCTTTGAGTGTGCAGGATAACACAGTTCTTACAGGTAAATAAAATAAAAAATAAAAAAATAAAATGCAGGGTTCTTTAAACTGTCTAAGACTTGGGAGGGCCTAGCCCCAAAAGCCACAGCTGTGAACTATAGGAGAGCTCCTCAGAGTGGGCTGTTAAGGCTTGGTTTATACTACAATTGTGATTATTGTTTTCTTTACAGGACCCACAGTGTCATGCACGTTTGGTGGGGATGTGCAAGAGGCTGCAGAGGCTCAAGCAAAAGAAAGAACGCCAAAGAGGAAAGCTTCAACATCTAGAAATGGATCGATGACAAAGAAAGTTGCGGGGAAAAGCCCTCTAACAGGTGTGTTTTTCATAAAAGTGTGTCAAAAAAGAACTCTCCGGGTTTTATTCTCGTAAGCAGATAGGGCCTACGACATGTAGTACCGGAAGTATAAAGTGGAGGTGGGGTGTCTGTGCCTCCTTATTTTTTCTAATATGTATATATTTTTATGTTTACATTCTAGGCGCGGCACATAAGCTCTCTGGAGAAGATCCGTGTAAGGCTAAGAGGTCTACGACGCCGTTAAGCGACATCACAGAGACAGTCCAGAACACCGTGCCTGCGGCAAAAGGTGTGAGTAGGCGTGTACGCCAGGACCAATTGTGCTCTTATTATTCACACATCCAACAGAGAACCGGTACAGAGATGAAATGCCTTCTCAAGCCAAACGCTAAAATGATGAACCACCAGCAGGCCTCAAAAGGGAATCTCATTTCGAACAAACCCGCCCTTAAGAAGAAGCAGATGGACTCGGAGTCCCTATCAGACCCTTTAGAACCCAAGAAGAAACAGGTGCCCCAAGAGTCCCAAGCACCCCCTTTAGACCTCAAGAAGAAGAAACAGGTGTTCCCGGAGCCCCAAACTACTCCTTTAGATCTATCATTAAAAAATGTTGCTAAACCGGGGAATGAATCCTCGACCCCAACGTTCTCTAAGGGGTCAAAGGCTGTGACGCCTGCTGTAGAAGCGCTGCTACAGCCCCAAACCCCTAAAGTCAGCCGCCTCTCGAGAAAGTATCTTAAGAAGAAGCTGGGGTTCCCTACGTTGCAAGTAGAAACAACGGATGGGTTCTTAATCAAACCCATTACACCGCAGGACCCTTCCCAGCCTCTAAAGTCCTCTATAGTTTCAAATAAACTATCGGCGTCGGTAGAGGAGCTCCCCTTAGATCAACACCCAAAACCTTCTATAATAATTCCTGAGGGGTTTAGGAACCCAACGCCTGAAGATGGTCAACCTTTAGGAGCACCTTATACCGCAGGCAGGGTTTGTCTCCAGGCACTGGCAGGGATGGTAGACAGCATTGATAGACCCTCAGAAGCAGCGCACGAGGGGTCTTCTAACACGCACAAAGGGGATTTGCACACGTCTGTTACACATTCACCCGCCCACATCACCGGCAATTCCTTCACCGCTAGGACCCACGATTATTTTGACAGTCATTTACTCGCCCATTGCCCCATGTCTCCTATCCCCCCGCCAGGAGCGTACGACCCAACCAGCCCCGCGTCCACTGTAACCCCCTCATCACACCCATCAATATACGCAGATAACAGCATGGCAGGGATCGATATTCCAGAGGGGTTTTTGGATGTGTCATTTAGCGAGGCCCCTTCCCCTACAGCCCCAGGGTGTTCGCACTGGGCCCCTGTTTCTATGAGCCCCCCGGGCCCTCCTTTACAGAGCTGTGTTGCGACGGTTGGTTTGAGAGAGGGCGTTATACAACCCAAAGGGGTGTTCATTCCTAATCCTCCGCAATATGATTCTGTAAACACAAAAGAGGTACTAGGGGGGCATGTGAAAGATATACAGCTGGCGGTCAGAAAGCTAAAACGCCAAGCGAACGCCGCAGCCTTAAAACTGGGGCTTGGTAGTAGCGAGGACAGGGTCAAGATGGAGGCGCAGCAAAAGATACTGCAAATGGTTGCCGATTGTAAAAGGGTGATCCTCCAGAAGTGTGAAACAACTGTGTCAGACATAGGTGGTATACGGGCGTGACTAGGACCATGTCGAACCCTAAAGACCTCACATGTCCCGGGTATTACTAAAAACACACATAAATCAAAATATAGCTGTAAGGTCCATACTATACTGACCAAGTCCCTACGCTTCTTACGCTTCCTCAGGCGTCAAAAGTACATAGACCCCCGCAAACAGAGTCATACAGTTTCACGAACAGAGCCTGAACCACATACAACAGTACCATACACAGTCCAAAACGTAAGTTCAGGAGAGAATACCCCAAGGGGAGGGCGTTTGAAGGGCTCGGGCTGTAGAGAGGCGATACTCCAACACCAGGAACACATAGAAGGACCGGGGTGTTGGGATGTAGCAGAGGCATCCTTGAGTACATCGCACACATGTACAAAGCATGCGGTTCAGATAGGCGGGGGGAGGTTGCCTCAAAAAGAATGGGCCCGTAAAAAGCAAAAGTGGGCTAATAGCGCTAAGCAGCGCAGGCTTTTAATAAGTAAGCTCAAGAAAGCCAGAATATGTGCTACACGGGTGTTTAAAAGACCCCATGAGACCGTGCTAAGCCAGGACCCCCAAAATGATACAGCAGCGACCACCCCAGCAAGTCAAATTCCTCAAGATGAGGATTTAGAGGCAGTCTTTTTAGAGAGCGTTAGAAGCTACAGTCGTACTGTAGAGAGATTTAACGCTACAGAACACTACGAGGAGTTTAGGTTTGCTAACCTTCACCATATAAGGTCCTCCGATCACGGCGTTTTAGCCATACATCAGGCTGTGCAAACACTCATAGAAAGGTTGTTACGCGATGTGGGTCCTAATGATTTTTTTCAACTACGCTTCCAGGGGCAGGGTTTTGACAGCCCGTTGTTCACCAAGCGAAAGTCCAGCGTTGTGTTTGACGCCGTGGAATTTTTAGAAAACCTCTCGAGGCTTTTACAGAGTAAGGCTGAACTAGTCGCCTATGGCACTTTCAGAGTCATAGCCCTCATTGTACGGGGTCGTGAGGGGGTGTTTCCAGGCCTTTAAAGAGCGTGCTGTACAGTAAGATAATTGGTAAGAAACAACGTTGGCTGCTCAACTTTAACAACGATGCAGCCAACACGTGTCTGGCGGCCAGTATCGTGGGGTTGCTGATGGGACGCAACACCACAGACGCTGTCATCATGTCTAGAGCGGCTGAAGCCCATGAGGTTCTTGAAATACCTCCAGACCGTATGGTCGGCTTTGGCGACATAGGTCTTTTTGAGAACTATTTCGCCGTTACGGTGAAAGTTCTTTATCACAACGGCTCTTGGAAGTACTTTACAACCGGGGAACGTGTGAGAAACAAGACCGTATATGTCCTTCACCACGAAAACCACTTTTACGGTATCTTGAACCTTAAAAGTTTTCTGGGAGTCAAGTATGTGTGCACATATTGCGACCACATATACAACAATAAGGCATATCATCAGTGTGAAATGCGCTGTAAGATGTGTCAAAGGGACGGTTGCGACGTAGACACCGCCCTGAAGGTGAGGTGTCGAACCTGTAAGATGTTTTGTCGCTCGCAAGAATGCTTGAGCATGCATAACAAAAATGTTAAATGCGTCCCTAAAATGGATTGCTTCGAGTGTGGTCGATATGTGGCGTCAGATCACAAATGCAAAGGCATGAAATGTCCAAGGTGTCACGCGCCTTTTAGGGCAGGAACAAATCACAGTTGTTACATGGTTAAAGGACGCCCTCAGACCAAAACCGAAGCATACATTGTGTTCGATATAGAGTGCACACAAGAGACGGGGGTACACCAACCTAACTATATTTACGCCCACCATCTAACTTCCGACGACAGCTGGGAGTTTGAAGGGCGAACGTGCGTTGGTGATTTCCTTAACACTTTCATTCAAACCAAATTCAAAGGGTATACCATGCTGGCCCATAACTCAAAAGCATACGACTCGTTCTTTATTTTACAAAAGCTGATTCGTGAAAAGGTACAAGTAGAACTCATCACTCAGGGTTCCAAGCTGATGTTGCTAACGGTGGGGCAACTACAAATAAGATTCATAGACACCCTGAATTTCCTACCCATGAAATTGAGTAAGCTGCCAAAAGCCTTTGGTTTCCCAGGGTGTAAAGGTTATTTTCCACACTTTTTTAACACATGGGCGAACCAGGATTATGTGGGGCCCATGCCGCCTCCGGACAGCTACGGGGTTCAATATATGATGCCTACCGAGAAAGAGAGCTTTCTGCAATGGTACTCTGAAAACCATGAAAAAGAGTTTCATTTTCAAACCGAGTTGAAGGCTTATTGTCAGGCGGATGTAATGATCCTACGACAAGCCTGCAACCTCTTCAGAGACGTTGTGGTGGAGATGACTAAGAAAGTCAAGGCTTTGAAACCCAAGACCCCTGAAATGACAAAGACGGTCGAATACATAGACCCTTTTCAAAACATCACTTTGGCCTCCATGTGTATGTCCCTCTACAAACACATGTTTTTAAGACCAAAAAGTATCGCTCTAGTACCGCCAGACCTCTATAACGGTAAACAGAAACGTTATTCAGCCCCCTCTATCCAATGGCTTATGTACGTGTCTGAGAAGGAAGACATCCACATTCAACACGCCTTACAAGGGGGCGAATACCGCCTGGGCCCCTATTACCTGGATGGGTACGCCGTAATTAAGGGAGTGCCGACGGCCTTTGAATACAACGGCTGTTTTTACCACGGATGCCCCCAATGTTACAAGCCCCACGAGTTTAACAAATTGTTGGGTGCCAAATTTGAACACTTACACAGACGTACTATGATGAAGGCCCAGTATGTTGAAAAATGTGGCTTTGCTCTGAGGGCCCTTTGGGAGCACGAGTGGTTAGATATGCTAACAACCGACACCGAGCTCTGCTCTTTCCTTCAGAGTCGTGATTTACCACAACCTCTGGAACCCCGCGATGCCTTATTCGGGGGTCGTACAAATGCCATACAACTGTACAGGGCCGCTGCTGAGGGTGAAAAAATACACTACTATGATTTCACCAGCCTGTACCCATTTGTGAACAAAATGAAGGTATACCCCTTAGGGCACCCCACCATCATATATAGAGACTTTAAGCCCCTTTCCGAATACTTTGGGCTAGTCAAATGCGAAATCCATCCGCCAAGGCATCTTTACTTCCCTGTGTTACCATACAGAGTCGATGGTAAGCTGATGTTCCCCCTATGTCGAACATGCGCAGTGTTTAAAGAGATTGGTGGTTGTAGACACACTGAAGAACAGAGGATGCTCACAGGGACCTGGTGTAGCATCGAGGTCCAAGCTGCCTTAGAGAAAGGCTACAGACTCGGGAGAGTACACGAGGTGTGGCATTTTAAGAGGACCACGAAACGCCTCTTTTCAAGCTACATTAATTTGTTTCTCAGAGACAACCAGGAGGCCTCAGGATATCCCGAATGGTGTACTAGTCACGATGCAAAGCAAAAATACATCGATGACTACCACGCTCACGAGGGTATACGTTTACGCCCCCATTTGATCGAGGTCAACCCCGCCCGCCGACAGTTAGCCAAACTCTGCCTCAACTCCTTATGGGGAAAATTCGCACAGCGTACAAACATGTCTAATACAACCTTAATAACAGATCCTGACGAGCTGTTTAAGTACCTCTTTGCCCCTTGTTACGAGGTGTCCAGCTGCGAGTTTATCGATGACGATACCGCGGCTGTGTGTTGGAAATACGCAAAAGAGTACCCCACAACGTGTAACAACATAAACATCTTCATAGCGTGCTTCACGACAGTCCACGCCCGTCTTGAGCTTTACGGCGTTATGGATAAACTACAGGACCGCTGCTTGTATCACGATACCGACTCTGTGATTTTTGTGAGTAAGCCGGGGGATGAAGACCCACCTCTTGGGGATTACCTAGGTAATTTGACCAGCGAACTCGATAAAGATGAGCATATAACACAATTTACGTCCTCCGGACCAAAAACGTACGCGTACAAAACAAACAACAACAAGGTGTGCATGAAGGTCAAAGGTATAACCTTAAATGTCAACAACACCCTAAAAATCAATTTTGACAGTCTGAAGGATCTGGTGCACGAATACTCTGCATCGGACGATCGTGAAAATGATAAAACCATAGTTGTGAATCAGCCCTGCATAGTCAGATCCAAAAAGAAGTGGGAAATTACAACCCAGCCCCTACATAAAACCTTACGCGTTGTTTTTGACAAAAGGGTCCTGACTACCGACTATAAAACACTGCCGTACGGTTATTAGGCGCATTAGAGAGGTCACCGTCGTACTATGGACACCAGATTACAGCATCCGTTCTCCTGCGTGTTAGCAGGGCCCTCAAACTGCGGTAAAAGCTACTTTTTAAAAAGCTCTTAGAAAATGCTGCCGGTGCTTTATCCCAAACACCTAATAACATTGTGTGGCTTTATTCGTGCTGGCAAGACCTTTATACCGAACTATCCCGTAGCTTCCCGCATATCAGATTTATAGAAGGTATACCTGACAGCCTCAACGACGATGAGCTGCTGCCACCGACACTTGTAAACATGGTAATTGTCGATGACCTTATGCGTGAAGGTGGGGATCATCCTGAGTTAGAGCGTGCTTTTACTCAATATTCACACCATCGCAATCTAAGCATATGCTACATTGTGCAGAACTTGTTTTACAAGGGTAAGAACAGCCGCTCTATAGCACTCAACGCGTCATACCTTGTTTTATTTAAAAATCCCCGTGACAAACAGCAAATATCAGTCATAGCTAAACAGATGTACCCAGGAAACACACACTTCTTCATGGAGGCCTTTAACGACGCTACAGCAAAACCCCACGGTTACCTGTTGGTCGACTTAAAAAATAACACTCTAGAAGACTACAGACTGAGGGCTGATATTTTTCCCCCTGATCTCCCCGTCGCTTACACACCTAAGATCAAGTCCCGAACCTATAAAAAGCAGCGTTGAAGACCTTTAGAGACATTTGTAGTCCTGCCCTTATAACACCCTGTGTTGACCATGTCTGACCGCCTACGCCGCAATTTAGCTCTCCTGAAAATGTTGGTTAATGCCAGTCCCCAGCACCGAAAGGCCATCCTCTGCGCTGCTTCTGATGATTTAGTGGCGGCCATTTCAGAAATAGCCCTAAACACCCTAAAAGGTAACGTACCTATATCAAAGAGCCAGTTACAGGTGCTGAAGAAGAAGCGACATCTTATCAAGAAGCTCAGTAATAAAAGGGCTTCGCTTATTACCAAGAAGAAACTGGTGAAACAGTCTGGGGGTTTCATAGGCTCATTGTTGGGCATAGCTATACCCATAATTACAAGCCTCCTCTCGGGACGGTGATGGAGCATGCCGCAAAGATGTATTTGGTTCCTAGACAACAGTTGGAGCAGCAGGGCTCTTCTGCTGACAATGCCTGGGATATACGGCGAAATGAGACTCTACGACTGGATGGTGAAATTAAAGACATTTTGAACCGTAAGGATCTAAACCCGTACGACAAAGCTAACCTTTACACCAACACCCTTAAAAATTTTCTAACCTACTACAAGCAGTGGGATACTGAAAAAAATAAGCTAACTCTATATGCCCAGGACTCTGAACAGCCAGCAACGCCTGCGCCTGCTCCGCAACCCCTACAGCCGCAGCAGGCCCTGACCCCGATCCCTGATATATTTGTTGACGACCTCCTAAAAAATATAAGTCAGAGGCACAGGGGTGCAGCGCAGATGCTGATGAGTAAACTCGCCGCTTCTAAAGACCTAACAGCGTGGAATGAACGAGGTGAATTTGTCTACAAGGGGCAGCCGCTTGTTGGCTCACACATGTACGATCTAGTCAAAGGTCTCACGCACCCCAAAACCCTAACGCAGCAAAATGCTCCTAGAGGTTGGGATCAGTTTCTGCGCGCAGCCGCTGAACTCAACATCCCTTCCACACTCGTGGGTAATAACGATCACCGCCGTATGCTTGAAAGTTTGAAGGCACCCTTCCCTCCATCACCAGCAGCCTCGGACGCCCCCGACTATCCCCCTCTTGGAGCACCCCGCCTGCGACGGCTGTACAGAGAAAAAGGACACTGCACACAGCCCATACGTGGATTAATCCTTAATGTTTCTACAGACTTTTTGAATAACTGTGCCTATTACGCGTATAATTGTGTCTGATTTTTCTTCATATATTTTCTCTAGTAACGGATGTCACTGTAATGGGTACCATACATAACTGTTTGTAATAAACACTTTTATAACTTTTCAACCCCTCTCACTCGTCTTTTAAAATATTTTAATTATGGTGCATGTGTAAGCATAGAAATGCAGAGTCTGAATGCTTGTTTTAAAAAATGTCTTTATTTTAAACGTTCATCATTAAACATATACACGTTACAGGCCCTTACAATTTTGACAAACGCTATATTCTGTTTTCACAGGTCTGACCGTGGCCCTTGTGTTTTCTTTTACATATTTCACAACTATACTGTCATTGTTAACAAGGTCACGCGAATATAGATTTAAGAAATTTCTAAACGCCACACCCTCCGACATTTTACTGATAAAATAAATACAGTGTTCCCCGCATGTGATGGCTAACGAATCCTGGACCCTTAGCTTGTTATACTCAACCCTCCCTGCTGCTTTTTTCACAAACTTGAATATGGCATGTGTATAGATACTGTGTTCGGGGAACTCGGCGGTACTGTCAAACACTGTAACCTTGTCACTATCTATAAACACGGCCGCCCAGTGTGTTCCACCCTTGTAATGAGGATCTGTGTTAAACACTAGGGTGCGTGGTCTTTCCGGTCCGATTTCGCCTGGTAACCCATCGCTAGGGAAAACACCTAAAAAGTATTTCCTAGCGTATTTATGTCTGCTTAAGAAGTCCCGTATCTGCACAGTATCCATTTCACAAACGTTTTAAAGATAGTCAAACAAAATCTGTCTGGCGTGGTTGATCTGAATGATGCTGTCAAATACAGAGAATACGACCATGTTCACATTCGCAGGTAGCGGATTACTAAATCGTATTTCAGCTTTTAGATTGCCGTTTTTGACCAGGTTGTAGTGATCGCCGTCTTCCATGTCGGGAGTCAGGTCAAAGGCGAACAGTGTGTATCCGGCCCCATAGCCTTCTCTTGACACGGCTACCCCACAGTCCCGTAGGTGCTTCCCTGTTATCGAAACCAGCCCCTGATATTCCCTGATGTAGTTGGAGGTTATAAAACTGGGTGTGTAGGGTTTTGCAGGAATCACAGCGCCCTCGTGGACCAGCGCGGCGTAGTTGATGCCGTAGTGTTTAAAATTGAAGGGATTTGAGGCGTAGACGCCGCTAAAAGCTGTATTGTCCACAAATCCGATGATGATAAGCTTGGGTAGTTGTCCCATAAATAAATTCTGCTGCTGAGTTAATCGGGTACCGGCAGGGATGCTGAATACCTTCAGAGCTACTCTTTCCACCGCGTACTTGGCGTTTGATATTTGCAAAGCATCGGCGTGAGCTAATCTGACGCTCGGGGACACTTTTACCCTCTTTACAAACAGACACGCTGACAGTATGTCCAGCTTGTACTGGTCCGCATCCCCGCTGATGAGACAGAATGAGTCCTTGTTGCGAGTGAGCTTGATCTTAAGATCAATTCCGTTGATGAGCAGTTTATCTTGGAAGAAGAGGTCTGAATGTATGCGCCCTAGGAGGTCAAAGTGACGACTGCCCGTCGCAAAACTTGCTCTTTTTACAAAACCCTGATTGTCACCGTCCAGCTCCTTGGCTTCAAAGTGCCCGTATGTGTCCTTGCAGAAGAGCCCCGCTGAAAGCTGCGTGTCGAGGGCGTCGCTACTGTAATTTAGAATGCTCTCGAGGTAGGCTCTGTAGGCGTACATGTTATCGCTCTGTGTGATGAGGCGATCGCCCAGGGTGATGTCCACCTGATTAAACACAGTTGCTAGGGGGTATGCGATCGTCGCCACTTTAGCGTCTGCTGCTATGTCTGAACCATCCGCTTTTACGATTTTACACATAAGATGTAGTAACGTGTTGTTGAGATCCAAATACATATCCGTGGACCCTGATACATAAAACTCTATAGGGGCCAGAGGCGTCAAAGCGGCTAAAGGTGATACCTCCATGAAAAAACTGTTTTCGATGCTTGTCTGAGTGGGCTTTAGAGTAAACAAGTCTAACTCGGATTTGGCGCACTCGCCCGATGCACAATGTACGAAGGCCATGCTTTAGTTTACGCCGCTTTAAAAAATATTTACTTTAGAGGCGGATCTCTTCTTCTTGGAAGCTCTCTTCCGTCTTGGTGTTTTTCTTTTCTGAGCGCGCTTTGAAGAAGGCCTCCTTTTTTTATAGGGGGCCGGTGGGCCTCTGCGTCTCGAAGCACGGCGCTTCCTTTTAACAATAGGGCGATGCCTATACACCAAACCAGCGCCTTCTTGCGGCTGTTTGTTCATGCGCTCGGCAACCGCCGAAGTAACAGACCCTACTACGTCCTGGGCAATATTCGTAGCCGCCGCTTTAACATGCGGTTTTGCAATTTCATAGCCTCTTCTCAAGAAGGGCATAGCTCTTCTAAACAGACTGCGGAAGAAACCTCCTAGACCAGCCCCGTACATAACCGGGGACCCTTGAAAGTACTGAGGTCCTCCATATCCGGCCTGGTTTCGGTAATAGTCCCTGTACATAGACGGGTCCCCGTATGTTTTCACAACCACCATGATGCCTGCTTAATAGCCTCTGTCGCGTCTCGGCCTTAAATGAAGCTTAACAATAACTTTCCCGTATTTAAAGGACACAGGGTCGGACTGGTCATCAAAGATCATAATTGAAATAGTGTCAAAATGGTTCTTAGAAACTGCTACGTAATCGGGTTTGTTGAATTGTATATTGACCATCGTATTATTTTCGCCCTGTACATGGACCCATCTTAACAGAGGCGCGTAACTATCGCCGATCCTCTGGGCCTCTACAATATCGCTATACACATAGAGCGTGTAGAACCCCCGTTAATATCGGGGCACGTGTGATCCTGTTCGAACGGACTTTTGGCATTCTGTACTGTGCCTAAAACTCTTCTTAATTTACCGGAGCAGTTAAACACCGTGGTGCGATTAGGGGTTTTAAGAAACACCTTCCTTCTGACGCTATCTAGCGACAGATGAGTATTCGTATATGTTTCGATGGTGCCTATGGCTTTGTTGATGGCGTCGACAACACTTGAAACGGTTGGGTAGTATCCGTATGGGATGCTCTCGTGCATGCTCACAGGGTCCTGCTCACGCTTTATGTAAAACTTGGCCTCGCTCTGCGTAAATGTATTCCATGTTCTAGGGTATTGGATCTCGGTTAGGGCTACCTCCCAATCCCCTTTCAAGTCCACAGGCTTAGCCAATTTCACGGTATAATTAGAAATCTGGTTGTCGGGGAACATGTCTTTAGAGGCGTTGGACGGCAAGGTGATATAAAAGGGCGTTGTCTCCATCTTAACAGCAGCTTTTAGACGGGCCCCAGCTCACACACCCTTCAGGGAGCTGGCCAACACCCAACTGTTAAATTTCTCCGGCCATCCTCGCCATTTGACATATGTCTGACTATTAGCGCCTCTACCTTTCCTTTTCAGAATCTTTTCAACCCTGTACACCCTGTGCGGATCATCGGGTATCCTTTGTAACTCTTCCTTGTAAAAGACCCCCGACACCGCTTCCCCATCGAAGTCCTTTAGCCTGTAAATATACATCCCTTCTTTAAGCTCCACACTTTCCACTATAAATATTTCGTCGCTAAAAGTCTGTTGGTAGCCCTTCGTAAAGATCCCTTTCAATTTTGAAATCCTTACGTGCCCACCTTTCTTAAAAATAGGCTTCTTCACCTTTGTAGTGAAATTACGCCCGTACACCGTTCTCCAAACATATAAAGAATTACTAGGAGTTACCTCTAAGGGCGCTGTTTTGATGGTCCTGTGATAACTGGAATTATATACACCTAAAAAGTTTGTAGAACATCAACGTATCTGTAGGTGTTGTGGGCCGTAAAATACCTCCACATCTTAGACTTTAAAGTTCTGTTAAACCGCTCTACAACCGCTGCTTTTACCTCCGTGTGTGTTACAAAATGTTCAACCCGATGTTGGTTTAATAATTTCTGAAATGCCTTGTTTAAGAATTCTTTACCGGCGTCTGTTTGTAGTTTTTGGGGAATTCGCCCCTTCTCGAAGATGGCTTTAAAAGCGGCCGTGACGCTAGCCCCACTTTTATCGCGTAGCGCTTCTGCGTAGGCGTACTTGGACAAGACGTCTATGACGGTTAATATATAACGAGCGTCGCTGTTATATTTTGCTATATCTTGAAGGCTGATGATATCCGCCTGCCATTGATAATCTATTTGCGCATTAACGATTGTAGGGCGCCTCTTAAACCGTCTTCTGGCTGGTTTATGGAGTGAATACGCCTCCTCTCCTGATAACCAGGTCTTCACCAGGTCTCTGTTTACAGGTTCATTTTCATCTACAGCTCTTCTATACAGAGCTTCGACGCTTCCCAAGCTGCCACCTCCACATGTATCATAATAAAGTTTTCTTAGCAGGGCCCCCGGCATGTTATCATCCTCTACACCACAGACAATGAATGACGCTTGTTTTTGCGTAAGGACATTTTATTAAAAATAAAGAATATTAACAAAACATAAACAGAAGGTACTTTACATTTTCATAGTAAGCGTCGTAAGGACGGCTTAACACCTAGCCACCTTACGGTGTAACATTCTACTACTTTGTTCTAAATACACGCTATCAGGTTACGCTAAATAAGACCTTATTTTATTTTAAAATAGTCTTCGTGGTGGTAAATACCCTATACTTCTATTTTTTATATACAGCTTACACATACGCCTTTCTACGAGTCTTTCTATCATCTTTCTATCAAAAGCCGTGCACATCCCTTGCATACCCTGCAGTTTTAAGCTTGGATCCTTGGCGTGTCGGGTCTCCGCGAGTGCCGTTGTCAAGAGCTCCAGCATATTCGGGTGGACATATTTCTTTTCAGAGGACAGTCCGTACACCACCCTTAGCAGTTTATACATCTTGTACGGGTCTAACAAACTACATATATAACGGGTTACTCGTGCTCTGTATGCCGCGCCTAGACACTCGTGCGCGTCCTGCTGAGGATCCCCGATTCTATGTCCGGAACAAAGGCCGTAATAGTCATGTTTGACACAGGCTAGTACCACAGCCGCTGCGAAACCTTTAACAGCCATCAGGTCATCGTGGGGTACTACTTGAATTTCTTTTACACCAGCGTCGCTCTTAGAGACATAGTCACAATTCACGGGAACATCAGTACTTTGTCTTGTGGAACTTTCAGTCTGCTTTGCACAACATAGACAGTAAAAATTTACGCTGTCCGGTTTTGTAGGATGCCCCACGGCCTCAGTTCTTTTTGGGGTTGCTCCCTAGGGTGAAAAGAAGAAAGATTAACAACCAGCTAGTTGAAGAAATAAAATACATCATTATGTAACGGCCTGCTCATAACATTTTTACTAACCATAGCATTTTCACCGCCCTCGGCGGCTGCTCTGAAATCTTGAGAGTCGCTAATGTCCTGCGATGCCCCATCATCTTCGACGCTTGTACCCGGCTGTTGCACAACTACCTTCTCAGGAGCCGCTTCCTCCTGAAAAACCATGTCTTCATAGACGGGTGTGTTAGGAGGTGCTACAGCTTCTTTCCCATAGTGCATTATGAAGTAGGGGCATCCAGCTGGGGTTGCTCTCTAGGTTCAAAAGAAGAAAGATTAACAACCAGTTAGTTAAAGAAAATAAAATACATCATTATGTAACGGCCTGCTCATAAAAATTTTTTTTTTTTTTTTTTTTTTTTACTAACCTCACCATTTTCACCACCCTCGGCGGCTGCTCTGAAATCTTGAGAGTCGTCAATGTCCTGCGATGTCCCATCATCTTCAACGCCTGTACCCGGCTGTTGCACAACTACCTTCTCAGGAGGCGTATCCTCCTCAAAACCCAGGTCTTCATAGACGGTGGAGTTAGGTGGCACTATCATATCTTCCAAATCGTCCAGCTCCACAAATCCAAATCCCTCATACTCGCTGTCATTACAAGAGTCCAAACTCCAACTGTTATCTTCCTTAATTGGGGACACCCTTCGCGGCCAGTCCTTGAGACTGCGTGCTTCCAGACGCCGACAACTGTCATCGCCAAAACCAGTAACGTTGCAGCCCATATCCTTAGGTGTTTCTTGTTGAGCATTCTCGTCCATTACCCGGGGTGTTAAGCTGCGGTAATATCTATCGATAGTGGCCTGGCCGCCACCCAACATGGGTCTTTTCAAGAGCGGTGTGTATCTCTTCATTTTTGCTATGGTGACCTTTTCGTGTTCAGCCGTCTGCTTGCTGTACATGGCTCTTAAGGAGGCCTTATATGTATCCTAAACAAACCCTCAAAGGGGCGTACACCTCTACACAATAACATGACCAGCCGGCGTCATAGGTCTCTGGTTCGCTGGCGTCTCCAAAAGCAGCTCCGCCCCATGGCAGACCGCCCCTTGGATCAAATGGGCACCTACATCCACCATATGGGTCTGGGACCTGTCACTTTTGGTGCAATGGGGGCGTGGCCCCTGTCACTTTTGGGGACACGAGGTTGGTGCCAAAGGGGCGTGACACCTGTCACTTTTAAGGACAGCCCGGCCATTTTTAAGGACACAGACCTGCCACTTTTGGTGACACACAGACGCGTCACTTTTAAGGACAAACCTGTCACTTTTGGGGACACACTGGCACGTCACTTTTAAGGACAGACCTGCCACTTTTAAGGACACAGACCTGTCACTTTTGGGGACACGAGTTTGATGAGCAATGGTATCCCAGTATACTACTGTGGTCTACTGTCCCCAGCAGGCCACCAGCCCTGTGTTATTGCTCATTCGCAATGGGTTACAAATTGCGACATGCCTCATGAGTATTGATGAGGCATATCCCTTGCGGCCCATTTGGGAATCGCTAATGTGTCTGAGATACATTAGTACATTTCATTTTGCGAGTCTCTAATTGCGAGTCGCAAAAAAATCGCAATCAGAGACTAGTGCATCTGGCCCAAAGAGCCGAACCTTTGGAGGCCTGCACCGTAAGCGTTGTCTAAGAATAGGAAACATGTCACGAGAGCAGCAAAAACACCCCCTTGTTGACTGTTTTTTGGTGTTAATCTCATAATCATGATATTATGTTTTAGTTCATGAAAAATACCCATATTGATTCAAAGGGTGCTCTCAAATATCTTTTCTAAAGTTAGTTCCTATTTCTATCACTATAAATCACCCCTTAACTTTGTTAACATGACAGACTCAATATTTTGGCCCACATAATTGCATTATATATTTATAAGACAACAACAGTACATCTAAAAGTCCGCATAGCGCTTAGATACGAGCTGAATGAATGCAGTGGTCGTGCATGTTAATGTTGGCGGTGGTCTGTGGTACAAAGAAAACTGAGAGGCCAAGCACATCCCCAGCTCTTCACTGTAACCGCTGCTCTGTGTTGTGTATGTTGGGAGTGGCTGGGAAGATCTCGTGTTTATACAGTAATAAAGAAGTATTTTGTATACTGAAGAGGCAGATGACAGGGCCGGCATTTGTTTGTGTTGAGGCCACAAAAAAGGTATTTTGGCAATGAAAGAACGAACAACGCATAGGAGTACAGGGCTGCATATCTGGTTTCAAAGAAGCTGGAAATGCAGTCTGCCCGTGTCCAGGAATAGAAGGCCGCAAAAATTGTCATTTTCTCATACAAAACCAGGGAAGTTTAAAAAACAAAAATGCATCGACCCTTTATTTCAAACGACTGAGCACGTCTATATGTCATCGTGAATATACCCCTGCTCTTTCATGGAAATCAGAAAGAAACATTTCACTCTGGGTGATAAATGACCTTTTTTCCTGTGTTATTCTCCTGCCAGTTTGCACTAGATTGAGACTAGAAAGTCATCTGCTGTTATATGCTTCACACAGCAAAAAAATGAAGTGCGCTTCAGCCCTCCGGCACAACCCCTTGAATATTTGCATACACAAGAGTCAAGTTATTATACGAGGAGGCTACTGAGGCGGGCTGCTGTGCGCTCTGAAAAAGAAGTCTTTCTGCCCATTTCATACAACAGAAATCAGACAGCTTATTTGCTTAGATTGTTAGACCAGGTTAAAAGGATGCGCCATTGAAAGGCTCTTACAGGAGCTTACGCTGGGGCTAAAAATAGCAACCACTAGAGAATTATCTTCCGGGCTTCCCAACTTGTTCTTCTCTGTGAATACTGATAACTGCCATATGCTTCCATGTTTGGTGCTGTTTGAGTCGAAGTGCACTCTGGCTGCAACGCGCACTTTTTATACACAGGAACCTTTTTATTGCGCAGAACACGTCTTTTTATACCAATCGAGCTTTCTCCAGGTGGGAAGATTTAAAAAAAGATGAGACTGGAGAAGGTAAAATAAAGACATAGAAAAAAACCAAAATCACGCTGCTGAAAGGAAATGTTGCAGGCCGTGGACATGCGCGCTTATTCTTGGATGCCAAAGAGTAAAGCGACACTCGGCCTCATTGCAGGTGCCACTCGATTTCGAGTGGTATGTGCGCTTACACTACGGGTGCGAAATGTGCACTTCACTCTGCGTTTCACACCTCAGTGGGTCATAATGTGTCCGTTCTTTTAAATTTTCCAGGGTGCGCAATCTTCAATTTCGGGCAGTTAGTTCATCTGCAAGCTCTGCAGTAGGTTTTACCGGTCCCAAATCGCGAGAGCAAGAAATGTAGGCCAGTGGTCGAAGTGAGCGGGATCGGCAGGGCACGGTGTGCCCCTACTTTTTTAATGTAATGAAAACCGTTCCCCTACTTTTTTTATTTAAAAATTCGTCCCTGGTCGGCAGAAAAAGCCAAAGCCTATAGATAAGGCTCGGCCTTTCGGGTACGTGAGGGTTGGGCAGAGAAGGAAAGGGACTCTGTCGCTTCCTTCTTGCCCAGAGAAGACAAGGACAGATAGAATTCTGATAGGGGCACAAACGCCAGCTTGAACTCACCCCGCCACCCCACTGCCCCCCTTGTGACTCCCCTATCCCTCTCGGTGCCACCTCCGATCGGTATTTGCACGGACCATAGAACAAGGCACAAGCACTGAAACGTTTTCACAGTTCACAAAACAAAGGGTGGTTGTTCGATTAAAATGAAGTACTGAAGTCAAGTGTGATTGCAGACGATTTTTAGCAAGAGACAAATCAAAATCTGCTTACTTGAGGCTATCTTCAAGCCTAGCTTTCACTATATGGAGCATCTGGTCGACTTTAGAGATGTGCACAACTTTCTTAATAGGACACCCGAGGGAACAGCCCCATAAAACAAAATGCTACGTAAACCAATTAAAGTGCCACATCAGAGGCGATGGAACAGCATGTTTTGAAGAGAAGACCAATTATTTATCAATACACATAAAATCCTGAAAACATTGCTCAGAAAACACACAAGGCCTTAATTTGAGGAAGGTGGATTGCTTGTCTAAAGCTTGGGAAAAAACAGTGGTAAAATAATCTCCTCGCTACATGCAATTTCTACTGGAGAATTGACATCACCACGCGGAAAATCGTAAAATATAAATCACAAATACAGAGGAAATAATGCTACTGGTAAATTTTGGAGAGTTACTGGTTACCACATTAATTAGAAAGTTAGATAGCCACTTTTTAAATGGTGTTGCACAAATGTGCTATAAATTTCGTGGTCAAGCAAAACATGAACATAATTACATTTCCACCTAAATTGCAATTATAAAATTACTGGATATGCGGACATTGACGAAGGACCTTTCCCTCCTAAGTGATGTATAAATGAAATAGGCTCCCATCACCTAAAATTATATGGAAATGTAAAATAGTATGAACCTGAAACATGGGAGCTTTTACGATCGGAGAAATAAGGAATATGCAAGAGTTGTGGTAACCGCCTCTCTTTCTTCTTATCCAATTTCTATATTCATTAGTTTGCATTGAATATATTATAGAAAAAATCAAGACTTGTTTTCTTTGGGAACACCATTCCATCAAAACACATGCATCTCAAAGTGACTTAATTCCGTATTTCCTCACTTTGTGGTTACTTTCCTACAATTATGACTCCACCAACTAAGCAACTTCAACATTTATTGTGACTGAGTACAGAAGGATCATTTTGGGGGCATTCACGTCAGGCACTAATTTGTGGTCCCATCTATATTTCTATTTCCTTTGGAAAAACGGATGCTTTTTATGCATGCAAACAATATTTTCCCAATCAGCTGCTTATCAGTTGTTTAATCTGGTGAAGAAGTCTTTATGACTTCAGAAAATGTGGTTAGTCTACCGGACCTACGATATCCCAATATCTATTAGATACCAATTATCCCTACCACTGGCTCTTCTTACAGCCAAGCATTATATACCCCTCACACTTTCTATAACCGCTTCACCTTCTCTACCCATTGTTAGCTGCATGTCTCTCTCTAATGCCCTTCATGCTACATCTGCATGCCTCCCTCTAAATACCTCTCATGCTACCAACCTTCCATCTTGCTTCGGATCCCTATGATCTCCAATAATTTCCTTAAACTCGATTATAAGCCCCTTCGTCACAATGCTCCATTGCATTGCAACTAGGGTCATGCTATGTACATCATCAAATTTCAAAGAACATTCAGAAGAAATTTAATAACAAATTGGGTGAGGGATAATATTTAAGATATTTTAAAATGGACCTTAATGGTTTTCACAAATTTGCAAAATCAGTAAGCAGGTGCTTAGACAAATGGTGAAACTGTGCTGCCATTTTTTTAATGGCTCAAATGAGCCCTCCATTGTCTATGAGCTTTTAGTTTGAAGCTATTATTGAGAACTATAAATAAATATTGAAAATAACTTATTTGTAATGTTTATGTATGTTTATGATCTGTAAATATAACAGTCTGTACTCATTGGGAATTGGCATTGATTATAATTTTGCACCACAGTCAGTGCTTAAGTTGCAAACAAATATGTTCCAGGGTTCTCGTCATTAGGCTATGGTCGCTTGCACCACCCATTGCCTCATCAGTGCTCCCAATGACAGTACAAAACCAACTACTAACCATCAGACTCGTACAAGTGTGACAATACAGACTATTCCAGGCCCCTACTGCTATAAGAAGGGCTTGGGTGGCAACTATTGATCATTTTAATGTATATTTAATTAATAAAAGACTGTTGTTGTGCTTGTTTCTAAATAACTCAAACAGCACCACCATTTGGCAGACTGTTGTAAGTGCCAATGTTGGCAATCAAGTGCAGATGCTGAGCACCGGAAACCACTGGCTCAAATTAAGCACTGCCACTAATCCTATTACGCTGATATCTTTAGAAGGATGTTTCCCACAAACTGAAAACTGGTCAACAATTACAATCTCTGACCTGAAGTGAACATTTTAAATGGCTATCTTCTGTTAGAAACTCACATAAAGATCATTTACACATTTTAAGTTTCATAGTTGTGAAGTCTTGAAGACTCTATTACCCACTCAGATGAGTCTAGAAAGGTCTAATAAGACTTTATGGCGGTAGTTTAAATTAGTAACTGGAGGGGGATAGGAGTTGGGAAGCTAGGAAGGACGGGTAAGGCCCAAGGAAAGAGATATGTAATTTCATGGCTATATTTGTGGTAGAATGTATGACAGTACAACGTGATCATTTTGATCGCGGTACTTTACATCGCGGTTTTTACAACGCAAGTCGTTACAACGACTTGCGTTGGAGGGCGCTGGATTGAGGATTAATATGATTTTCTATTCCAACTCCAGCCCACGTAACAGTAGGGAAGGTGTTGGAATAGAAAATCACACTATTCCTTAACCTAGAGCGCCATCCAGCGCAAGTCATTGTAATGACTTGCGTTGTAATGGCTGCGTGGTAAAGGTCGTACGGTGTAAACACCGCGTTGTAAACGACGTTTCACTTTGTGGTACTATATGTTCAGACTCTTTATTTGGACTCCTAAATTTGTCTCCTTGCTAGTTCAGTCCTTGCACTTATTTTTAGATATCCATATGGAAATAAACACCAATCTATAAGCATGCTGAAATGAAAAAAGTAACCATTTACTTCATATTTTTGGCAGTCATAAGAACAATGTTTTCTCTTACTCTAGCACTCACTGCACTTTTGAACGTATAACTCATAAGTTGGCAAAGGAAGGTAAAATGATTCTCTAAAACACACCTATAGGGGAAATATCAGCTACTGATGCTAAAGAACTGACAATACCTTGTGAAACATTTTCCATCAGTTGTAGCTGGGTGGATGAGAGAGAGTGGGAGTTTTGTGAAGCAGCACATTTGCAAGCCCTTTAAATATAGCCCCAAATGTCCTCTTTTGCTATTGCTTTGCTTGATAAAAAAGTGCAGCTGCGTCGCAACCTTTCCCTATCATGTACCTCTGAAAATTTTCTGTATGAACAAGGAAAGCAGCAGAGTCTTTGTGGGCTGCAAACACAAGCGCTCACACTGTATGACTTTGTACCTTTATAGCATATCTAGCTAAGACACAACGTGGAACAGAGAATCCTACTGGTCTATGCCAATTTTGTTGGGCAAATAAAGAACAGAGGGTATAAGAACAAAATAGGCCTCTTACATCTACTTTTGGGGTGCAGCTGCTACATCGCAGTGTTTCCTCTTACCTATTGATATCACAGGCATACATAAGGCACAGTACAAGATAAAATCTCCCCCAAGTGCTGAAGTTAAGAGGTTAGAGCCAAGTTGTTGAAGAATGGCCTCTTTCATCCATGTTGTGTGTAAATGCCAGTAAAGCAAAGAAGCCATTGTCTTTTCACTAAGCTGAAGATATTAGAGGTTGTAAACTCTGAGCCATATATGGGTGCTTCTCCAATAGACACGAAAATGTTTCCATTGTGAAGTTTTCAGAAGGTCCACATTGTCTACTTCCATCCAAAGGTTTGAAAACATCTTCAGTGTTACATAAGATCCCAAAGTATTGTGCCACCAACAACATAAAATATATATATATAACATCTGACCTAAGCTCAGTATATAGTGAAGTGGAGTCAGAAGATAGTAACTCCAGAGGGCCAACCAAAGGGGGTGAAAAAGGTATACTAACTTTGGAAGAAGAATTGGATTTTTTATCCCTAGACCGCAGGCAGACACTGCGGCCACGAATTCAAAGGAGACACCAGAAAGCGCAGGAACCAACGGAGAAAACTCAGGCGCAAAATCAGGAAATGTAAGAACAGAAAAGCCCAAGTGGAGCAAAAAGAAGGGCAAAGCGACAATACAATTGTGAACTTATCATCTTTAACACTAACAAAGGCAGAATCGCAATTACTCATGTTAGGGTTGTCGTACTGCCCGGAAAGTAATTTTAATTATGGACGCACAAGAATTGACATATTTAAGTTCATTCGCAAACTCAAATTAAAAAAGTACTTTACAATCAAGGAGGCCACCAATGAAATCAATAAAAAGCCACCAAACATTGTCAATACAGGACAAAACCTGCAAGCCTCTGACGTGCCTGCATTTCTAGCACTGCAAGAACTGAGTGATGAAACAGATACAGATCCTCAAGCCCCCCCAAGACCAATTAAGAGCTCTTAATGTGATACAAACAGGAGCGGGGTGCAGCCCTTTCAAACCTAAATCTAATTTTATTCAGATGATGCCGAAAGACGCCATCGACATCTTCCATGAAAGAATTATTGAGGATCTTAAATCACTTCATCATAAGACACTACACAAGCAACCTATAAGTAAATATCATGATATGCAATACAGGAACCTGATAAAGAGACTCAGAAACGATCATGAGATTGTTATAAATAAATCAGACAAAGGGGGAAACACAGTGATCTGGCCCAGACAGGATTACATTAAAGAAGCGGAGCGACAGTTAGATGACACTAACTGTTATGAAAAAACTGATATGAAAAAATACAATAATGCCAAAGAAACTCTGAAAAAAGAACTCATGCAGTGGAAGAGAGAAGGGATGATATCAAATGAAGAGTACAACTTCATGCACAAAGAACACCCTGTAATGCCCACTATTTATTTTGTACCTAAAATACACAAAATGACTAAACCTGTACCAGGCAGACCAATTATATCCGCTATCAATGGCATCAGTGAAAACATCAGCCAATACGAGTCTAATTAGAGCGAAACACTATGTCAGGGGTTGCTTTTACTCATTTCCGGTTGGCTTGGTTGGTATTTTACCAATTCAAAGCTGTAATACTGTGCCTGGAGTGGTAAATGGCTTTTGTCATTTTACAGCTCGACATGGACAGCACTGTGCTAGTCCTATGCTTAAAGACTTTGCTATAGAAATGGCAAAAGACTTTGTCCCTTTCTATCTCGGCGTGGATGGCACTGCGCTAATCCTATGCTTAAAGACTTTGATAGAAAAGCAGACATTTGAGGTGAGCAGATCTAGAGTGTCGCTGGGGTTGAGAGTGCTCTATACAGGAGCTGCTTTCCACCTAAACTTGAGAACTACCCAGAGTTCTCTGCTTCTTTTTGCATAATTTATGCGTCACTCTATGCCTGAAAGGGTATTATATATATATATATATATATATATATATATATATATATATATATATATATATATATATATATATATATTTGTTCACATAGTTTAGTTTCAATACAACCAATTATATCTTTCCATATTCTTAGGGCCCAAAGAGGTTAACAACTTGAGTCCTATGTGACGGACCCTAATAGTTTAAGAGGCGCAGGATTGTAATATGAAACTAAGAAGCAGCCGGAAACCTCAATATCACACCAACTAAAGCTATGTACCCGCTTGAATATGCAAATGTATAAATGCGGACAGATACAGTATTTGCCAAATCATTCTTTGTAAAGTAAGAGATATATATTAATGTTGTATTACACACACATTCCATATAATACTTTGTTAAATACTCTGCTAAGTTCTTGGTCGACCTATAAGTTGTGGCAACTTCAACCATGATGGGTGGAAGTGGGGGTGTGTAAAATCATATAATTGGCAATTTAATGTTCACCTTTTCAAAACTATGCATTTGGCAAAAGGAATGACACGGAGCTCACCCATGAGCAGATACTCATGACATTCCACGTGGACCTAGGAGGAATATAAATGGGAAGCATACAAATGACATAATATGGGAAACGCCATTTACAACGCAGTGTTTACACCGCACGACCTTTACCACGCAGCCATTAGAACGCAAGTCATTACAATGACTTGCGCTGGATGGCGCTCTAGGTTAAGGAATAGTGTGATTTTCTATTCCAACACCTTCCCTACTGTTACGTGGGCTGGAGTTGGAATAGAAAATCATATTAATCCTCAATCCAGCGCCCTCCAACGCAAGTCGTTGTAACGACTTGCGTTGTAAAAACCGCGATGTAAAGTACCGCGATCAAAATGATCGCGTTGTACTGTCATACATTCCATAATATATATGCTGTTGAATGACAACAGGATATAGATGCACTGGAAGCCGCATATCTTACCCAGATTGCCCTAGTCTACAATGTAAAACCCCTGTCATAGACCACAGACAAGCTCGTACTAAGGTCCAAATAATTTTAAAGACCACACATCATCAATGAGTGATGCTGTCATAAAACTCGCAGACGAACTACCTGTCAGGCACAACATATCTCCCCCAAAATACTGTCTAATACCCAAAAACGGAATTCAGCAGCACTGGTCCCAAGCTTAACTTCATCTCATGGTTAGTAGAGGCGTACGTTTAAAACTCAAGAGATGAGACCTTTAACTATTTGTGCCATACAACTGGAGAAAATGTACCCCTGCGCTTCACAGCAGCAGTCTTTACTTCTGGTGGATAACTACTAATTGTTACAATACCTGCTATTCACGTTCACTGCCTCTCTCACCTCTCCAGGATATACTTTAATGACAGGAGTAAATGCATATTATCCCCACACAGCTCGGCAAAGTGCCCTTAAAGTAAATCTAATATTCTAAAGATCATTATTTTGAGTTTTCCACTGATCTGTGTATCCATAATTATTGCCTTCTGGTAGTCTCTTCTGTTCAAGTGAATATTTGTTAATTGTTCATTTTGAAATGCATGACAATAGGAAGATTGCCATACATCTCGCCGCATAATCCTATTGAGCATTAACATGGACCTGGAGTCCTACTGCCAAATCAAGTGAACTGATCAAGCAGTTCCACAGGGCTCCGAGGTTGCCAACACTGGCATCATCACTGTCCAAAAAACACTACTTCAAGATGGGAGTTATAGTCGCTGGCATCAAAGGGTTTTGCTTCTTCCAACAACCCGTCTGTGGGAAGGTTCGACAAAACTAATTAACACTAAGGACTCTTTTAAGAAAAAGATGAGGAGACTAGAGCTGCTGAAGCGGAAATATGATGTTTCAAGCAGAGAGCTTGAAATTCTATTTTGAGGGAAGTAATAAGGATCTTCTGGAGGCGATCTTCAAGGAGACAGCAACTGGCTCTTAAGTGAGGCAGAGCCTGGGATGCACAAAAGGAAATACCCTCTGCCTCCTGCATGTCACAGCATTCATGCTCCTGAGACTGCGGCTTAGATCCTTCATCAGCGCCTTGCATGATTCAGATGCCACGAATGCGCTTCTATTATACAAAGTGGGTCTTCAAAAGAGCCACCTGTCTTTAAAGTATCATCCTGTTTGATTACTGACCATCCTCTTTCTGTTAAGGAAATGAAGTCTGCTGTCGCCCCGCGGACATCGCTGGAGATGCCTGGGTACCACAACATTCACTATTCAAGGCTCCTGTTGCTGCCTTATGTACTGGTCAGGATTCTGCAGAATGAAGAAACATCAGTGAAATGTAAGTAACCATCTACCACTGGTCCCTGCATGCATAGCAATAGCATGTTTCCATATAGACAATGACGCATGCTGATTGCATCGCAATCATTAGACCAGCAAGAATCGTATTAATCTGCAACCGGCAGGCTTGCACTAACCGTCCTACATGAAAACTAAGAAGCATGGAGTTGTAGTACCAAAAAAAGCAAAGTCAGTTAGCTAGATAAACACCCTCGTTATGACTGGCTCAGAAAATGGGCCAGTTTTTCCCCAGCCCTGGAGTTACCAATATTGGGGTACCTATAACATCGGGGCGGGGAAATGCAGACCATTATGAGTTGAAGTCTAAGAGCCCACTAAGAAAAGAGCAATTACCAGGGAACCGGATCTAGAGGTACAGATTCCCCAGTAATTCTTCATTTTACTCTGGACATTCACATACAGATTTTGGCCGTTTAAACTCACAGGAATCTCTGTGTGAAAGTTAAAAGGTATAATTCCAAAGGAATGTTACCAGACCCATCAGGATTAAGAGTCCAGTTGTAATGAGGGAGTCTGTGTGGTAGTCTGTCTGTATGTCTGTCTTCCTATCACCTGCCAGTCAGCTGCATCCCTATTCACACGTTCTCCTATCTATCTATCTCTCTGTCTCTCTATCTATCTATCTATCTATCTATTTATCTTTATATCTATTCTTCTGTCTAGCTGTCCATCCATCCATCCGACCTTCAATACAGTTGCTTAGCTATTATTCTACCTGTCAGTTCGTCGCTCTGACTGTATCTAGTGATCCAGCATGACAGGATTTGTGGTTACCAGACTGACTGACACAATTTAGGAGATTCAGAAAGTAAGACACAATATTTGTGTTTTGAGTGCAGATATGAATGAATAGTTACTTCCAGGAAATCGGTAGAAAGGAGTAAAGGACAGATGAAGATCAATTTTTGGCCAGAGAAAATCACCGTTGAAGAAAAGAAGCTAGCATGAAGGGTTTGCGGTACCTGAACTCAGGACAGGGAATATACAAAAATGTAACCATGGAATTGGGGAATGAGAGGTGTGCTTTCAATGAGGGCTGCAGCCTCAGACAGAGGAAACTGCAACCGACAAGAGGAGTGATGGTTGGCCTTGTGAAGATCTGTGTGATGTACAGATAATTGCAAAAATGGGAAACATTAACTTGAATTTAGATCATTTCTCAGTGTGCACTGCCAGCGATTCCATCACGATCATAAATGAAAGGTTGGCATTGAAAGGCAGACAAGATCCAAGGTGATATTTACCTGTGGGTTGGAAATTGCTCTGTGATATCTAGAGTACGGGATAACCCTTCCTACTCCAAACCAGTTATGGATTATCTATAAATTATTGAAGATATGCCTTTCTTTATCTAAATCCATCAACTGCACCTGACTTCAAACCAGGATGCCATCAGTTTCTGAAATGTCTCCCTAAGCCCTTACCTCAGGATCATTCAAGCCTGTATGTCTGCATTCTACTCTAAAAAATGAAAATGGTCTCCTCCATGGAAGAACCCATACAAACCAAATTCAATCTGAGTTGTAAGACACGATCCGAGGGAGCTTTAACCTCACGCCCACATATTCTTTGAAATCCCTTCACTTCCAGATAAACACAGACCTTTCATTCAAAACCCATGTTCCCTTGAGAGCTTTAACAATGAAACTCCTCTTTAGTACAGCTAACTTCCACACTGCTGGTCAATCTCTTGTGCTTCCCCACACTGATAGAGGGAACACTCTATTGAATGTCTGTCCTGATAGCAAACCGCCCCACCCCCCGATAATTACTCTTCACATTGCCACCCACCTGGTCACAGCAAATATAACCATGCACCCATAGACTTCACTGCCTGGCACTGCTTTTTACTAGCAGCCCACATCAAATTCAAGCTTTTTGCATCATATGAAAAGCCATAGATCCTTCAGTCCTGACTTTAAGCCATCAAACTTGTCGTCTCAACATTACTACCCTTAGAAATCCATGTAACCCAAAATGAAAGAACTCAGAAAATGGCATTCTCCATAGGCACCCAAACACTGGAATAACTAGTCCCCCTGCACTAGTGAGTATCTCCTTCTTACAGTATCAGAAGAATTATGAGACCTTCCTGTATCTACATTTACCGCCAATGATAATCTTGGCTAGGCCTCAGTGCATTTCCCCTATCTCCTGTAAACAACCCTGTCCATCCCACTAGTCATACCAACTAACTCAACTGACCATGACATCTCCTCAGGCACCCTCTACACTTTCTCCAGACTAAACACTTACCCGTTACTGAACTGTTCCCAAAACTTCTGATATTGTGTACTTGCTATGTGTGCCCACTCTTTATATGTAAGGTCAGAGCCTATAGAAGATAAGCGAGAATATTACAAACGAATGGTGTGAAGAAGTAGAGGATATGTTGTATGAAAGGCATCGAACCACCAGTGGTGGCACGATTAGACAGCTTAGATCACCATTCTGGGTATTTCGAAATCACTACGTGGACTGAAACTCTAACATGAGCAGGTTTACCACATGCAGTATCACAGTACCCAAGAATATGGCCAGGTATTTGCAAATTAATTGCAGAAATTACTGGTGAAATACTCATTTCTACGTTAATTTATTCTTCCATAGGGAAATTCTTGGAATAGTGCAGTCATACCGCAGCCCAGATTTACGGCACCTAATGGAATTAGATTTTCCAGGTGCAGTGCTATCATATGAGCAGACCTGCGACCCAGAACGAGGGCTTCGTAGTGTACGCAGGCGTCTCAAAAAAACTCACTGACAGGGTGTAAGAGCTTCAAAACGAGGCTGCCTTCAAAGACCTTCCCTGGTTCTAAAGGAATGCAAGTATTACATTTAAAGTTATTTCCACTGTGCACAAAACTGTTCTCAAGACCCACTGGGGTTCAGATACTGACTACCTACAAAAAGACACTGTACTTCTGAGGTGGGTATATTGAATGCTATAAACTGAGTAAGATCGTTGTTCAGAAATGACAGACATGTGGCATTCAGTGCTAAGTAAAAAACAAATAATATATATATTATGTATACATATATATATAATATATAGATATATACTTAGATATATACTTAGATATATATAGATATATACATATGCATTCTATGCCATGGCAGTGAAAATAAATATGGGTTAATAATGCATGTTTATTAGAGCAACTGTACCAATAAACGCACTTTCACTCATTTATTACTACAGTGAAAAAGTAAAATTTCTGTTTATTTCTATAATGCAGAAAAGCTTACATGACAAATGCACTTTACTGCCTCTTGGATTGTATGTAACAATTACTTTACACAGGGAAACAACTTTACTAGTAGTTATTGAATCTCTTAGGTGTAAATTTACCTTGCTGCGCAAATTTAACTCTTTGCATCCTGGTTTTGGTTAAATGGCTGGCATAAATTATACATGTAGATGTGCTGAGTATAATATGTCATATATATATATATTCAGAATTGGGTGGCACTGATCAAAGAAATAAGCTTGCACATCACAAATAAGGGTAAGTAAAGAACAGAATCAAGAAGGACGTGTGTGCTATGCAAGGACTGATTACACTATACCACCCACCTAGTGTTAGAAAGTATCAGAAAACTCACAATACACAATACATAATAGTTTGACCCAAAGCACCAACAAATTTTACGGTCTTGGTCTATCATCTCGACTGGTCCAAACAGTAATTCACACACAAACTGTAAATTTGAATTGCACAAAATATTAATCAAAGTCCAAATACAAGAAGTCCTTTGTCTGGGGTTGGAAATGCTTTAATTTTCAAAGATAAACAATCTGGATTGTAGTCCACATATGAGCAAAACCAAGGATGAATACAGCCGACACATGTTTCGTCATATGAAGACGTTGCAAGGCTCAAAATATTATAGATTTCACATAGAATTTCATAGAAATCACTGGAAACGCCTCAGAGCCCAGAGGATGTCATAGCATTAAAAATCTACATTTGAAGCAAACTGTTGAAGTGTGCATTATCCTTCTGCCAATGGTGACAGAAGGAGAGTGCGTTCACTATTGACAGGCTGCCTCGCCCGAACGCGCACCGCTGCTGCGTGGACTCTGCGACAGGATGCCCCGTGTAAGTAGAATATATAAATATATAAACTTATTAATGGTTAGCTGTGTAATATGGTCCAATATTGGCATTGAGGGGATGTGGTGACAACATAAACCAAAGGCTATGTGATTTGTAAATGTCACAATAACCCAAAGACAGCAATATATGACCATATTATACATGGTACCCTGTACGTATAGTTTAAATTACATGCTTAATTTGGGGCAGTTAGCTCGAAAAAGTTGTTTTCTTCAGAGTGCAGTGAATAGGCACTGAGTGGAATTAGAATGTTCAGGCTTCTTTATCTTGCTTGAATATACTGTTAGTAAAAGAATGAGCAATGGTGAGGGGTTTGGGATTAAGGTGAGTCTGTGGCTGCACGTTTACCACATAATTATGGATGTACTGCATCTGTCACATAATTTTCCTGATAATTTGCAGATTTCTTTAAAAAGTTGTTTCAAGATAGACAAAGTTCATGACTGACACTTAATGAATCGTGTGTACCTCGATTGTAGGCATGCGACAAGATCCACCGTGAAAAGTTAGACTCTCACTAACACGGATGTAGTGTGAAACGGGCGGTGACAAAATTGAATTCGCAATAACATTCACGAGGGAGGCTGTTGAATGTTTAAACACTGTTCACTGCAATCTCCTGTTCACTACGGCAGTTAACGCAGGCTTGTATTAGACAGGAGTCGGTGTGCTCCGTACAGAATGTCCTGAAAGAGCTTCCTTTGAGCGCCCAGTGAGGCTTAGTTGAGTAAACCAACCCCATGACCACTGTGCACGTAAAGTTACGGTTCACTTCTGCACAGAACAAGCGCCAGCCAGCTACAGCTAATGCTTGCAGTTTGTTGGGAAAGCGGCCACGAGGACTTTAAACTTTGACCCTTCAGGTGAAATGCTGGCAGGTCCAGTGGAGTGTCTGCATCACAGGCTCGCGCAGAGAGATCACTTGCGCTTTCTCGATCATGTGCCTGGGAGCCGAGTCAAGGCCGCTGGCACTATCAAGTCACCGGAGGCTGAACGGAATAAAATAATTACCAGCTGAAACTGAAGGTGGTCATAAGAGAGGCCGGCCACCCTCATGGAAAGTGGAGCGAAGGAATGTGGCTAAGCAGCCGCATGACTGGGCAGTGGTGCCCAGAGCCAAGACCAGTGGCCTCTACGGCAAAGCGGGGCTGGGCCTGCTTCCCAATACATGTCTAGCATGTGTAAATCTTACCACTGCACAGGCCGCGCTGTCACTGTCCCCAGCGCATCCCGCCGATACCTTCGAAGAGTGCACATGCAAGGCTCTCTGCCCACCTGCTTGACTTCCCCTTCCACTATTTCTAGAACCTTCGGACCCGGTGCAGAAAGGAAATCCATGCATGGCATTGCAATGAGTGCTTGTGCAATCACTTCCTTTTAGTTCGCCAGCGCCCCTTTGAATTTATATTTAAATGTCCGTGCCTTGATATCCATGCTTTCAGCTATGAAATAAGGGTTATTTATTTATTGGTGCATCCCTTATATGTAATAAGCTGCCTTACACTGATCCACCTGCACACATTAAATACAAACTTGAAGAAACACTGCTTGCCTCTTCCTTCACCGACCGAATAGCCCATGTTTAAGATAAAGGACATTAGTGTTCTTCAAGTTACTTAGAAGTGTAAGGGTAGGCCTTTAGCACTCATGTCTCTAAGGTCCATGTCTGAGTAACTCATCCAGTCAAGGCTTTGCATTCTGGCACTCGGAGTCCTGTTTATCCTACAATACAATCAGGACTGTAAGTCAAGTCACAGAATATAACTAAATATCTGGATTCGAAGAGCTACTAACACACTGACCTGGAAAATCTGAGAGCTCCTGATGAATTTGCAGAGTGGAGGTGAGATGTCTTGTGGGTGGGCCCAAGTAGGATGTCCCTCGTGCAGCCCAGTACACTGTGAATATAAGCTGCGTGTGAGCAGCATTTGAGTGGAAGCGCAGAAGGTATGTGTGCAATGCAGGTTTAGAAACATATCTCTTTTGTCTTGCTAATATTGAGAAATGTGGTTACATGTTGTGACTTAAATGTAGCTGAATGACTACGCATCGGCCCACTGAGGTTAGTGTACCAACTTCTCATGGACACATGCCTAATTTCCTCAGAGGTGAGCCTGCATGTGTGTCTAGCCTGGCCTTGCTTTTCCTTGCACTAGACAGGACCTGGCATAAGGGGAATCGCAATGCACACAGAGGCATTCACTAAGACCAGTACATCAAGGCTCATGAAGAGACCATCACATTACATTTTTACCCCCTAACTAGAGGTAGGATTGCAAACCGTTGCATTTCATTGGATGGGTACATTGAAGATTGGTCAAAAGAAAGTTCTTCTGCATCTCCATGGGGGGATAACCAGGGGGCAGTAGATACAGGTGGGCCCATGTCCTAACCTGCAACAGTCATTGGAACAATTCCATAGCAATGATTCTGACCAGAAACTTTTCAAAACCTGATAATCTTAAAAGCTGTCTGTCTAGCCAAGCCATGACATGCAGGATTTTCTTGGGGATAAGGCACCTGTGTATCATGATGGGCCATTCTCGCTTCACTGGTGATAAATATGGGTCATTGCATTTTTCAGCAGAGGGCCACCCCTGTGACCTAGCCGGTCTGTCCTACCTGCATAGACTCCATCTGCTCTCGTCTACTACTCGCACTCTGGTTCCATTACTCTCCATGGCCTTGACCTTCTTGGAGCATTCTTGGGCCTTTTGTCCATTTATAGTCCCTAACCAGTTACATTCATACAGCATCCTCACTACTGTAGTGCCTGGCAGTCATCTCACTGTGACTTGAGAAATAACCATATCACAACTCCATTCACATTCATGAGGCCTTCGTGGCACATATCGACTTAAATGTATGATCCTACGAAAGAAATTTGTGTCACTGTACACAACGGTGTAATGCAAAATGATAAGCCACTCCCCCAGAACGTGGGAAGGGGCTCCTGTTACTCCTAAGTCATAGGCCTATATCCATAGGCTTTAGGCTGATTGGGGTCCTCCTGGGGGCTGATTAGGACCACCCTAAAGAGTCGGGCCCCTTGTACCACAGGGCCTGCAAGGACTGGCGTTACATCCCTGAACCTCTATGCTGCTGCATGCTGGCTGCAGATTATGCCTTCTATAAGATTCACATTTTGATGAAACGCTTGCTGCATATTAAAACATTTTATAGTATTATAATTTGGATTTTATACAGAGTGAACAGTCTGCTCTGGGTGATCACAGAGCACAAACCATTTCAGATTCAGGGAAATGTCCACATACCGCTCCACAGTCCCCATAATCTCAGCTACTTTCAGCACATTGATAAAGGCCACAATATAAGCACGAATTTTAAAGAGCCCGTTTATCTTCCTTACTCGCCCTGCTGAAGCGCAGCCCATTCCTCTCGCGTGCAGCCACTTCCTCTCGCGCGCAGCCCCTTCCACCTCACGCGCAGCCCCGTCCTCTCGCTCTCAGACCCTTCCTCCTCGCGCGCCTTCCATTCCTGGAGACACCAGCCACTGCTCTCTGAAGCCCCCAGTAACAGAGATGCCACCGTTAATGTGTCTGTCGAGCCATAGATGCTAATTTGTAAACATAATAGCATACTGCAATCATTTGCATAATAGAATTTTAATCTTTTTTGGTAAAGGCTGTAATTCCACTGAAAGTACACTGCAGCAGAAACTAAGTGGCTATTGCTAATAATAAAAAGGGTCTTAAAACGCGGATCCTGTTCTGGTTTTGGAGCGCGCCCAAACCGCTTCCATAATCCTAGAAATGTTACCGTCCTTTGATTTAGGTGGCTGTGAAGAATAAAAGTGAGGCCTAACCGTGGCGGCGCACCACTTCCTAGGCGGCTTTTAGTATTCACCGAGCACCAGCACTTTGCAAATAGCTTCGAGGCTTTCCTTCAAAGTTCACAGCTCCCGCTCTGCATATTGTGCGAGGTACCCGCTCACCTCTCGTCTTTGTTGTACTGAATAGATGGCTGTGATAAATCACGCTTTGGCAATGAAGGGCACCAGCCATCACGGATTTCAATAGTAGGACTTTTTTCTTTTACCAAGATGATATCTCCTCGAACTGCCTGCCTCGGGCTACTAGTTTTGGAGTAAATTAGAAAGTGGAAAAAATTCCAACACAGTAAAAAAAATATCAATAGAGGTTCAGTCCCCTGGAAGCCCGTTAACGCCAGTCACAAGGCTGGGAAAGAGAACATAGGTGGCTTTTTGAAAGTCAGGCCAAGTCATTTTACGCAAGATCTGGTAATTCATTAATCAATCCTGCTGCAAAACAGGAATGAATAACTCGCAGTAGTAACCGAGGCTGCCAGCTGTCTGCGACATTTGATTTTACAATCGGAGCTCATACAAATTGCCTTGATAATATAGAAGAAAAATTCTCGTGACTTTTGTGTGAACAATTCTGCATGGGCGAGGCCATTTATCTTTGCGCGTTCTCTCGTGCCCATGAGAAGCAGGCCGTGATTTGTATGGCGAGCCTCGGCGATGTCTTGCTCTCGCCATCCTTCACTCCCGCTTACTTCTTGTAATTCAGCAGCCCTGGTGAGTCATCACGGGAGGAAGCAACCTTCAGCAGCTTGGGTTTCGTTGACAGGCCAAGGCAGCACTTAGGGCGGGGAAGCACCGTGTTCCGTACAATAGTTCAAAGCATGGCGCTGCACATTCTTTAGAGTATGCAATTTGTGTTTGATTAAATCCCTGGAAAAGAAAGAACTAGTACGAGATGAAGCTCTTTGGAAATGCAGACTGTGAAGTTGTGGACCCTAGGCCCACATGCTGAACAAAATAGTGACAAAGACACTAGTGTGGTTGAGACACAACTGGCCCAGGGCACATGTTGAGGTCCCCGCTGCAAGGCCTTACCACCCCCTGGTATCCGACGATGGGGCAGTGTCATGTCCATCTCTTGCGCTTGCGGAGGTCCCTTGGAGGGGTTGCCATGGGACTGCATGTGGTCTGTGCTGGGGCTGAGTATGTGCCATGTCTGGGTCACTGCAAAACCGCCGAAGAGCCACTGCCTAGTCGCTCATGCAACCACAGGGGTAGATGGGTCTTGGTCAAGACTCGCTCTCGCCCCCGGGATCAGGTTGCAGACAGAGTGAGCAGGTAGTCTCTGGATGACTTACTCTTCCAAGTGTCGCTGGTGGTTCTTGTCTGTAGTTTTCATAGCAGTGTTGGACTCCACTCGTGATGTTCGATGCTCCAAGGATGTTAGGGATGACGCATTAAGACAGGGCTGGCATCCTGGAGTTGCCAGTCATGTGGTGAACCTGTATAATCTGGGCAATGTCTTGCCTTAATGCTTGAAGGCATACTTTCTTGAGTCGTCGAGCAGCTTGGATTGATGGTGGCCAGGAGCTTACATTCTTTCTTTGTGGAGGCATCTGCATCCTTTTGCCTGGAAGTTTTGGATTGCTGAGCCATCGGTGACTATGTCAGGAAGGATAAGCTGGGAAGCGTGGAGCATAGACTCAATTCGCGTAGGTTTGCGGCTTACTCTCAGTTCTTCAGCTGTGCTGTCACCAGGTCGTCCTCGTTTCACCGCAGTGACATGCTGCTTGTGTCTAGATGCGCTTCGTCAGCAGCTCGAGTCTTCTTTAGCATGACTTTCAGACTTGGCCCCTCTTGATCTACCCTCCTGGGCTTGTTGAGCATCAGGTTTCCCTGGTGTGAACCGGCAGGTCACACCTACACTTTCCCCTCCTCTTTCTCCTTGGTGCTTCGACATGCACCTTTTTTCTTGCAGTTGAGACTTCTTGTTGTGAGTTTCTTCTTCTGGGTGCACCAGCATGCACCATCTTTGGGACCGGCCAACAGGGCCTCTCAGTGGTCCACTGTCTCTGGACTATGCAGGGGAGACTTCTAGTCGCTTGAGACTCTTCTCCTTCTGGGTGTAGCAGCATGTACCTTCATCCAATGCAAGCCAACAAGGCCTCTCTGTGAGCCCTCCAACTGCATACTTTGAATATGCGTGGCTGAGGCAGAGCTGTGTGCAGTGCTCTTCTGGCTGAATGCATCTGACTCAAGCTCAGATTTTTGCCCCCATGGGCTAGTTCAGATTTGATGCTATTTCCAGCACCACCCACTGACCAGATGAGCCCCTATCTCCTCTTCTACTTGGCCCCCTCATGAACTGAACTTCTCACTCAGACCCCTGCCTAGGAATGCCCTCTTACAGAACAATCTGCTACTCAGACCCCTGCAAATCTCCCTTCCTCACTCTTGCATCCTGCCGAAGGCACCAGAGGACTGATGACTTGCATGTCAGACTTGCCATTGACAGGTGTGTGCCAGTGTCACTCTGGGAGGGACCATGCATGAGCAGCTTGGCAGCTTCTGCTTTCTAGGCTCATTTAGAACGTTTATCCACCAATCTCAGGCACTAGCACCTCAAGGAGTACCTTGGTAGATCAAGGTGAGCCAAGCACAGGCATAAATTCCTAAAAGGAAATCCAGCCTTATAAAGCGGCAAATAAAAATTGTGGATAATACTAGCTCGGCACTCATATGAGGAATCAATGATCACCAGCTGGGGGATCGCTGAACTTTGGAGAAGTAGTCTTCTTAGTAAGCTGTGAGGGCCAGGAGACCTATGATCCTAACATCAGTTTTTCCACTGGTCCAGATCTTTGAAATTCTGGGAGAATTATATTGCCTGTCTGTGCCTTTGTTCCTACCTATGGGGACACTGAAAACTAAAGTTGAACAGCAGTATTTGTATGTTTAATTTGTAGGTGTATAAAGCTTAAACCAGTTTTCCAGGGGCATAGGCTAACTCCTTCTGATGAGGTGCTTAGCATTTACTCCACTTGGGATAATCCTGCATATCTTTAGTGGGGATGGTTTTTACTTTGTTTTATGAACTCACCTTCTCATGTAAGAGCTGGATGAAGCTCAGACTAGTGGAGTGTCGGTCTGCTGGAAGCCCTTGCTGTGGAGGATGCATAGCGAAAGTACCAGGGAAATGTGTATGAGGCAGTAGCATGAACATGTAATAAACGAGATCATGTGATTTTGATTGGAAGGAATAACTTAAGCACAAGTATATGTAAATCAAATTTGGGTAAATCACAGACTTCCCACCTGAGGTATAAGCTAATAGATATTATCTTCTAGTGTTGCTTTTTCAGATGTCAGTCTGATTTCTGAACTGGGTTCTAGGAACACCTGCTTGTTTGCCATACACTGCAATACCATGCCCACCCTACATTTGCTCCATTGTTTTCTACTGACCAGATGGAACAACGAGCACAGCCACATTCCCTCAGGGTGAGGCTAGACCTAATCAGGTAAAAATGATGGAAGATTCAAGATTGCAAACTGAGGCTGGGTCTAGCGGGGAATGAACAATGTAAGTCAGAGCAATGCAAGATAGCAGAAAGATCAAGCCTGCTGAAGGTAGCTGGGCCTAATAAGGAACTCTTACTTCATTAAATAGTGGGGAATAATGCAACTGTACACATTAGTGTAAGAGGGCCTCCCAATGCAAAATGGATGGCACTTAAAAGTGTATACGTGCAGCAAGAGATAGATAATAAACTGCTTGAGTAAGAGAGGAGCAACAATAGTAAACCATCCATCTAAACCCCTGCTCATGTTTTGTCCTATAAAATAAGAGATTCTGTTTGAGGCTGGCTTTTTCCCCATTCTCATCCACAGATTCTGTGATTGTGGGCTTTTTTGAAAGTCTGTGCCATGGGAATACTATGCTGAACTGCAGAAGTAAGGTTGACGAGTTTTATCTAGCAAAGATCCTGGATGTCTCCACAGGACACTTCAGGTTCTTCCACATAGGCCAACTCTAGTCCCACAACTGATCTTTAAGGTGAGCACTCTTCTATGGTGTTTGAGTTTGCTTCAAACTGTGATCATAATATTCTGTGAGATCACAACAGTTCACTCTGGAACGAGTCAAACAACTTTTCCTACTTAACTGGTTTCTCTAAAGTTGTAGAGACACCGGAGCACCGGCAACCGATTGATCAGATTGTTACTGATAACTTATGTAGCCATCACAAAAGTTGCCATAATAAACAAAGATCCCTTGGAAAGCAGTGGCAGTGTCATGTGTGATGTTCTCCATATGACTGCGTAGGTGTGATCGTTAGACCCCCAGCCATGCTTACTCGAAACTAGTGAGCTGTCAATGAAGCTTCCCTTTGACCCAGTTCGTCTACCCTTCCAGCAGCAGGTTTTTCGGCCACCTGAGAAGCATGATTGATGGTCCTTTCCAGTGACCTTGCCTTTCAGGTCACTGCTCAAGTATTCTTATACTACGCTAATTTTAGCTGTCTGACACATTCATGCCCAGTAACTATGGCTTTGGAATTTAAGACATTCTTAAATATATAGTGGCTGCATTTTCCCTCTTTGAGGACAATCGCAGAAAGGATCAATATAATTTAAGCTTTGGTTTCAATCTGTCAAATATGTAAAATACCCCCAAATTTGTAAATTATTATTGACCTGGTGCATTTGTAACCCACCAGCCCTACAGGCAGGGAAGAGAGTCTGGGTTCTAGTCCAGGTCAGACTCCGAAGACTCCTCCCAAACATAAATGGATCAGTCCTTGGTTGCCAGCTGACACCTGAGGGTTCATACAAAGAGCCTGGGCTCCCTGCCTATTGTTTTTTAATGGTTCTGTATTTACACACGCTTGTGATCAGCACGTGCTTATGCACTATTGTCGCGGTTATGACAGGTCTTTGCTTGCTGATCATATCTCTTAATGATGTAATATATCGCCAATTTTGAAAAATTATTGGAAAAACATACAAGAATATGTATTATACTGAATTTATGAATTATGAATAAATGTATGTTTGAAGAAAAGTATGAACTATAACAAAGGGTACTATATAAAAGGTTCCCAAACTAGGAAGCGCCGCTTCTAATGATAAGATACAATCAGCTATTAAATGATTAAATAATTCTAATCAGGGTAACTACGAAGGGGCACCGCTTGTTTTGTTGTTATGCCGTCTGTAGTTTAATTCGGCCACTCTTCTTTGCTTACTTGATTACATTTTTAGCGTAAGCAACAACTGCTTAGGTTTCACTGCTCTCATGCGCGCATTTCAGAGTCTGACACTACAGATATTTAGGGTCAACCAGCCGCCCTGTCCTACATCCACGTTTTACGATACTTGCGGTGTCACTGACATGCAGACTTATTGACAGAGATTTAAATAGTGCTCCTGGTTCACCAGTGGTTTTACGGTCAGTTCCTTATAACTTCCAATCATGTGATGGAGCAAAGAACACAGAGTGTTTTACATAGTGCTCTGATGCATCATGGTCAGGCCAAAGAGCACTGCTGATGCACCTTTCACCACTGCAAGCAAAGGGGATTCTCAGGGTGTGTGTGTTTGTATGTGTCCGCTTGTGTGTGTATGTACATGTGTGTGTGTGCGCAAGTGTGCGATGCATGCATGCACACACTATAAGCACCCAAGAAAGTACTTAATAGTTTGTGCAATTAGAAAACAAAAGTAAAGTCATCAGGAATCGTACAAAACCTAGGTGGTGAGTTTCCAATACAAAGTCAAACCGATTTTGCCTGAAATCCAAAAATAAAGAAATGTCAACATCTATTCATGTCGAGAGGAACTCGTCAAAAGCCATGGAAAATGACTATTTTCTAAAGAATTGAACTTGTTCCATTTGCAAGGTCCTTTTGATGGCTGGTACGATGCAGTAGTGTATTAGAAGGCTGTGGCAAAATGTGATGAAAATCACAAACTACTCATACTGGTGCAGGCTGACTCAATAGTCTCATCTTACTGTCGCCATCAATGTGCCAAAAATGTGACGTCATAATATTAAAAAGGTGGCCATTAACTCCAGTCCATTTTCAAATGGCGGGCAACTACTACACTGCAGAAGAATCGTTTTTGCTTTAAAAAATCATGTGCTTGTGCATTTGGCTGATTTTTAAAGACTTATGGCCATAGTAAGTTAACACGCCCACATGTCTAACAAAACAAAGACCATGATTTTTGCTGTTAGTAATGTCACTCTTTTCTGCTTAAAAGAAGTTAAGGGTGCTTTCATGCCACACATTCACACTTGTAGACATGCATTTAGATCAGATTTGCCAGCTGCACTTCATTCACTTAAATGGAATTCTAATTTCCTCCAGTTGGTAAACACCTTGACTGGGCCAACAGTTGGCATCAATGGGGATTTGCACACAGCTCCAAAAGCGCCTACAGCCCTTTTCATGTGCATCAACAACTCTATCTTACTTGCTAAGCTGAGCTGTGTCACACGTCAGCTCTAGTTTTGAATTTTACGTTGAAACATATCCAAAGGTCGCACCGAACATCTGCAGAGCTGTACCTAGAACTACTTTAACAGTTTAGAAACCTTTCAAAACTCGTCGCCACAGCTTTCCTCTTGGAGGTGCAGTAGTGGTCATCACCCTGAGACTTGCTGCATCTTTGTCATTTCAGGTAAAGGCAGACAGGGAGCAAGGACCATCCACTCAGCTGGGGCACGAGGTGCTAGTGGGCGGCTGCACATATTTCGCTTAGGCTGGAACATCAATGAATTGTGTAACTCTGGGGATTTCCACATAACAGAGCCTCAGCTTTCCCGGAGTGGATGGTGGGCAGCCATTTTACCTGTGTGCCACTGTGGTAAGAAGGCTATATGAACAAACAAGTGAGATGAAAGATTCATATTTGCAGCATAGGCAGCAGGTCCTTAAATGAAGCTGCTGTCTTCACAGTGTGAAATGACACCTCACATGTGGGCAGAAGGGACCCTGGCTGCATCACCTTGCTGTCTGAGAAGGCCTCGGTTTAGCCTATTCCTGTCAGACCTCTTTGTGACCTTCCCTAGAGTCAGAAGACCAATATCAAGTCTGCAGTAAAGTAGAATGCCACGAAGAAAAGCTGCATTATCTACGTTTAATATAAGTTCAAAATGACTTTGCATATCTAGAAACAAAAGTGGCCAAATTGCTAGCAAGTGATGAAGCCTCCCTATAAACATTTCCATTGGAACACACTCCCCTTTTAATTTCAACAAAGAGCACTCCACTGTCACTCAGGCTGTGTGACTAACTACACGCAGATCAGGCTTCTAGCTGCAAAATACCACTGCAAGGAACAGGGGGCAAGCATGACAGCACTTCCCCTGACACCGAATCACTCGGGTCAGCCCCACATCGCTCTGACCTGCGGCATGCTTACAAAGGAATGATGACACCTGCTCTTTGTGACAGGAGGCGAAAAAAGAGACCACATTCGGGTTGGGACCCCTTTGGCCCAAACTGATAATTCTGAAACGCAAATTGACTGGGATGCTGAATCAAAAATAGGCTACAAATTGTTTTTAGTTGAGGAAAGTAATCTTATCTACTGGAAAAGGTGGCTGAATAAACAGGTTACAGACCACCTAATTGCACGTGTTCTCATCTCTGCCTGCTGCTAAACGCTGTGTGTCATGACCACCCATCACATCCCGCTGCTTCACCAAGAACCAAGGGCTCACGAGGACCGCCAAGTCAGGCCAAAGTACTAGGCTCTATTCGTTATGCTGACCCCTCCACTTAGGCAGGCACTCACATCCATGCTGCGTCCCCCATACATTCATCCCCCAGGACGGACGAGGGGAAGGACTCTGCCTGTGTCTCTTGAGAGTCCTCGAATCATTTGGAAAGACCACAGACCATAGGTTTAGAAGAGAACTTTCTTCTTAGTCAAGGTTCCTGGTGGTGTACTGACTGATGCGATCCCAGTCGCAGCAAACATTTCCATGGACAATGCTTCATGTGAGACTGGGCTAAAGAAGCGTTATCCCACCGGGTAACGTCCCCCGGTTGCACAGCTAAATTCCCAAAATGGATTGATCCAATGTAGTTCAACAGGTAAACAGAGTTAAGGTTGCATAGTGTTTATTCTGTATCATCGTTGAAATGAGATATACATTTTTTCAAAGAATAGGTGTCATCAAAGACATGTGTAGGTCGAATTCTTTTGAACCCGATGGGTCAGGTAGTATAGACCCTATGCATTTCGGGCAAAACCCTTCATCAGGGGAAGTTAGATCGCTGTGACGCTAGCTTTGTGTCCCGTATGTCGAGGCGTTACCCGGTGGGATAACGCTTATTTAGCTCATTGTTCATTACGCTGATGATCAGTCAGTGATACCCTGGTCGCACGCAGAACTTCATCTTCAATTACTCCAGTGCACAAGCGATTCTGGTGTGCATTTACCACTACTTCATGTGAGACTGGCCCACCTTGCTGACAGTCTCTTACTTTAGGAGTGCTGACTCCTGCCAGGCATAGTCCTCATCCAGCTTCCTCTGCAGCACCCTTCCAAATTCTTTGTCTCTATTGTCTCGGTTATCCCCGCGTGTTGATCCTACCATAGGGAGGGCACACATTTTTTCATGCTGCTTCTCTTCGGCCCTTGTTGATTTATTAATGTATTTATAACATGCACGAAACTGGTGCAGCTATTTCGATGAAAACAAAACAAATATGATGCACTAATCAATCGGTCTGTATGCACCTGCAGCTCAACATGCATATTTACAGAGCCCCTCTGTTTTCTAATACCTATCTCTGGACACAGCAAAGTTGTCTAAAGTGAGCCATCCTGAAAATGACATGGGGAGTCATAAGAGATATACATTTGTTCCTTTAGTGGATGTCACATATGGTACCACTGCCTTGTCTGTCTAAGGTTTCTATCACCAGAGTCCCGTGAATGACAATAAACCCTTCACATGTCCAGATATCACACCATAAAGCTATTAGTGTGAGACAATGCAATCATGTCTCAGTTCAGGGGGACTGCTCCTGCCAGTCGTACTTGGAGACCACCTGAACCTCAGCTGAAATTTCCAGCAGAGCACTTTCCTAAAATAGATCTTTCCTATGGACATGAAGGACGAACTGATGCAAGATCTGGCCCTCAGCCCCCAGGGGAATGATATGCAAAAAAACTACAAGCCGCCTCATTATTCATAGCTTTGACTTGCGCAGTTCACATAACCATCTGTTCTGAACAAGAGGATATTGGAAATTAAGATAACATTGTGATGCTCAGTTCCCTTGACAAAAGAACAGCGCTGAGAATTTTTTTTTTTAGGAAAATACGAGTTCTTATTGTAAGAAACTCTAAATGTTACACTTGCCCTTCATACTTGGGTGCATTTTGGCACTTCAAATTAAAAATGAAATGAGTGCTACTCTTGGGGGCGTCTGTTCAGCCCTAGGTAGAAAGCCAGCTGTGCATCGAACAAAGCAAAGGCAGGGGTCATAGAGGCAAGTGTGTCCGACAGTGATTTGTTCAGAAGATACTGCTGAAATCAGGTGCAGACTCGTTATCAAAGAAAGAGCAAGATCCTCCCAATGAGCACTCCCAGCCGTCCCAGCAGCGGCCCGTGCAGGTAAGAGCAGTGGGCCGGGTTGGGGGGCGGAGGGGGGCATTTCGACAGATGACAAGGGAAAATTAATTATTTATTTAATTTTCCCTCGTGGTCGTCTGTCGAATCCCTCCCCAACCCCGCCCCACCGCCCCGCCGCTCTTACCTGCACGGGCCGCTCCTGAGCTGTTCCCCTGATCGAGACAGCACTCTAATATAACCTTACGACATGGCAGCATCACAAGCCAGTGAAGAACATGCGCTGCAATTTACAAGAGAAACCGTGAACTGAGATGGGGAAGAGATGTCTCTGTATGGGTGACACATTCCTGGTTGCAGAGGCAGGGACGTGGGCATTTACCTGAGTTTTTACTTGGAATCTCCAATACTAAATGTGAGTGTTTGAGAGGAATTTCATCTGCCTAGGTGGCTGCCCCTGTGGTTTTCATTTTACGCCTCTACTCTGCTAAAAATGAAGTGTCTCTGAGCTCTCGGTGAAGCCCCTGACCACAGGCCAAAGCTGTGAGGCATCGAAATGTGACTATGCGACCTATTTCAAAGCAAAAGTTCAACTACAAACCACCCTGGCCCACTGCATCCTGTCAGGTTTCGGCCTGAGGAGCACGATACTTTATGTCCACCTTCATGTACTCACGCCTGTCAGACTGTCATGATGTATTTACAAATTGAGAGCCGTTCGTCAGACCCTCGTCTCACATGGTTAAGTGACACCTCAGAATAAAAATGTGCAATCACATTTTAGTTACCTTTTCACAATTGTTAGTAATCTGTGCTGGCACCAGCCCAAAATGAATTCATAAGAAATTCAAATCCCCAGGCTCGATAGCAACACCACTGCACACCTGCTAATGGCTCTGCCGGACAAGCTGCCAATTCAGAGCTTAAAAAGGACTGCACGTATTGCCAGGAGAGGACTGGCTGGAGCTGGTCTATGATTTACCAGTGAAAAGCTCTGACATCACCTAAGCTTTCTCAAGAAGGCTCCACTTCAGACTCTCTGGTCCATATGCTCTATGGGCTTTGGGGTGGGCGGGGTACCACAACATGATGAGATGCCTTGAAAGAGGATTTGTTTGCACCAGGAAGCCAAAGAATACCACTGGAAGGCAGGAGAAAGATCTGCTTTACTTACTGAAAATCCTCTCTGTTAATTATATTTGCAAGGAACTCTGGGAAAACTTAAATGTCACAAGCCAGTGTAGTGTGGGCCTATGTTTAGGGATTGGACTAGCAAACAATTACTAATGGCAAAACAGTACTCAGCCTTAAAACCCATGCTTAGCCCACTGTCACTTTAGATGTCTGTAATGAAAGAAGACGGGAGGTGCCCTTACTGCTGTGCAGTGACGAAATCCAGTTGCCTGCTGGATTAACTTTGGGAGGGCTGGTGTTTACTCTGACTTGAATCTTTATCGCCCAAGAATTGCTACTAAGAGCGGGGAATTCAGTTCCCCATCCACATCCACATGAGTGTGTGGATCTTTCCTCCAGAGAAAAGATTCCTACTGGGGAATGGGTTGTGTGTGCGCTTGATGTGTTGGAGGCTGAAAATGGTCTATGCTAAGGGAATTCGCTATACCGGTTCCAGCAATCCCAGTTCACTGGTGTACCACTAATACATCTGGTAAAGCTTGGGAGATTCCATGAGGGATGGAGTCTTGGGGACCAGCCCAAAATCAACCATCCTCAACACCCTCTAACAGGGACTGTTTTGCCTGATATACTTTTTGTTGTTGAACATTTTGATTTTTTGTGGGACAAAAGCCAGATGTTCTGGAACAGCACAGTGGGGCAGGAAAATTCATCTGACAAATATGCAAACTCAGATATCACACCACTTAATCGTGCTTCAGGCTTTTTATTTCATAAGAAAGGTGCTCACTGGGTCTTCAGAAATCTGAGATGATCTTGTGGAGCCCTTAGCAGAAGAAGTTTAGGACTATGCAAGCCACAAAGAAGTCCCAGGACATGTGTAAATGAACCCATGGAAATCTTCAAAGGCATGAACCACTTAACAGTAATGAGTCCTCGATGGGAAAGCTCACTTGGTCACCTGTCCTGCTCACAGCTTTTCCACCCAGATGTCAAGAATTCACCATAGGCTCAATATTATCAAGGGTTTGCACCTTTGTCCAAGTAGGGACCCTTGCTTCTAGTCAATTACTCCCTTAGACAACCCCTGCTCACAACCTTGGTAGCTTGGCACGAGCAGACAGGCTTATCTCAGAGGCAGTGTGTAAAGCATTTGTGCACACATACAGTAATACAGTAAAAACACTACAAATGGGCACCACACCAGTTTAGAAAAAAAAGTAATCTTTATCTAAATCAAACAAGACCAAAATGACAAAAATCCAACATACAGTTATCAAGATATGATTTTTAAAACATAAAAACAGTTCTGTCCATAGCAAACTATAGATGCAACACTTTCAACACAAAGTACCTTGGATGCGTCAAAATCATAAGTAAAAACAGCCACAGGGAAGGTGATGCGTCAGTTCCTAACACACAGGGAAGGTGATGCATCAGTTCCTTGCTCCAGGGGAGTTGATGCGTCGGTTCCTTACTGCCACGCAGGGAAGGTGATGCGTCGGTTCCTTACTGAAGAGGAGGTGATGCGTTGGTTTCTTACTGTGCGGGGAGGTGTTGCGTTGATTTCTTACTGCGGCCCAGGCGTTGTTGTAGACTTTGCGTTCCGGTGCGATGCGTGGGGATTCGGGAGGCGTCAGCTCTCGATGCGGCAGTGGCAATGGCATTGCGTCGATCTCTCCAGTCGCCGGTCCCCCGATGAGTCGGTTCTTGCAGTCGCACAGTAGGGCCTTTGTTGGAGTCGGTGCGGTGATCTCGGACTTCGGAGATCGGTGCACAAGACTCAGCGTGCGGTGACTTCTCCAGCCACGGGCAGGCGCCGTGTCAGTTTCTTCAGTGGCACAGCGGCGATGCTTGAAAATTCTTCCCGCGCAGCGGTGTTGCATCGGAAACGGGTGCGGATGCGTCACGCTTCTTTAGTTGCTTTTTTTGTCCTAGCAGAAGGAATAACCTCCAGAGGCCCAACACAGGAACAGGAACCTCTTGGCAGGTCACAACTCCCAGCAATGGAGTTCAGGGGAGCTGGTAGTGAAGTCTTTGTGTCCCTGAAACTTCAGAACAGGAGGCAAGCTCTACTTCAAGCCCTTGGGGATCTTCTGTAAGCAGGATACACAGCACACAGCAAAGTCTTTGTCCTCTCCTTGGCAGAAATAGCCACTGCAGGCCAACCTCAGACAGCACTCAGCAAAGGGGCAGTACTTCTCCTTCAGCTTTCCCAAATCTTCTCCTTGGCCGAGGTTGCTCTTGAGTCCAGAAGTATTCTAAAGTTCTGAAGTCTGGGCCCCAATATTTACACTCAATTCCTCTTTGTTCTCTTGTGGCAGAGAGGCTGTGTGCTCAGTCAAAACCAGTGCTGTCCTCTCTGGTCCAACTTCCTGGCAGGTGGAGACAACATTGTGTAAGGCAGACCAGGCCCATTAAGATTCAAGGAAATTTCCTCCCCCTACTCTAAATGCAGCCCAGGTCTATTCAGCCCAGCCCTGACTCATCCAGGAAAGGCAGGACACACCTCAACCCTCCAAGTGACTGTCTACAGTAAATGCACATCCCCAGCCCCTGTCACTCCAAAGCCTGACAGTCGGTCCACAAACCAGCAGAGGCACACAGGGTGGCTAAGCAAGAAAATACCCACTTTCTAAAAGTGGTCTTTTCAAACACACAATATGAAAATCTTCTTTACTAAAAGATGCATTTTTATATTCTGAGTTCAGGCATACTAAGCTCCATCTTTCTACCTTGTCCAAATGGGAATTTATACTTATAAGATGCTATAAATAAACTCCAATTCTATCCTATGGGACAGATAGCTTTTCAATAGTGAAAACGAAATACACTGTATTTCGCTATCAGGACATGTCACACACATCAGTACATGTCCTACCTTTCACATATACTGCACCCTGTCCACAGGGATACCTTGGGCCTTCTTTAGGGGTGACTCACATGTAAGAAAAGGGAAGGTTAGGGCCTGGCAAGTGGGTGCACTTGCCAGGTCACATGGCAGTAGAGACTGCGCACAGTCACTGCAATGGCAGGTCTTAGACCCCTTTGAAAGGCTGCTTGTGTGGGTGGCACAATCAGTGCTGCAGGCCCACTAGTAGCATTTGATTTACAGGCCCTGAGCACACACAGTGCACTGTACTAGGGACTTAGTAGCAAATCAAATAAGCCAATCATCGAAACACCAATCCATAATAACAACTTACACAGAGAGCAAATGCACTTTAGCACTGATCATTAGTGGTAAAGTGCCCAGAGTACGAAAACCAACAAAAACAGGAGGCCCAAAAGCAAAAAGTCTGGGGATAAACCCGCTGGAAAAGCCAGGGCTAACACTCCAGCACTGTGTATCTAACCTACTTATAACCACCCCCGAGGATGGTCCACCTTGATTTTAACATGTGCCACCAATAATTATCAACTGCTGGGAAGAAATATTGACTGGGATAAAGCACCAACATGACTGGATGCACAAATGAATCAGTCTCTTGAGGTGCCTATGTCCAAGATAGCCATCCCGAGAACCCTGTGGTATTTATGGCTATATTTCTCATACACTTTGTGCATTTCTTTCAATGAAACATTTTGTAGTTTATTTAGGGTGCAACAACTCGTGTGCTTTCTCAAAAAATGACCCTGCTCTCAAACCAAGTTTCCCAAGGGGAGCCAACGTTACTACTATCGAAACTTATTTGTACTGTAAAATGTTAAAAGATACAGGTGCCTAAGAAAAGACTGCATTAGAAGGACAATTAACAAATTAATGATAGATTCCGTGGAACAGTGGGTCTAGACTGAATTTTCTAAAAACGACCCTCTTTCATTACAATCCCTTTTCATAACTAACACTTCAAATGATTTTATGCCTGTCATTTAAATAGTCTCACACTTTACAAATACACAGTGATAAAACTGATTTAGATTATTGGTATTGTGTAACAGTTGCCGTTCTTGAAAGGTAGAAATTGAGGAGCAGTTAACAATTGCAAAAGAAAAGGAAATCATTTTACCAAGGCACACAGCGTGAGGAATTCCAAATATCTGACTTAGCTGATAACTGAAAAGCACCAAAAGGTCTGTGAGCCCAACATGGGTAGGAGGGTTGTCAGGAACATGTGTAGCGTCAAGAGGGAGCTGTCAAAAATGGGTGTTGAAGCAAACACAAGGAGATGATGGACAGAGCGCTGAAACTTTTCAGACACTCACCCCCAGTCACAGATCTGGGTTGAATCCATCATCGTTCTTTAGCTCACTTTGCCACCTCAGTTCAGACACAGCTATATGCAAATCAGTCTTGACCCTGTGCCTCATGGGAACAGTCCAGCCCGAACTGCCAAGCCATGTCTTCCCTGAACCGGAAACAAGCATCCTGGGACCGGTTTCGGGCTAAAAATGGGTGTTGGCCATAGCTGGAGATACAGCACATGCTCCACAAATGCATCACTCATGGACTCACAGGGGTCAGATGCACCCCAGGATACAAAGAATATGGAAATACAGGGCATATTAGAAATTACAAGAATTTGATGGAATACAATTTCCTGTGAGGGTTTTCTTACTTGCATTGCTCCTGACTCAGTAATCACTTTTATGGCTCATCGTCACCCTAGCAGCACATAACCTTACACTGATTTTAAGGGTTGTTCTTTTGTGCTACAACATGTTACATGTATCGTACCGTTTTAGGAAGAGCGCTATTGCCACAGAACTTGAAAATTGAATCTTTACTCTTAAAGGCAAAAAATAATTAATTTTATTAGAAAATGCATATCCTTTTTTTCATTTAAGCGCTGGAGCTGATTCTCTATTTTCATGCATTCTGCATGCTTGTAACGCTTGCAGGGTTACAATATGAAGATGACAAATTACCAGAATTACCTGAATGTTCACTGATGCAAAACTCTGGGTTTTCGGACCATAATTGTGATTTTATTTTTTTTCTGTAACTTTCTTGTTCAGGATTCACTTATAAGATCAGGACCAGGTAAACAAGCATTGAAACTCGCAATGGCCACACGGATTATTATGGCCTAGCTAACTTATCTTTTTACAGACGACCATTGAACAAACCAGGGGCCAGGACTCACTGCTTAGGGTTTAGTGACAATGATTAAAGGGAAGCCACATAAGGATCAGCTGTGCAGTGAGGAGCAGAGCTCAGCCATTGCCAATCAAAAAACAGTTCATATCTCACAGATATGGATCAACCCTCCATTAAATCACACCTCCACTTAAAGACACCACCGCTAAATCACACCTGCCCTAAATCACTCTTCGACTACATCGCTCTTTACTAGGTCCGAACACCCTAGATAAATCATTCATCATATCTCACCTCCAGCGGGTCACTGAATCACGCCTCTTCTTTATCACTTATTCTAGATTGTGTGTGTCTCATACAGAGAGAAGCATACATTAATATTAGAGTCCTTTACCTTTTTTGTGACTGTTTTATATGGTTGAAGTGAGTAGCTATTCAGTTCCTCAAGTGAATGAAGTTGAGTTATTTTAATAAAGTGCATGCAAACAGCCTAGAGGCAGTGATCTCTCACCATTACAAAGTCTCCACCTTACCACATGTTCACTCTAATGAACTCTTCAAAATGGGGGCACCACTGGCTGACGGGCACTGGTAGCTGAAATCTATGCTTCAATGGGGCACACTCTAACATCTGACTGATGTGTCTAAACTCACATAGCTTGCCTTTTCTAAAGGTATAGTAGTTTAGTGAGACACAGGTTTCCAAGAGCCGGTATGCATGAAATGCTTGCACTTGTAGCAGGACTCTTCCTTTTTTCCTTGGATGTTTTTTCTGCATAGTCTAATTCCAGAACACTCATTGATAACCATACTCAACGCAGGCGGAGGTTGTGACCTCATTTAAGTGGTCCCTTCCTTTTTTCCCCCAAAATGGCATTCATGAATCACTTTAAATTATATTACCATCTAGTTATGCTAGACTGGAAATGTTGTTTACAATGAACCCATGTTATGTGGGTCTTGTTTCGAGAAAGTCACCACCCTGCAAAGAGCCATACGCAAACAACCAACACTTGTATTCAGATCAATATATGCTTGGGCCTTAACTCTAACTTCCTAAGACCCACTAATCACACCCTACCAGCAACACTGAACCCACAAGGGGTTGTCTCCGATTTCTGGGCCTTCTAGACATCCTACACTAGAACTCCTTCACTATGCATGAGTACATACTCAAATTCATCTGCTGAAAGCGGAAAGACAATAATACTGACACAATATGACGTAAATATATACAGTTCAGGCCTTTATGTTCTGTTAGCCAATAGATATTCCATTGTCCCCAACAAATATGCTTCACACACATGTTCGTTTTATATCAGCATAACTACCCCACACTCACTACCTACATACATATACTGTCACTCTTGCTATGTAGAAAATGTCTGATTGAAATGTTATTGCTGCCACATAAGGAATTAAAATAATTAAACAATTGTGATTGGAGCGCTGTTTATCCTCCTGCTGTGAATCAGCCAGTAGGAGGGTCCAAAAGTATGAGTCACAAGTTTACCAACAATCAGCTGTCAAGCCCCAAAAGTAAAGCACCAGGAAGTGTTGCACTACAGGCGCAACTGCCTTGAAAGAACACACTGAAATTATGTCACCGTACAATTCCCATTACCACAACATCTTAGGAGATATGGCAAACGACAAAGGAGGAAAACATGCATCCCTGGAATATTTGAAGCAAAATGTGGGTGTTCTCTGTTAAAACATGTGCACACCCTTAGATTCCTGAGTTAAAACTGCAGGAGTCTGTACGGGGTGCAAACCACCATTCAGTGCTTAATTTGTAAAAAAAAAAAAATACGTGTCAGGGCTCTCGTCAGGAGGCCACTGCAGCATGCACCACACATTGCTCTTGCCGTGCTGCCAATGATAGTATTAACACAACTACTAACCGTCACACTCTTACAAGTGTGACCATTCGGACTATTCCAGGCCCCCAATGCTATAAGAAGGCTTGGGCGACAGGTAATAGTCATTTTTAATGTATGACTGTTGTTGTGGTCCTCTCTAAATCAGCCAGACAGTGGAACCTTCTGGCAGACTCTCACAAAGTGCTGGTATTGACAATTAAGTGCCGTCGCTGAGCACTGGAAGCCACCGGCTCAAATTAAGCCCTGCCACCATTCCATTCCACTCTGAAGCTAACCTGAATACCATCAATATCAATGATAAATTAACTTGTGATATTTTGACATTATATTATAGATTCTCCCACAGGAATTTCAATATGTAGCTAATTAGAGTACTACATATGAAATGATAGTTTTAGCCTGGTAACGTCATCATACTTGTGCTGATCCCTGACCTGGCCTGGACACAGAATCCTCTGCACAGACCCATAAGTGATTCTCGACTGGATTTTGGATGCTCTGGCATAGGCTAAACTGAATGTATCAGTAATCTCATTTTTTATAGCTGATGTGCATAAAATACGAGGTTTAAGAAATGCGCTATAAATGAGGTGCATCCCCAGAGTGCAGTGTCCATATTATTAGTACTAGAGGCGGGGCACAATGTCTCTTTTGTAGCACCCAATACGCTCATGCTGTAGAAATATAGCCATTCTCATGCTTGCACTGAAGCACGGCTGCATGCAAATGAGGGAATCCCTGGTGCCAGTGCCCAGGCTCGTGTTACTGACACATGTGCACCGGTAAGAAGACCCCGGAGGAGAGACACACAGAATGTCAGCAACGTTACAGGTGGCAAACATATTGCACACTTCTCCACATGCACTCTTTGAACGGGGACATAGACGCTTACTGTGGCCACATCGTTGGGCGTTGATTCATGAGCAGTGCTGCTATGTTTAGACTTCTGTGGGCCAAAGTGAGCCCAGGCAGCATTCATGATCAGACACTGCCAGTTCAGCAGGGACAGTTTTGTCAGTATCTCCACATGAGAAACATGAATACAGCACCCGAGGAAGATTCAGATGACCTCCACGACGATTCTGAACCCCTTTTCCCCAGACATACAATCATGGAGCTGTTCGGTCACTTCTTAGCAATGGGCTGCACTCTCTCTGGTGCAGATGTCACAGCAAATGTGAGCACTAATGTAAGGGAAAGCAGATTTTTGTGACTGGATGATGTGCCCTAGTTGTGTGTCATACACACAGAAAGCCTCAGATGAACACCCAAAATATCTGCAGTTACAGTGCTGAATTTCTGGGCTTGGGTAGTTAGCAGGAACATGTCATTGATGTCTTCTGTTTTTCTTCTTCCGTCCTCTCTTGATTTAAAAAGTGAACACAGCTGGCAATCTGAACCAAGAACCCTGCATATTCATTGTATGTGCAGTAAACTGGTGTGCGTCTGTCCTTCATGCTTCTGTCCTTCGCTCCTCCTATACAGAGGCTACAGTCATATGTTTGCTTACAACATGGGACACATATAGTAATGTGTATTGCATCTTTTCAAATGGCAGCCTATGGAAAAGTGATGATTCTTTTTGAAGCTGTCGAAAATGAGTGAAACTGTGTTCATTCCAACCTCAAGCCCTCTGAGTTTCATGAAAGCTACTGCATGGATCTGCCTTTTCCCATAATTGGTCTATGTTTAGATGATGTCACTGCAGAAAATCCTAAGAGACTGATCTTGCTTCTAAACCTACCCAGAGGACCCATAAATATATACTTAAGTCAGCTAGCTCATCTCATCTCAAGCCTACAAACAATTTCTTCTGCAAAGTGCCAACGTGGCTGAAAAGGCGTGGATAAAATTCAGAAGTCTGTGCCTGTTCACTAAATGCTTATTGCAAACAAAATCAGACCCTGTCATTGAAAGAGACTTCACTCAGTCCCTCTAGGTAAAATGGCCGCCACATTCACATAATGTGTGTCCAAGATCTGGGCACTCCCACAGACATCCGCTCAGACCAAGGGCTCTAAGCATGTTATGCTAATGCAGGCAATCATTCAATAAAAATATGTAGGTAACTCCCCAAAACATCGGAATATTTCTCAACATTTTCTTGGTTAGAAAAGTCCTAATGATGCACTTATAGGGTATGCAGCAGAAACCCCAGAAGACCATATAATAGATTGAGCTTAATATGCAGGATGAGTTCAATTATAGAGATGCCCTTACTGCCACGTTGTTAACATTGATATGCCAATTCCCATCTGGAGTTATATTAACATTTTCTGTATCCTGTAAATGAACTTTGGAGTACTCTCAATGTACTGTTTATAAATCTATGCACAGGGAGATAAAGCGATGTTGCCACAAATCCAGTGGGCTGCCGGCAAAACATGAAATCTATGATTCTTGAATTAACGGAAGTGCCGTTATCACTGGAAAATAGTTGCCCCTTAATAAGCTCTTTACAGGAGAACAAATTAGCTTTGCTTCCAGGCTGCTTGCTATTTCCCTAAGTTCAAAATCTAGTTTATTTATGACAATGTAAACAATAAGGTTTATAAGTATGTTTGCAATGTTTACATTAAAAAGCAATATGAATATCAGGGTATAATGAATCTCAGTGTATATTCTTTGCAAAAAGCTTACATACCTCAAATAAATTTGATGATTCATTACTGTACTGATTGGAAATGATTTCAGATTGGTCACTGTACCACTTGAGCCCGCCCAGAAAGCTGTCTGCATCCAGGTCATTCACATCCAGTTCAGAGAGGTCAAGTTCTGGAAGATCTGGGCAAAGAGGCTGGTCTTCTCCAACCAGAGCAGCACACTAGAGAGAATCAATCCAGAAAAAACAAATCAATGTTAACGACAGAAACTTATGAGCAGTAAGAGCACATAAAAAAGGCAATCTGAAATACACCTCAGTAAGTGGGTCTACTGGGTTGAACTAGCAAATGAAAGGCATTTACTAACTGAGTCACTTGGCTTCTCTCTGCTGATTGCACTACTGTTGCTCTCAAGATTCCAAAGTCTAAACTTCAGTATTTCTGGAAGGACCATCATCAAAGTCTAGACTTCAGTCATTCTAGAAGAATAATCATCAAATGTAATCTCTGGTACTAGTAGATCACCGCACAGAGCATTCATTTTTTTCTCACATTTGTCCTGATGGCTTCATGCATAGTACTGGCATTCTCATTCCATTACCCTTGCTCCAAAAAGATGCACAGATGGACAATCCACTTTATTTCTCAGTGTGTTTCCTAAATAAAGCAGTGCCTTTGGGACATATGAAGTTGTGTTTTTAGGTCTGGTGTGAACCAAGATCTTTTGATTTTACTAAATTCAAATGTATTTAATATACTTGGATATAGAAGCTTTCAACCAGCCCTCTTATCCATTGGTCTATTGTTGTGTCATTCATATTTTAATTTTGCCCATGACAACATACAGCATAGTGCAATATGGGAATGGTCCCAGTACAAAATTATTCACCATAAACACAACATAAAGAAATAAACAAACATATAAAACAATCTCATCTTAAATAGTTCAATGTTATTTAATCACAATGAACATACGATAGGATCAAGACATTGATATAAATGAGTGCCCCAAATGGAAAGGAGGGGGGTGTGTAGGAAGAGGGGTTTAGTGATTGAAGTGAAGGTGAACAGGTATATAGAAAGAGTAAGGTGCAAATCTCGTAATCCTCAACAAGAAGCAAAAAACGGCTTCACTTTAAGCCACATTAGTTGAAACAATATCATTACAATGCATAACCATGCTACAGTGCTATCACAGTGAAAAATCGCTGTTGATTGAGCTGACGAGCAATAGAGATGTCGACGTTTCGACCCCAAAATACTGTAGGTTTCTAAATTCCTTACGGGGGGTCTTCCTCGGGACTGAAGTGGGTGAAAAAGGGGGGGGGCCACCGTAAATTGTCCCACGGTGGGGAAGATCAAGGAAATAGTGGGCGCGTAGACTCCAAAGCATCAGAGAACAGAAAAGCCGCACTTAAATAGGGCAAATCACTAACATGTCCCTTCCCGTTACATCTGTATATGGTCACCGTAGTTGGCCTGACCTCAAGAAATAACTTCCAAATGGTAAAAATCTTCCACTGGACAGAGCAACTCACGTTGAGCTCTGATCGTAACCCTGAACGGATGGCACATGATTGCTTCTTTTTTCAAGATTTTTACCATTTGGAAGTTATTTCTTGAGGTCAGGGCAACTACAGATGTAATTGGAAGGGACATGTTAGTGATTTGCCCTATTTAAGTGACGCTTTTCCGTTCTCTGATGCTTTGGAGCCTACGCGCCCACTATTTCCTTGATCTTCCCCACCGTGGGACAATTTACGGTGCCCCCTTTTCTCTCACTTTAGTCCTGAGGAAGACCCCCGTAAGGAATTTAGAAACCTACAGTATTTTGGGGTCGAAACGTCGACATCTCTATTGCTCGCCAGCTCAATCAACAGCGATTTTTCACTGTGATAGCACTGTAGCATGGTTATGCATTGTAATGATATTGTTTCAACTAATGTGGCTAAAAGTGGAGCCGTTTTTGCTTCTTGTTGAGGATTACGAGATTTGCACCTTACTCTTTCTATATACCTGTTCACCTTCACTTCAATCACTAAACCCTCTACCTACACACCCCCTCCTTTCCATTTGGGGCACTCATTTATATCAATATCTTGATCCTATTGTATGTTCATTGCGATTAAATAACATTGAACTATTTAAGATGTGATTGTTTTATATGTTTGTTTATTTCTTTATGTTGTGTTTATGGTGAATAATTTTGTACTGGGACCATTCCCATATTGTACTGTTGCATACCCAGGTCCCAGTGACACTAATTGGGTTTACCCTTCTGGTAACAACAACATACAGCATAGGGCAGTAGAACAGCCCACTTCCGCCATTGGCTAACCACTGCAAGTGACAGCATTCAGTTTTTTCAGAAGAGCACATCTGTACACAAAGCAGCACATCCACACACAAAGTAGTTCCCTTCAATGTAGGAGATTACTACAGTAATGTGTGCTTTTTGAGAGATATGTTTGCTTTTAGCTATTTTTTATAGTGACCAATTTTTTTCATATAGATTGATGAGGCCCACCAGCATCCCAACTATAAAGACTTACAAAAAAAAACAACACTGACAAAGCCAAAAGGTAGGTAGCCAATGCCTGACCTACTGGCTTTGCCAATGCTTGTTTTGCTTATGTAACCTTCATGGAGTAGCAGTGTGTTATCCTCAGCGCTTTAAGTGGGCCGGGTCCCTCCGGGTCTGAGAACCGGAAAAAATTACAAATGGACATTAAAACAAGCTCCTAGCGGGCCTTATGTTCATGTCCTTAACTTTATTGGCAAAAAACACTGATTGATTTCTGAACACTGAATGTAAAAAACTATAAGCTAATCAAAGCCAGAGATATATTTCATGCTTTACTTGATCTTGCATTCCCTAAGAGTGTTAGCTATTTCCAAGATGATATTTTTTTTCGTTTAGTATATTTCTCTTATGTAGTGCATACTTTTAACTGAGTCACCTCGAGGTGGGTATAACATGACAGGGTTGAGAGCTTTCAGGTTGAGGCTGGAGACGTGCGAGTTTCTCACAGTACCAGTCAGTGGGTCAAAAAGATGTTCAGAATACGTGATCATCCTATGTTTGGGCTTTGTGCAGAGCTCACAGAGCAATGTTGGTCACGTATTCCAGTTGCAGTTGTGATTGTGTGCAAATGTGTGAGTGAAGGAGATGCACAGCTGTCAAAATATTGACAAGGCGAAAGTAAAAGAAAATGCAGTGCTTACAAGTGCGTGGGTGCGTTGTGTGTTTGGTGCCTGGTGAAGGGAAGTACATGGACGTGTATTCAGGAGAGAGAGAAAAGAGGGTGCTGATGAGGAAAGAGATGGGTTTAAGATATGGACGAGATGTGAAGAGCAAAAGAGCTTACATGTCAAACATAGAGCAAACATAACTGAACTGATGAGGCACTGACGACCACTACCCCTTCCACAGGCCTCAGTTATGTTTAATTCACAGCCTCATCATTTCAGAATCGAAACATTTTCAATATTTATTATTTACATTAAAATCATTGTTGGTACTCCTTTGTCATAAACAGCTAACAACAGCTGACAAAAACAATAGTCCTGGCTGGTTTTAGGTGTATTTCAGTTGTTGTGTTATATGTATGGCTGCAATAAAAGAAAGTTCAGAGAGGAACCAAAGTACTGGGGCACACTGTGGAAATCACAGAAATATATCTTATGTGTTCAAGCCGCGTCCTTAATTACACAGGTCACGCCCCTTTTAACCCCCCAACTATTCTCATCTCACTCAAAGTCCTGGTGAACCTTCAGTTGTTCGAGCAGAGTGAGGCTCAGACAGCCCCCTCCGCCCCTTAACTGCTCTTTAACCTGCCACATCCCGCGCTGGGGTGAACTCCCCTAGGTACGTACTCGAATCTTCTCTAAAATGCGCCTGTCTCGCTCCAGGTAGGCGCGCCGCTCTGCTGCAGGTTGTCAAGTGACAGGTGACAGGTGACGGGTGACGGGGCTGTAGTGTGAGAGATGCTAAAGGACAAAGATGCAGGGCCGGACTGGGAACAGAAGGAGACTCGAACCGGCGAGATAGCTCAGTGGGTCAAGTGTTCGATGTTTAGGGGACTGTGGACCCTGATCTGTTGAGCTAGCTAGCACTTTTGTGTCTGACAGTAAGTACAGGGCGTCAAGTGTAGGTCCGGGGGCCAGAACAATGCCAGGCAGGATATTAACAGAATATACATTTACATAAAATGGATATAAATCATTTACATAGGCAGCCATTCTCCGGGAAGTCTTGGAAGAACCCGACACCTCTGGACCTTGGTTGGAAGCCTTTGTGCTAAAATGTGTTTGGTACACCGCGGCTTTCATCATACACATACACGCTACGCTCCTCTATGGGATATTGCTCACTGATTATAGCTGTTTTTACTATAAGTTTGACGCTTATAGTGGTCTCGCTCTCCTTCCATCGGTCCACCGTGTCAGTGTTTTCCCGTCACACCATTCCATCCTGCGTCACATGCTAAAGGAGACGGCACACGAGTTATTTCTGTGGAGAAGACCGAAGACACGAAAGTGCATCGGTCAATCTTTTGTGTCTGGTGTAAGAGGACACAACATTTACAAAATCGATTATGTGTTCACCAAGGCATGCCATTAATATCCGGATTCAGGGATGCCCAGACTAGGGTTAGATGGTCCCTCAGATGAAGAATTGCACTCTGCCTAGCTGCGCCTGTTGACGAAAGGCCTCCATTCTCTTCGAGTTTTGCAGCAAAATGTCAGGCCTCGAGACCCTGACACCACTTTAAGAAGAAACGACTACATCTGCAGTTATTTCAATCTCATCCAAAATGGCTCTCTGAAGAAAAAAACACTCCTCGCCAAAGCTGAGCGAAAACAACACATGGTCCTGCCACTCTTCACGTGATAGCAAAATGAATGTTTCTCACTTCTGGCCCCGGGCTTCTAAATTTGGGAGGCATTGGTAGCGAGTGTTCCTGTTGTTAATTTATATCTGGCCTTTCGGAAGATGCCAGCTTTCACACCCTTAGCTCCCTCCCCTCCCCCTCCCCGCCCTCCGACATACTGATACTCGCACCCTTCACCCTGCATCTGTAACAGGTGCGGCCGCATTGGCACATGCCAGTTCCTTCGCGGTGTTCAAAGCTTTTAATCCACACCCTTAGCCACCCTTGTGGCTGGCTCCAAGGGTCGCTGCGCGCGCCGGCCACATTACTCAGCATGGCTCCTTCCCTGACAGCCGAGAAGGGAGACAATAAATTAGTGTAAGTGCCCCCGTGTTAAACGCCAGCCAGGGTAATTATGTTTAATTCCCTATTAACCTTTGGAAGGGTTCTTAGGAGAGCCTTTGATTGTAAATCCAAAAAAGACTGGAAAAGAGCCACTTTGGTGCCACTGCCAAAGGGATGTAGGTTTTCTGTCCTAGCAGCAGTGTCTCGAAGCAGCCACGGGGAGGCACGCATCCAAAGAGAGACGGGAAGCTGGCTAGGACGTGCCTCTGTGGGGTGGTGCATCCCCTGCCAGGAGCAGTCCGCAGTAACCACCAAAAATACGTTTTTTAGTGGGACGCCCCTTTACTGCTCTCTAACCTACCACCTGCCCTACCGCCGAGAACTCTACAGCGTATATCCCCGGAATAGTCTCTAAAATGCCGCCTGGCTCGCGCCAGGTACACGCGGCCTCTCGGCTGCAGGTTGCCAAGTGACAGGTGACGGGGCTGTAGTCGGAGAGACCTAAAGCACAAAGGGGCGGGGCCACGGAGCTCGCGCTCCATATAACATTTCGGAGCCACGCAGGCGTCCAGAGGAAGGCAGGGGGAGTCGAGTCGGCGAGATAGCTCAGTGGGTTAAGTGTTTGATGGTTACGGGCGAGTGTACACTACAGGCAGGGTGTGAAGTTCATGAAGGCAGATCCATTCTTACATCTTGACGAATACACCAGCGGCCAGTATCTCTGTGGCGTAGCAGTACGAAAGAGGAAAACCTGCAAGCGGTGCGTACGCACCAGGTTGTACTCATAGTCGCTGCTTACGAGATTCAAGGCCGGCAGTAAATGAGGCGCAGTAACCACGATGCACATGTTCGTATATGATACTCTCACGCACTGTTGCTTTAAGCCGCGAGTGGTGGGGAGATGCTCTGCTTCGTGGAATAAAACACACAGTATCCTGTCACCATCTGCAGACACCAGAAGCGTGCCGGGCTCTGGCCGCAAACACCGATAAGTCACCCTGTCTAAGCTGGCTCCTTCTGTCGTTTGAGGTGCACCTGGGGTGATCCCCGGACCTGGGGTCCCCTGCAGGGAGGATTTTATCTTAAGTGCTGCAGTGAACAGCTCGCGCCCTTCCCCCGGCCCCCTCCTCTCTGATAATAGTTAGCCCCTTCGGTAGCACAACAGCAGGTGCAACACTAGATCACTAGAATACTACAAGGGTGGCGGTAAGTGGTCAGTGGCTGGTAATGGACGTCTGTCTTTCGGCACAGGAACCCTCCTACGGTATTTCCAAGCATGTCTGCGGGAGCACGGCTAGCGCCCTGCCCCCCCCCCCCGCCCTCCCCTTAGCGCAGCAGCTAGCCCCTGCACAGCAAAGCTAAGCAGGAGGAGCGCAAGGCCGAGCACTAGTTTCCACTACCTCTGTTTCCTCACAAGTCTGCAGGGCGCCACTGGCGCACTGGCCCCTTCAGCACAGCAACTACAAGCTGCACAGAAGCTAACCCATGCACTCCACAGCAGAGCGAGGCAGGTGCAGCGCAAAGCCTGAGCACTAGTTTCCACCTCTGTTTCCACACTACACACTAGTCTGCACAGTACTATTAGCGCCCTGGTGCCATTAGCACAGCAGCTCACCCCTGTACAGAAGAGCGAGACAGGTGCAAGGCTAGACCGAGCACCAGTTTCCCCCACCTGTGCTTCCACACAAGTCCACAGAGCACGACTAGCGCCCGTCTGGCTTTAGCGCAGCAGCTAAACTCTGCGCAGCAGCTAACTCCTGCACAGCAGCTACCCCCTGCACACTAGAGCGAGGGAGGTGCAACGCAAGAGCGGAGCCCTTGTTTTCACCACCTCTGTTTCCACACAAGTCTGCAGAGCACGACTGGCGCCCTAATCACTTTAGCACAGTAGCTAAAACCTGCACAGCAGCTATCCTCTGCATAGCAGCTAAACTCTGCACAGCAGAGCGAGGCAGGTGCAGCGCAAGGCTAGGGCACTCGTTTCCACACAAACACCCCATCTATTTCTACACAAGTGTGCAGTGCACTGCCGTCTCCCTACCCCTATCTGACAGCAGTTTGCCATGACAGCAGCACAGCATCACTCGACCATCAATAGTTCAGCACACTCTGGAGGCAGCTGGCTACAAGGCTGATTAGTGCTTTATGGTGGTCGACGCTAGCCCCACACAAACACGCCTCCAATGTTTCCACGGATATACCCCAGCCCTTATGACAGTGCACGTCACGGATGGGCGGGGAAAACTGCAGCTGGTGCAGAAATAGTTCATTAGAGTCCCAGGGGCTCTGGTGATAAGATGGTCCGTGCTTAATAGTGACCACGGCTGCAAAGGGCGGCATCCCGGGACCCTTAGGATAGCAGCAGTTAACCCCTTCAGTGCACAGGGAGGCTTGGATGGAGAGCCCCGCGCTGGTACATCAGTGCTTGGGGTGGGTAAGGTAGGTTTATGGTGATGGGCACTGTTTTCACACCAGCACGCGCCTATAATGCATGGCTACCTCAGGACCACACACACAAGTTAACCCCTTCAACACACAGCAAGGCTGTGCTGGAGAACCCCTGCTGGTGCCTCACTAGTTTACCAGATCCCTAGGGGCCTGGCGACAAGGTGGTCAGTGGCTGAGAGAGGCCGGCGATGTCCTCATAAACACGCCCCCGACGTTTCCGCACAAGCGGCTTCTCACTCAGCTCCTCGCAGATGCACAAATAATACATGATGGGAAAATGAACCGGGCAGCTGAGCCCAGCGCGCTGCTCGCCAGACAGCAGCCCGCTGGCTACTCAGAAACAGGTAGGACTTCGGAGCCAGGAAGTCATCCGCTTACAGTCCCGGGCTTCTGAAAGATGCAGAATGCATAAATTATCCATAGGCAGCCGGCTTCACCGGACAGCCAGTGGGCGGCACGAGCCGCAGGCGCACGCAGTTGACACCCGAGCACTGTACACACTGCGCGCTGAACGAGCCCGCACTCTAACCACACTGGCACGCACACTAACACCAAGAGTGGATGCGCAAAAGTACCAAAAGGCCAACCAGAAACCAGCAAACCACAGCAGGTGCTGTGTAATCAACTCCATGGTGTATGTGCATTTTCATTCCAGTCACCCTGTTTTTTACTCAAAGGTACAGGGCTTGAGGTGTACGCGCAAAGTACGTGCGTCGATGCTATTAATTTCCCCAAAAGCAAAGTCCTGCTCGCTTTTTAAGTTACTGGACAGCACTCCACCCTTCCCGAGCCGTGTTTGCACACAGATTTCTTGGGCAGCCCTGTACCCTTCCAGAGCCGTGTTTGCACACAGATGGATGCCTTGGGCAGCCCTGTCCCTTCCAGAACCGTGTTTGCACACAGATTTCTTGGGCAGCCTCGTACCCTTCCAGAGACGTATTTGCACACAGATGCTTACCCTAGCACAGAAGTGGTGCACACGCGTCACGCTTCTGTGAGCAGACCTTTCCTCCGCATGTTGCAGCACAGATTAAAAAAAAGGCTGTAGCTTGGATGTTACGCTGTCCCTTTTAATATATCGCAGTATTTTTACATCCATCCACGCAGCCCTTTATAAATAAATGCCTTAGCCGCTGTCCATCCCACGGGGTGGGATTTAACTGCGTTACACGCTAATATCTACCAAGCCCTCTTTGAGAACAGCGAATCCACCCTTAATGTGCTCAAATGTTACAGTGCACTAGACGAGAAGGAATGTCAGCGCAAATTTCGCACCCTATCCTCTATTCATTTACTGCTCCAAATTCCGCAGTCCAAGAACGACACGTCCCCCTAGAGATGGCCAGTGCGGAGAGACAGGGGCATTGCACAAATACGCCATTTCGTCATTTGAACTTATTTTCGGTGAAAGCCAAAGGTTTCACAAACAGGCATGGAGCGCGTCCAGCGAGGCCACCCAACACAACTGGAAAGACTTCAGCCTCTGATTCATTGTAATATCTGGAGCACTTACTGCATCTGTCTGAAAAGCGAGCCAGGGGCACACGCACATACTTTCCAACTGCATGAGACGCCGATGACAGCAGCTAATCTTTGATTTTCCCGAGGCATCGCACAGACAGTCTTAAAATAGCCACTTGGAGGAGCGCAGATAAGACCAGGCGTGTGCTTCCTCGCCGGCCGGCCCAGTCACTGGGTGCAGCTTCCCTTTTATGCAGAATAACACCACGACCGATAAAACGTGCACTTGGGCTCAAAATGCATGCTTGCGTGTTGCACGGACTGCACTGCTCACCTCTAAGTCACTCCATACAGAGTCCTGGTTGCACATGTCCCACGCCATCCAGTCCCCGAATGACGGCTGCACGGCGTTCAAACTCCAGTGCACGGATCCACCAGGCGCCCGGCACACACTCATGCAGGAAAGCGGCCCCTCACTGAGGCCGAGCGGAAGGCACCTGTCTTACTACTGTTCCCAGGCACATGACAAAGCTATTAAAAAGTAGGCTGGTCTGTCACTCACCCAACCCTCTCTCACGGAGCTGCTGGGGGAAGCGGTGACGTCTGGGGGAGGCAGAGCCAAGGCTGTGTGAAGCCGGCCTTCCAGCGCGCGCTCGCGCACCCACACTCACTCTCAGACGCACACGCGCGCACATACGGCTCGCACGAGCTCCCGAGCGCCAGCCGCACCGTGTGATTAAAATCGGATTTAAATGCCACACCTCCTTTAATTGATCCACGGCGTAAAATCCCCCGAAACGCTCCTTTAATTTATTTATGTTTCCAAAATAAACAACCGAACAAGCAAGCTCTGCTCGCTGCCTGAACCGCGTCATGCGAGCAGTGCGTGAACTCGCTTATTTCAACTGTTATGGTGAATTTTCCCGGGCAGTGTTTGACACACGCGAGTGTGGTTTGTTCACATCCTTGCTCCAAGCACATAACGTACTCTGCTGCGGTGGGAATTGATCTCATGTAACTGTTTTTTTCTAGTTTGTATGGCCTCTTTCAGACACTGATGTAGATTTTGTGCATCAGCTCTCGCGCAGAGACATGAAATACGGGACTCTCCAGGCAAAATCTATAGTCTCAAAACGTCCTTTCGTATCTGGAAGTGCAGCGCGCGAGAAGGGCGTTGTTTGGTTACATATGGGAGCTGACGCTGTTGAAAAACAACATCTCCCTTTCCAGGTTACCTTCCACTGTTTCCATTTCACGTCCAGGCGCCCTGGTAACAAGTGTTATTGGACGCAAGTGCCGGGTCTGCCCGTAACTGCTGAGGCTGCGCTCTGTGTTTTCCATAGATGCACGCTTATCTTCCTGCTGCTGCCTGCAGGCGTGTTTTTGGTTTTGAATAGACATTTTTCTAATCGTACTACTGGCCTCCTCTGCGAATTTTCGGTTTGAAGCCCAGACGGGCCAATGTTGTTGTCACTTAAGAAGCCCCGACTTACTGAAAACAAACATCGCTCTGACTTCGGGCACGTGCAGCCTTCCTGTCCATAGACGGCGGTTTCTGCTGGTTCAGGAGCCCCTGTTTTATGTGCTTCTTAGGTACACAAAACACAGCGAATTGCGTTTACCAAACAGGGAGAGCAATAATTCCAGCAACCATTCACAATTGCCAAAACATACTTTATTTTGCGATGGAGTTGGAACCATTGTAGTGGGGGTTGTTACAATGCCCACGGTAAACATTAACGCAATGCTGCCAAGTAGCCCCAAGTCATATGTGACATCCTCAACCAGGCGCAGGTTTTAGACAATGAATAGCAATTTGCTTGGATGCTCAAACACTACAACACCCAGAATGCAATATGCTGTCCTCTGGAAAAACAATTGGATGCTGGGGACGCCACATGTCAGCCATGTAAAATTACAATCGGCAATCACAGCCAACCAGTGCTGCGAGGCCAGGGTCAAACTGGCCTACGGAGCAACCACGATGTGGCCGAAGGGCTGATCTCATCGATCAGTCTGAGCGCCGTTTTTTCGCGGGCTTGTTTTATAGACCATAAAACAAGCCCGCAAAAAAGGCCGGTTTTTATTCTCGGTTTTCCTGATATCACCACAAACATTGCCCACAGCAAGCACAAATGAATGCAGTATCGCGCTCCTTGCAAAACACCAATAATACACCGTGTCTTTACTAGTTAAAAACTGCCCCGATTTGCAGTTCTGGGCCACTTTTTAGCTACTTGATTAGCTAAGGGGCTACTTTTATTTTGGCGCCCGGGTCTATTTTCTGTCCCAGGCCGACCCTACGAGTGAGGCTAAATATAGTGCACTCTCCCAGCCAGCACCCCCGACGTCCTGGTCCCTACAATGCTGTCTGTCCTTCTGTCTCACAAGTAAATCTATCCCAGCAAGGGCAGAACACCAGCCTTTCAGGTGGCTGAGGAAACGCATGCGGTGGTGTCTGAATTTAGAAGAGCGCATACAGTATGTCCGCGCCAGAGCGCACCACATAACTTGGCACCCGCGCAGACGGACAGACAGCTCCCAGAGAGACCCGGGATTAGCATAGCAGAGGTGTTGCAGGTCACGGCCTTTGCATCGGTGGGATTGTGAGAGGAAGCGCGCGCAGTCCTCATCTGCACAGAAGGCTGCTCCGTAGGTACCGTCAGCAGCGCCTGCATGAGTAGCAGTTGGGCATTTGCTGACAAACGAACAAAATAAGGAACATGTCTGCTGACAGGCACTTCAATGTCGTTCTGCTGTTCAGTTCCTTTTACTCAACACTTCTTACCATGGCGACTAGACGAATACACCTGTTTTCATATTTTAAGGTCAACCACAGGAAACAGACGGGTCAGGGTCACTTCTGAGATAAAGCCACCCAAAGTCTTGGGAGTGCTATTTCAGGTGAGTTAATTGTGGCCCGGTAATGCAGTATGCAGAAAAACTCAAGTTTTTCGGTTGAAATTGGACTACAAGTGTTCTCGTATTTTCAGGCAGATATCCACCTGCAGAGAGAAGGTGCAACTTGCTCCTAGAAGCCTTAAATGTGGCTCCATTGCTACACGGAAAGGACTCTGCCGAGGCCCTGAAGTATCAAAATCCATGTTCCTGCTCAGGGATCCCGATATGAAAGGAGTTTGGGAGCAAATCTCTCCCCAAATCTTTCTTCAATAAATCCAATAAATCGTCCACAAAGCTTGTAAACTTGAACTTTTTTTCTTTTGTAAATTTCATATAATGTCTGCTTAGGGTGCTGGCCTGCACCAGCAAATGTACTGATAGCGTAGAGTTTGCCTCCAGGATCACCTCTTTAAAGAAAGATATTATTATGCACAGATAATCCATCCATCAATCAATCAATCAGTTAGGATTTGTAGAGCGTGGCTAATCACCCATGCGGGTATCCAGACGCTGGGTTCCTGCTGCTATCAGCCGAAGAGCCATGTCTTCAATCCCTTTCTAAATTCCGTAAGCAAGGGTGCTGTTCGGAGGTGGAGGGGAAGGTTGCTCCAAAACTTGGCAGCAAGGTAGGATAAGGAGTGACCTCCACTGTAGCTTCGACAGATACGAGGAGTGTGTGCGAGGGTGGTGGAGCGCAGGTGTCTGTAGGGTTGGTGGTAGTTCAGACGGTGGTTGATGCATGCTGGTCCTTCATCGTGGAGTGCCTTGTAGGTTGTGTCAGCATCTTGAACTGGCATCTTTTCTGGATGTGGAGCCAGTGTAGGTTCCTGAGGTGGGGGGTGATGTGGGTCCTATCGGGGAGGTCCAGGAAGCATCTTGCTGCTGACTTCTGAATGGTGTTGAGTTGGGTGGAGATTCCTGCATAGAGTGCGTTGATCTAGTAGAGTCGGCTGATGACTAGGGTAAAGATAGCTGGTCACTAGATAAAGAATGCTACCCAAATCCATGGGCAAATATTGTTCCAAGGACTAAGACCAGTATAAAGGGTAATATAAGAATCTAGTACCGTAATCGTCAATTGAGATAATCAATAGCTAGCATGTATTAAAAAAACAGCTAAACTACATTTGGTAAACCTAACGTTTTAGGTGGGAATGGCGGACATAGGACCCCAGGAACAATCCTCATTTGGCTGGTTAGGCCTAAGTAGTTCAATGTACGAGATACTAGTTATTGCTAGTGCAAGGGCACTCCACTGGACCCCAGGAGCCCAGGATGCTGAGTGGCCATGCACGAGCAATAATTAGATTTGGAAGCAACTGGCATCCTAAAGAAATGCAGCATTTTGCCCACATACCGTGAATACCTCACGTCATACCACACCTCACTTCAGGTACACAAACACACTCATTTCGAAGTCCTCACACACACTTTCAAGGCACTACACATGTTAGGCCCCACCTACCTGAACAGCTGCATCTTTTTCCATCAACCACCCAGACTCCTCCGCTTCACAAGACTCCTACTTGAGCACATCCTACACATACACAGAACCAGATCAGGAGGACAGGCATTCTCTTACATTTCTCCTACTGCATGGAACGACCAGAGCATCCTCTTCTCTTCTTGAATTCTGAAAAAAGCAAAAGACCAGGCTTTTCAATTAACCAACCTACCATAGGCAGGGCTAGGCATGCCATCTTTGAATAGTTTTTCATAAATTTCAAGAAAAGAAATTCCAAGATGGCCACTATGATTGCACACGTACAACAGCCATCTGGGAGGAAAAAAGCATTGGCAAGCCATGTAGGTCACTGCTTGTTGCATTTGTTGGTAGGTTTGTAATGATCTGGTTTTAAGAAATGGATGATTTGGTGCCCATTGATTTGATGTACCATGTGAAATTATGATAAGTAGTAAACAATGCAAACTGAGGGATGGGATAAAGTTGTTCTCCATGAGACTAGATTCCATTTTGGATTATCTTTGTCGTGAAGGTGATGAAGGGAGTGATTTTTATCACACACCTTTTCAAAGGGAACTGCTGCATATGTAAACAAGTACTGGCAATGGCAATAGAACTGGCTTGTCAATGAAAGTGCTTTTTGTGTCATTGATTGCTTTAGGCACTCAATAAGCCATGATACATGCACCATGTCACTCATCTTCACACTCATTCATCCATTCATTCATCCGTACACTGACTCATTCTTGCAGACATCCTCTGGCACAATCATAATAAGACACACAAACTGAATAAAATATGCGAGATAAATTGAAAGAATACAAGTTGAAAAAAGAAAACATGCTGCTGTCTAAACACAGAAAGCATAAGCTTGCAATAACAAAACAAAAAAAAAAACTAAATACAGCAGCTGGTGTCCATCTTGCAGAGGTACCACAACCCCATGACTCCAGCCATTCTGGCTATTGACTTTGATTAGCATATGTTTCACAAATTCTCTGTCCCACGAGTTCGTAACTTGGGGCTTATGAAGTCCGTTTCGAATCATTTAATGTCACAAAGCTTTACCCCACCCACTTCTCAATTTCTAAGATACCATTGCTTGGGAGCTAAGTTGCAAAGCAGTTGTGTTCTATTACTGTATGAAAGTAGGCCTGCTCCAAGGATATGATTTACAAGAGCATTGTAAATTACTGGGTTAATGACATGCAAAAGTGGTGAACCGTGATGTATTCCAAGAACTGATATTGAAAAATTACAAAAGGAAATTGCCTACATTTATTTTCTGACGTTGTTTACATTTCAGTAAACAGTGTTCCATCAGCTACCAACTGGTCAAAAAGCATTAAGACAGAGTTTGCCAAACAACAAGATGTTGTTCCATACATTTAATAAGGCAATCTCAGTAAGACACCATGAAACTAGCATCACACTCATCCTTGAAACAATTATCATCCTTTACCTTGGAGCTGACTGACACAATTTTGATTACATTTTAGGTCTCACCTTTAGCTGTCTATTGGCAGCAGACCTATAAAGTCCAATATAGATTTGCAGTGGGCCTTGGGTCCACCCCTTGCTTCTGAGTTGATGTCGTTCTTGTCTATCTCAGTTCCATGCTCATGATTTCATGGTTTACCTCCCTCTTCACGTGGTTGTCCTACTCAAGCAGCATTTCGGCTTCACAGTATTTTGATTATTTGAGTTGTATACTTTTAATGCTGATGTGAGGACAATTCACTGCAGTGAAGACGAACTATTTTCCTTATCTCTCCCTCTTCTTGTTCTCATCACTTATTATCCCAGCTGTGCTTTTTCAGTCGCCGTCTCTAATACAATGGGTGATGACTGTGTTTGAACTTTTTTTAATCATTCAAGTATTCGCTCTCACGAATGTGAGAGTGTGTGTAATGTACAGTGGCAACCTTCATCTTGTAATGCTTTTTCTTAAACTTTAAGACAAACATTTTAAAATGGCTGCATGTGTGCATGCACAAGTGTACCTCTTTGAAAAGTTTTTCATAAAGTGTAAGAAAAGTAATTCCAAGATGGCCACTATGATTGCACAAGTACAACAGCAATCTGGGAGGAAAAAAGCATTGGCAAACCATGTAGGTCACTGCTAGCTGTATTTGTTGGTAAGTTTGTAATCACCTGGTTTTAAGAAATGGATGATACTTATAACAGATTTGGTGCCCATTGATTTGATGTACAGTGTGAAATTATGATAAGTAGTAAACAATGCAAACTGAGTGATGGGATAAAGGTTTCTCCTTGAGGCCAGATTTTATTTTGGATTAGCTTTATCGTGAAGATGATGAAGGGAGTGATTTTTATCACACACCTTTTCAGAGGGAGATGCAGCATATGTAAACAAGTATTGGCAATACCAGTAGGATTGGCGTATCAATGATAGTGCCTTTTGTGTCATTGATGCGTTTAGGCACTCAATAAGTCATGATACATGCACCATGTCACTCATCTTTGCACTCATGCATCCATTTAGCCATACTCTGACTTATTCTTGCATACATCCTCTGACACAATGACAATATAACACACACAAGCTCAACAGCAAATGCAAGTTAAACTGAAAAAATACAAGTTGAAAAAAGGAAACATGCTGCTGTCTAAACACAGTAAGCATGTGCTTGCGATAACCAAACTAAACATAAATTAAACCAAACACAGCAGCTGGTGTCCATCTTTCAGAGGTACTGGAAATAGTCTGCCATTGATTTAAAGAACCAACATGACTGCCACATTCAGAAGCAATGGGTTGGCCATCTTGGAACGGTAAAACAATGATACACTATGGACAACAGCATGCCAGAATGGTCTCATGGTTTAGAGGATTTGGCCGCATGGGTTGTGGCAAATGGCAGATAGAATGAGCAGCAAGCAAGTGATTCATTAGCAGTGCCTGAAGAGCTGTAGTATCCTTTTAAGAAATATTAAAAAGAGGAGAGGCAAAGAAATGAAAGGGGAACAATAAAAGGAGAAAATTAAAAACTAAAGCCTTGGCCATTCAGCCTTGCAAAACTGATGTACACTCATTTTCAGGTGGATATACACATATGATCAGAAAATACCATCATTGACGGAACAAGCGAGCCAATGACTTATGTGGACTGAACCATTATCCCATGCAGTATGCTGGTTGTAAGCATAGTGTAAATGGCACTCAGATCGACCAATGTCAGAGCAGAGCTGACCCAAACGCACTATATGCATCTATATGAATAAATATTTAGATGCTCACCTATGGTTTGTCAGAGGCAGTAACCAACAGCAAACTCCTTCCCTACATAGGCAATCTGTGATATTTCCTGTAACAAAACACCTATCTGTTGGCTTTAATACAGAGAAATAACAATCCACCCTTAAATGCCTGTTGACTTTAACACATGCTTTTCACAATCAATATGTCAAGTTTACTACGTTGAGCATAACTTTTCATAATAAACAGATCAGATCTATGACATTGGAAATATTTTTCCTAGGGAACCAACCAGGCTTCTAGTTGTTACCAAAGGCTTGTCACCATAAACAGCTGAGGCCTCCTGTACTGAGCTTAAGCTTTCCCACAAGGCACCCATCAGGCATACCGTCATAAAACTACATAGTGTACAAAATTTACCCGTAAATATCCATTTACATTAACATGCTTTTCACAATCAATATGTCACGCCTACTACCTTTGTCATAATGTTTCATTATAAATAATCAGGCCTATCACCTTTATCATTGGCTTGGCACCATAACTAACGCAGAACTACTGTGATGGTAACCAATGCCTTCCCTCAAGCCAACCATCAGGTATTCTGTCATAAAATTACAAATATGTACAAAATGCAGCTATCAAAACAATATAAAAACCCTACTAGTAGAGCCTAATAAGGATGATCATAGTGCAAATCGTCTGTCCCCATGGTTTGTTCGGTTGAGTCACCAACTTCAGAACCTTTGCCTATTACGTAATCTGCAAAATTCCATGTAAAAAAATACCCGCCTACAGGCTTTAGCACAGTCTAATAACAATCCACCCTTAAATAAAGCCTATTGCCTTTAACACATGCTATTCACTAAAAGTAAGTAAGGCTTACCTGCTTTGTCATAACTTTTCATTATAAACATATCACACCTAAGGAGCCAGACAACTTTTCTCAGTGAACCAATAAGGGCTCTAGCCTTTACCAATGGCTTGACACTATGTACACCACAGGCCTAATGAAGTGTGCATTATCTGGCAACCATCAGGCATACATGTATAAAATTACAAATATGTACAAAATCACAGTTGTCAAAAAACGTATACAACTCCTCTCAAGAGGGCCTAACAAGGATCATAACAGTGAAATTCTACTTCTAGGGTGTGTCACAACAGGTGACCAACACAAAAACTCTTGCCTATTATGGTAATCTGTGATATTACATGTAACCAAATACATTTTCTACGGTTTGTAACATAATATGATAACAGTTCACTGTGAGAGGCCTTTTGATGTTACCATATGCTTTTCACTATAAATACTCTAGGCCTACTTCATTTGTAATAACCTTTTCATAATAAACAGGCCAGACCTAAGACTTCTAGCATAACATTTTCCTGCACGCCAATCAAGACCACAGCTATTATCATTAGCTTTTCGCCATAGCAAGCTGAGGTCTACTGTACTGAGTGCAAGATTTCCTACAAGGCAACTATCAACTATCATTGAAATGCGTACAAAATACAGTTGGCAAAGCAAAAATATTACCTCTCCTAGCAGGGCTGGATAAGAATTTTCCCAGAGAAAATATTCTATAATCATTGCTTGGCGGAAGGGTAACCACCACCAAAACCATTGCCTATTAAAGTAATCCGTGAGATTGTATGTTACAAAAATATTTGTAGGCTTTAATTCAGAGCAATACCAATGTGCACTTAAATTCCTATTGACTTTAAGATATGTTTTCAACAACCAACATGCCAGGCCTACAGCCTTTATCATAACGTTTTGTACTAAACAGTCAGGACTATAACCTTGTGAGGGAAATTTAGTTGTTTGTTGACTGGGGTTTAAGCCCTGGTCAAGCAGCAACTAAAATCACTGTCAGGGTGAGGCACAAGATGACCCCAAAATAACCTGTGTCCAACCCTCTGGTAGCTAGGCACAGAGCACTCATACTTAATTTAGAGGCAATTTGTAAAGTATTTGTCCAACACTTCAAACAGTAATAAAAGTGAAAAACACCACACAAAAAGGATTTCAGTCAAGTTAGAAAAATAGAGTAAAATGTAATAAATGAAACAAGACCGAAATGACAAAAATCCACTCCTTAGAACCAGAGTTATGAAATTTAAAAGAATTTTAGTGAAAATAGTGCCATAAAACACAAAGAGTCAACTAGGGATATCGGGTGGCGCTAGACCGGGTCAAAGTCACACTTTCAGGCCAACTGCGATTGAGCGCACGTCGTCTACTGTCGCCAGGTTGGGCCCGCTGAAATTTACCTTCTCAAATTCGTGTCAAGAGTCCAGTTCATGATGGAGAGGAGCAGAGAGAGCATTGCGGCAGCAGTCAGCATAGAGCGAAGAGCAGGCCAGGTGTCACGGGTAGCGTTGCTGGAGCTTCGCGTTGACGTGCTCCTCTAGCATTTGATGCTGTAGCGGGAAGAGGCACCTGCCGGAGCTTTGCATGGAATCGAGGTGTGAGGGGCGAGGTCTCAGTGCGAACTGGCCTGTTCAAAGTCATGAAGAGCCCAAAGGCTTGAATTCAGCTCTCAGAGCCACACCAAGGGCCCAGGACCTGAGGGGTACCACTCGGGGGTCAGGAACGTGCTGTAGCTGGATCTAGGAGCTGGTACAGGATGCTGGGGAGACTTTTATGTCCCTGAGGCTCAGATCAGGAGGCCAGCAGACTAGTCCTTGGAGTCACTCTGGTGTCCTGAGTTCAATGGTGGAGATGCAGGTCCAGTTCTCTTCTCACTGGGGCAAGAGGGCAGCAGGTCAGCACAGCAGGACAGCAGCATAAATGCTAACATTTTAGAAGAGGAAAGTGGAGATTTAAAAAAAGAATCAGAAGAATGTATTTCTCCCATTGATTTCTATTGAAGCAGAAACAATATCAAGCGGGAGACAGACAAAAGAAACCAATTTTTGGCTTCAAAAATTGGGAGTCTTCTGCCTGAATCAGGTCTGTTCGCATGTATACAGCAGTTCCTTCAGAGCAGCAGTCCAGAAACAGTCCTTTCACCAGCACAGCAGTCCTTCTTCCTGGCAGAGTATCCACAGGTCCAGAAGTTTACTGAAGAGTTGGTGTCTGAGTTCCAGTATACACTCATAAATGTAATAAGGTAACTCTAATATTATTCAGTGGGAGATGTAGGCCATGAAGTAGTAAAAAACTAATTTAAGATTTTTTTACTACCAGAACATTTAATAATAAATAAATCTTTATTCTGGAGCAATTGCCACCATAAAAGATACAATCATATAATAAGAAAATCATCATTACAAATCCAGTTAAAAATTAAGATAAAACACAGCTCATGGTCTTGAATAATTAAAAGGAGGTAAGAAAGACAGTGCATCGACAAAAAAAGCCATCAACAGTCAATCGGATCTAGATAGTCTTCATCTATAGGCGGCCCGCAAGAAATTTGTCATTGCACAAAGTGTGAGTTCATTAGGCAACAACTGTAAATACATAAGCGCTACTCTGGCTTGCCTAAAATTCAAAGACTTTAAAAGGGGGTGAAGAAACTGCCTTCTTAGGAGGCTAAAATATTTACATAAAATGGCAAACTGTAACGTTTCCTGTGGAGACCTAGAGTCGCAGCCACAGGCTCCTTGCGCATTTAGATAAGCAAAACCTGACGGGGATGCCAAAAGATGGTGGATCAGGTTGAACCTAAAACGGGTAACTAAAAACCTGTTGGTTGCACTTGTAAGGGCAGAGAGATAGTTTTCCCTTCCCTGCACTGACTTTAACAAGGCACGCACCCGCACTGTTGGTTTCAAGAGCTCGGTGTTTTCACAGTGAGCAAAGGCGTGTTTAAAAAACAATTCTTTCACCGTGTTAAGGTCCTGGTGCCTTACTGTATCACATGAAAGAAAAATATCTGCCCTACCTAGAGCAGCAAAGGACTCCTTGACATTCCGTATCCATGGGATTTTAAAAGCATGTTCAAGAGACAAGCAGTCTGATATGATCAGGCGATTTAGAGCCTCATCCTCTCTAGACCATATCTTTACCCAACACAGCAAAGGCTTAACTGCCACCTGGTCAGCTAAAAAGTTGACGCCTAACTATTCGTGTACAGCAAAGGAGTTCATGCTTTGAGACACCTTCAGTATTCGTCGCAGGAACTTATTTTGGGCCACATGTGCTGAAGTATACCCCCAAACTTTACTACCATATAAAACCTTTGAGGTGCATATAGACTGATACAATTTTAAAATCATGTCTGGTGCCCAAGAACCTAGTCTATGAGCGTAGCTGGCAATAGCCCCTATAGATTTATTCAGGTCACTCAACTTTCCCTCCATCAATGTTTTCCCTTTTTTTTTTTTTTAGCCAGCAAAACAACTCTATACAGGACGGAAAAAAGACACAAAAAAAACAGCAAGCAATTTGACAGAAAAATGATACACATAATTAAAACATTAGTTAAGTAGAGCCGGTGGCATGAGAAGAAATTGTAAGATTTGGGAAAAAAAAGGAAATAATGCCCATAAATTTATTTAACATCGTTATATTAATAGAACTGAAACAGGACTATTCCCAGAGCATACTAGACCAAATCCTTTTTAACTTTAAGCAGGAGCGGAGGCCTCTGGCCTTAACCAGGGCCGGTTCAGACTCATATACCATCAATGTTTTCCAATTTAGTTTTTATTCGTCAGATAGAATTCCCAGATAAGGGAAGGCCGGGACCTTCGCAAGAGTGTGGGATCCCGCTTTAAAAGTTTTAGACCGGGGAGCCCGAGGGCCAGCTTCCAAAACGTGCAACTTTGTAAAGTTGACTAAAAGGTCCAGTCTGTCCATAAAATCAACAAACTCATCAATTAAAACCTGCAAGCCCTGAGCTGTGCGCGCCATAAGTACTGTGTTGTTGGCATATAATAACACTGGCAAAAATTTCCTGCTGACTCTGGGGCAATCAGACTGTAATTGCAAGAGGGCCACTTCTAGACCAGTAATATAAATAGTAAATAAAAAAGGGGCTAAAATGCAGCCTTGGCGGACCCCCTGGAGCAGCTAAAATGTTCAGTAAGGCCCCTCACCTGAGAGAATCTTACTGCTGCTATGCTATGGGCATAAAGATTCATTAATAGGGATACAATGCTTGGTTCGACGCCCAAAGAGGTCAATAAGTCCCACAGTTTCTTCCTGTTAACCCAATCAAATGCGGACGTAAGGTCCATAAAAGCTAAGAACAGGGCTCCCGGTTGAGCAACTGTGTATTTGTTTATTAGTAAGTAAAGATTGAGGGGCTGATTCACAAAGGTAATCTGAGCCAAAAATCTAACTTTACGACTCTTGGTATTCACAGAGGTCATTTATGAGTTGTATCTTTACGTCCGCAGTCGGGCTAGAATCTCTGCACTCGGCCATACTCTCTGCACCTGGGCCGTACTCTCCGGCTGGAGCCGTACTCTCCGGCTTGGGCCGTACTCTCCGGCTCGGGCCAGCTGAAGTGTAATCAATGGGCCAGAATACAATTTTTTTACAAAAAGGAACATTAGGAACGTGTGATAAATGGTAGAGGAGGTCATGAAAATCAGTTTGGGCAGGGAAAAGGGTGTGGCCGGACACTACATCATATCCCAGAAATGTAAGCTCCTTTGCATCATGGTACATGCAGTCCATGATTTGCGCTCACCTCAGTAAACACACTAATTACACGTTCCTTAAGTTCCTTTTCGTAAAAAATTGTATTCTGGCCCATTGATTACACATCATCCGGCCCTAGCCGGAGAGTACGGCTCCAGCCGGAGAGTACAGCCCAGGTGCGGAGAGTACAGCCCGGGTGCAAAGATTCTGGCCCGACTGCGTACGTAAAGATACGACTCGTCATTGACCTCTGTGAATACCAAAAGTCGGAAAGTTAGACTTTTGACTCAGATTACCTTTGTGAATCGAGCCCTGAGATATTGCTCAATGGTTGACTTACCCGGGTAAAAGCCAAACTGGACCTCAGATATTATTCGATTGGTGTTCGCCCATGAAGAAAGTCTAGTTAACAGGACCCGACCCAATACATTAGCTATGGCATCAATAAGGGAGATAGGGCAGTGGCATTCCGGGTTAGCCATACACTGTCAAAGTGGGTGACCCACTGTTCAGGGGTGATGTGGTGACATAGACAGGCCTTGATGGATCGGAAAAACAGGGACTAGTCTACAGGCTTTAGCAAAGTGTAATAATAATCCATCCTTAAAAACCTACGGTCTTTAACACATGCTTTTCACAATAAGAAGGTCAGACCAACTAGCTTGGTTATAAGTTTCATAATCAACAGATCAAGCCTACAAAATCTGGCATGACTTTTCCCAATAAACCGATGAAGCCCCTTTGCCACTGGCTATACACCTTGCTCAACATTGCCCTCTTCAAGTGCACGCAAAATGGCAACCATCATGCCTACTGTTCTGAAATAGTTAAATTATTAAAATACATTTAAATTATATATATTATATATAAAATATATATATTAAAATTATATATAAAATATAATTATATAAAATATAAATATAAAAAATATATATTAAAATTGTTAAATTATTAAAATAAAAGTGTGAGAAAAATTCTGCGGGCAAAACCATAAACAACCCCTCTTAACAGGGCCTAACAAGAAACATCACAGTGAAAATTCCCAGGGTTTGACAGAGTGGGTGGCCAACGTCAAAACCCTTGCCTTTTACGGTAACCTGTTTGATTACTTGTAACAAAGTACCTGTCTATAACCTGTAACACAATGTGATAACAGCCAACTGTTAAAGGCTTACTGGCTTTAAGAAATGCTTTTCACAATGAAAAAGTCAAACCAATTTCTTTTGTCCTAACGTTTGATAATAAGTATACCAGGCATATGGCAAAAACATAACATTGACCAGTGCACTTATCAGGGCAGTAGCTTGTCACCATAACCAAAAAAGGCCTGCAGTTTTGACATGGGCTTTTCCACAAGGCAGCTAACAGCCACACAGTCATATAATTAGAAAGATATACAAAATCACTGATGGCTCAGCAAAATACTCACAGAGCAAGCCTATTTCCACGGTTTGTCACACAGGGGCAACCAAAACTGAAACCATTCTTTTTAGTGGGAGCACACAAATTCTGCCCAATCAAATCCTGTACCCAGGGGAACCAACATTTGAGAGGAGCCTAAGCACCTCTCTCAGTAGTACTCAGAAAACTCTGATTTGTTTATCATGTAAGGTCAGGTGACAGTTGTACTGTCAAGCTAAATGTCAAAATCCATGTAGATTAGTGGAGCCCTGGGCATCCTATACTTCTCTCAAACTCAAAACTGCACTTTGAATTCTAAAATTAATGACAGGAGGTAAGAGTGCTGGGACTGAAATACATTCTTCATGACTGCCCTTTTCCGATTTGTGGCACAGCCAGAGAAAAACAAACATTCTTAATTACCCAGTTATCTAATACAATTTAACAACATGACAGTGCCCTGTGTGCACACCTGAAAGTTCAAGCTCAGACAGCCATATCGATGATAGCTCAGGCAACTGGATATATAAACAAAATAATCACAGCTGTGTGAAGGGTAAGCACTTTGTTCTGTGGAGGCACACAATAGCTGCCCAATCAAACTATGTACTCCTGGGTACCAACATGTGGGCCAAGCCGCTCTCTGTAGTACTCCTGAAAGCTCTCCTTTAGGTCAATCACATAAAGTTTGGCGACAGCAGCGCTGTCAGCTGAAACCAAAAAAGGAAATAAAACATGTTACACTATAAGAGTTCAAAACAGATAATTTGCAAACGAAGAAAGCAACAATGTTTCTGTTTTTATTCTTCTAACTATGGGGCTGATTAGGATGGCGGGCGGATGTCCACCGCCGGGCCGGCGGTGGACATCCGCCCGCGATCGCAACCCAGAAAACCGCCGGTCAGATTAGGATGGCGGTGGTGACCACGGCGGTGGTAAATTCTGACCGCCGCTTTTCCGCCGGTTGCAATCCGCACTCCTGCCAGGTGGACGGAGCAGGACCGGGATAATGGTGGCGGTGCCGAGCAGGCTCCGCCGGCACGATTATGATGCCGGCAGTAGCCAGCCTTTCTGCAGCGGTCAAACCGCCATGGAAAGGCTGGTGGAGATTGTCTTCCGGGGGCCTGTTGCGGGCCCCCAATGTGTTGGTGGGGAGTGGGTGCACTGGGGGGGTACCCATGGTCCCCTCCTACATTTCCCTGCACCACGTGGCAGGCACTGTGCAGTGCCTGCCACGCAGTGCTGGGAAATGCAGGACATGCTCCTTTCGACATCGCGGCGGTGCTGCGGGCAGCAGCAACCGCCGCAATGTTAAAGCCCGCAATCGTACCGCCGCGGTCGGATTTCGACCGCGGGCCATCATAATTCGACCGGCGGTCATGTCGCGGTCCCTGCGGGCGGTCTTTTCCCGCTACCATGGCGGTCGGGGAGGATTTCCGACCGCCATCCTAAGGGGCTGATTATGATGGCGGTCGGAAAACCTCCCCGACCGCCATGGTAGCGGGAAAAGACCGCCAGCATGGACCGCGACATGACCGCCGGTCGAATTACGATGGCCCGCGGTCGAATTCCGACCACGGCGGTACGATCACAGGCTTTAACATTGCGGCGGTTGCTGCTGCCCGCAGCACCGCCGCAATGTCGAAAGGAGCATGTCCTGCATTTCCCTGTACTGCGTGGCAGGCACTGCACAGTGCCTGCCACCTGGTACAGGGAAATGTAGGGGGGGACCATTGGTACCCCCCCACTGCACCCACACCCCCCCAACACATTGGGGGCCCGCAACAGGCCCCCGGAAGACAATCTCCGCCAGCCTTTCCATGGCGGTTTGACCGCTGCGGAAAGGCTGACTACCGCCGGCATCATAATCGTGCTGGCGGAGCCTGCTCGGCACCGCCACCATTATCCCGGTCCTGCTCCGTCCGCCAGGCAGGAGTGCGGATGGCAACCGGCGGAAAAGCGGCGGTCTGAATTTCCCACCGCCGCAGTCACCACCGCCATCCTAATCTGACCAGCGGTTTTCTGGGTTGCGATCGCGGGCGGATGTCCACCGCCGGCCCTGCGGTCACCTCCACCGGCCCAGGGGTGGACATCTGCCCGCCATCCTAATCAGCCCCTAAGTGTCTGTTTGAGGCTGGGGATTGGATTTAATGCCCTTGAGGGTATCCAATCCAAAGATAAATTAATGAGCACAATATTTAACTGGAACATTGATGGTCTACGTAACCCAAGTAAAAGGGTCAACAATTTACACTGTGTGGAACAGTTATGTATTCTTATAACAGTACTCGAAGAAACTCATCTGTGTGTTAGGAAACTTCAAAGGCTTACAATATTGTATTATGAGGCTGTAGGAGAGTCCTGCTTTTAGTCTCATGTGATGGCAGAGTAAATATAGTGGTGGGAAAATGAATGAGCCTCCCCTCATGAGTCTAAAATAACTCAAATGGGCTGTTGATCATAATAGATACATTTGCCAGTTTTTAAGGCATTAAATAGGATTATAGTCACATAGTTATTACAGGGTTGAAAGTACCCCGGGTAGTAGCTTTGAGTGATCCAGATCTTCATTTTCTCATTCCGACAGAATTTGTGTGCAAAAGGCGTGTGTCATGAGGTCTCTAACATGCTCTACTTTGGATGTTGCTCACCCAGAGTGCTGGTCCCCCAAATGGACACTAGAGGCACACCCAAAGTGGTACTCTATTCATTAATTATAGGATGACTACTGGCCCTTTGATCAGGCCATGACATGACTAACAATTGGTAGCGGCTGATCAACAGTCATGGGATACATACCTTTTTTTTTGCATCCCAATGGCGAGGCTGCCTACCAGGTATCTCTATGTAAATCCATGTATTCTTTCATTACTGGCAACCATCAGAAAGAGAGAGTGTGTGTGTGTGTGTGGGTAGGTGGATGTGTGTGAGTGGTGTTTGGGTACATGATGCTTTGGGGCCCGTACATGGATGTCTCCCATATATTTATGTAGCCCAAACAGTTTGCTCCAGAGGGTTTATTGCTGGCCAGTATTGCTGTCTTTCCCCGTTTGTCTTCCTGCATTCAGATTTTCTTCCCCCTCAATGCAGAAACCATTGCAAAGCCAAGTTTATGTGGCTTGGTTGAAATAATCTGAACTACAATGGAGCAGAACGGTTTCTGTTGTTTCACCCTCTGGGATCAAGCTAGTTCCAGCAAGTCAGCCTGTAGCATGAGAAGTGCAACGCCTGAGCAAAGGCCTACGGCCAAGGGCTTGCCCTAAGCTTCAATCTAGCAAAGAGGTAAACTGCCTACCCATCCCCAGAATCCTGTAACCACCACTGCCCAAAAACTCAGAACTAAACAACAGATCCTAATTGGACAGACGCTGGTGTGCTCCATTCTACAAACCCAGAGTGGCAGTTCGCTTTATTAGATAATTGCGAAGGACTGGTGTAACAACAGAAGTAAATGCACTTATGGATGATTCATTTCCTCCAGAACTTTAAGGTCAGTTAATCTGGGAGATCAGTTGACTGAAGCCCTGTTTATGAAGCTGACTCCTTTTGCCTTGCTAAGAGTTCAACTTTTAACTTAGAAGTGCTCTGCATACCTGAGCAAAACACGTTTGTCGTTTCTGCTAAAGAAGAAGGGGACACTCTCCATATCTGAGAACAATAGTTTGCTTATGCTGCTGCAATATGGGAAGAGGAGATGGACTGCATGGCAAGCAGGGCATCTGCTTTCCTTCAGCCCATAGCCAGATTCAATCTATTTAGTGTACTCCCATTAGGAGCTCTGAGCAGTAGAGAATGCAGAGACTAGAGGCCTGTGGCCTTGGCCTAGTCTGACCGAGACTGTGCCTGCTCTGTCACCAACAAAGGAATCCGGGAGAAAATAGAACTGTTCAGGCTAACTATGAATGGAGTGTAAACATCCCTAGATATCTCACCATCCCTTTGCTGTTCATAAGAATGCCATCTTCATGTACCCTGCCAGTGGCATCAAAATCCCTTGTAGGCCATTTGGGCTTTTCAGACTGGCTCCTGAAGTGGCTCACAGAGGTCTCCACCAACCCGATGTACCAACATTCCTGGGAGGCCTCTGTGCCTCCTTTGCATGCCCACATTGTCTGAGATGGAAACTGGAAGTCACTGACATTATCTCAAGGTCTGTGAGCTGCCCCACTGTCCCCCGATCACTCCCCAACCCATAGGAAATCTGTCTATATTGAAGTATTGAGATGCAAGTATGAAGCAACACAATATGAGATCCCTCTCCCGCCTGGTCCCCTAGAATGGCTTAGTCAACCCCCAATTCCTGTCCCCAAAACGAAAAACTTGGGAGTCATCATTGATGACAAACTCAATTTGGGGGCCCAAGTGTCCTCTTTGGTATCATCAGCCTACTACATCCTAAGAATGATTAGAAAAATATTGCCATACAGTCCCGATAACTTTAGGAAAAATGTGATTACTGCATTAGTCCTTTCAAAATTGGACTACTGTAAAAGTCGATACTTAAAATTGAGCAGAGAGCGGTGACTGGAGAGTGCGGAGTCTGCGGTGTGAACCACCCTGTAAACGCCTGAAAAAACCACCCAAGCCACTCCGTCCAGTCCTGACCCATCTCACCTCCCACGGTGCAGTTGTGGTGCAGGGTCGGGAGACGGTAGCGTGGTTTTGAGTGTGCCGACCCGCTGGGTCTCTGCCGTGGTCTTTGCTCCTGCTGCAGTCACAGCTCCATTGGCGGCGGCCTGAAGAAACTCTACCCCCGCTGCAGGCGGCGGGAGTCAGGCCAGCGCTGCTTGTTGCAGCCGGGCGCCAGTCTCTCCCCTCCCCTCTGCCCCTCCCAGCATCATTACCAGCACCATTACCAGCTGCACCTCGCCGCGCTCTGTAACGCGGCCTGAGACAGAGACAGAGAGAGGAAGCTTAAAAGGGGCATCTTTGCCACTAACATCACCATCGTGATCGGAGTACCTGTGTTAGAAATGGGATTTCTGGTTGGCTAGGGCATGCGCCTAAGCCAGGCAGAAACCACCACTCTAGTCAGGGCAAGCGAGTTACACGCTGAAGATAACCCCTGCTCACCCCCTTGGTAGCTTGGCACGAGCTGTCAGGCTTATCCCAGAGGCAATGTGTAAAGCGTTTGCGCAAAACAGTCACGCAGCAGCGACACACTAGGCTCACCACAAAAGAAACTCCACACAAGGTTATATAAAAAATAGCCTTTGTATTACTCATAAAACACATTAGAATGCAATCACATATATACACTGTGCCACCTGGCACTAGGTAGTACTTTACAGGGGATTATATACATTACAGGGCCAATCGGGCCACTGTCATCACCATTAGAACAGGTAAGTAATAAAACAACCAGTAACTACTGGTAAAGGCACCTAGCATAAACACATTATGCATCAATTACATTAGGTATAAACCACATTAGGCATGAACCACATTAGACATTCATCCTCGTTTAGCAGTGCACCATAGTACCACTAGTACGGTGCACACCTCACTTTAGGGCCTTACGCCCCACCAGAGCACAAGGTGATCCCAGGCCAACTGGCCTTCCTCAGGGGCCCGTCTTGGGCTTCCCCACAATGCTCTCTGTCCACAAAGTCAGGGCTCTATGAGTATGTGGCTTTCGTCTGCCACCGGGCTGCCACTGCAGCAGGGTACAGGCCCCAACAAGCCGGTACCAAAAATGAGGGCGGGGTGTAGCTCACCCGTGTCTCCTTATGAGACCAACATGCTCACGTTGCAGCTGCTGTGATCTGGCGGTACAGCTGTGTAGATTGCACCAGGCACCAACAGTGCCTTGTGAGCCCCACTCTCTGGGACTCCTCCTTTGTAGGCGAGCAGCAGGCACCCACAGTGTGCCCGCCCAGCCCCACTCACCGGGGCTTCTCTTGTCACGAGGCCTCCACCGGCCCGTATTTTAATGGGGGCAAGGGTGCAACTCACCCTTATTGCTCCCATGGAAAAAGAAATGCCCCTGTCGTTGCAGCTGCCCGCAACCTTGCGGTGCAGCTGGGAAATAGCCACCAGCACCAACAGTGCCTTGTGAGCCCCACTCACTGGGGCTCCTCTCGTGGGAAAATCGTCAGGCACTCACAGGCACCAACAGTGCTCCCTCCCCCCCGGCTCCACTCACCGGGGCTTCTCTGGGGCTGAAATCAGGCACCAACAGTGTGCCTGGCAGAGTCGCTCACGGGACCTCTTCTCGCTTCGCCCGGTCTCCTCAGCACACGGGGCTCTCCTCGAGCACGGGAGCCCCGCCCGACCAGGTGTAGCCTTCGCCTGACTTCCGTCGGCCTTCCCCGAGCAGCGGGTCCCGCCCCCAATAGCATCAGTGATCTCCAGTGAATGGAACCTGCGGGGCTCTCCACTTCCTCCTGGGAGCCCGGCCTATGGTCAGACGTCCCCTGCCTGACTTCCGGATCGGCCGCAGCACTCGCAGTCAGTTACGGAGCGAAGTCTCCATCGAGTTTTGGGCAGTTTCCTCACCATGGCAGGCAGTGACACAGCCATCTTCTCGCGCCCCTCTGTCTGATCCTCACAGCACGTGCCACTCCAGCAGAACCTCCTGCTGTGGCTCAATCAGCACACGTCGCACAGCACTGGGTGGGCAACCAGCACCACCACCTCCTCGGGATCGTGACAACAGCGCTCTCTTAGCGCTAAGTCGGCTGAGCAATGTACTGGAGAGAATCCCCAGCCCTGAGATCACTGGGGCAGAGCTGGGCCCAGGCAGGCCACCTCACAGGTCCCTCCAGCAGAGGGGAAGTCCTTTGTGGCGGTTCCACCTGGCGCCCAGCGGTCCTCTCATCACAGCCTCATGCAGGTACCAGAAACATAGGGTCACAACCTCAATACTTATACCCCTTGTGTCCTTTGTTCTGCCCTGGCACAGGTCTTGGGTCCCAGTTCAAACCAGTTCTGGGGGGCACTCAAACATTTCTTTACAGTGCATCAACACCCTCTTTGTTAGTGTAGGCTCTAGCCCCAGACACACCACAGGGGGGCGGAGCCAGCATTGTACAAGGCAGGTACAGATCTATTCAGGGGCTACTCCTCCCACTACTCCAAATGCCGATCAGCCTATTCAGCCTAGCGCTGACTCACCCAGCCCCTCTGGAGCCACTGCACTACCCCAGTCCCTGTCACTCCAGAGCCAGACATGCAATACACATCAGGCAGGCACACAGAAATGCCCACTTCTAAAAGTGGCATTTCTAAAATAGTGATAATAAATCTGCGCACACCATTACGCAGCATTTATTACCACTATTCCAAACATACCAAACTTGATCCCGCTACTCCTCTCAGATCAGGAATTACCACTGAAACAGGGGAATCCCCAATGCATTCCTATGAGAGGGCAGCCTCACAGCAGTGAGAAACCAAAATGGCTGTTTGTCACTACCAGGACATGCCACACAGTTAAGGCACATGTCCTACCTTTTACCTACAATGCACACTGCCCATAGGGCTAGCTAGGGCCTACCTTAGGGGTGACTGATATGTAGTACAAGGGGAGTCACAGACGTGGCACCCACTTTATGTGCCACGTCACACCGGCAGTAAACTGAGCGCGCAGGCCCTGCAATGGCAGAGGCCTGAGACAGGTTTGAAAGGCTACTTTGGTGGGTGGCGCAAGCAGTGCTGCAAGCCACCCAGTAGCTTTTAATTTACTGGCCCTGGGTATCTGAGATACCACTTTACAAGGGACTGATAGGTATATTAAATACGCCAAACAGGTGTAGACCAATCTTACCATGTTTACCATAGAGAGCACATGCACTTTACACTGAACAGCAGTGATAAAGTGCCCAGAGTCCTAAAAACCACCAACACCAGGTCAGAAAAAATACTAGGAGGAAGGCAAAAAGTTCAGGGATGACCCTGCAAAAAGGGCCAAGTCCAACAACCTGCCTCCCTCATTGGCTCACCTCCTCACTGGCTCTCACAAGCAAATTGCAGAGGAAAAGCTGAAAGCTGAACGCAGACGCGGTGAGCAGAGAGAGGCTACATGGCCCAGCACAAGCCTTTAGAGAGCATTTTGGCCTTGCTGCCTCAACCTGTAGCAAGCCCCATAAAGCAGCCAGGCACTTGCGCCGTTTGACTCTCTGCAGTAGGCTCCGGCGCTTGGAATTTTGCACTAAATACCAAATACCGCCTGCCCCGGTGGTTGGTTGCCTCTGCCTCTTGTCCCGAGCTGCAAGGCAACCAGCAGTACACTGAGTGTGGGAACCTTAGGTGGCTGTCGCGAAGGGTGAGCCCCAGCTGACTCGCGGAGGTGGCCAGGCTAGGTCCAGGTGCAGCCTGCAGGTCGACCCGGTGTGCCCCACTCAGTCCAAGCTCCAGAGCAAGGGCAGAGCGGAGCAGAGTATGAGCTGGGCCCCTCACCAGCAAGTGCCAGCAAGAGGGCCCGCACTCTGGCTTGAGGTGACGGAGGAAGGAGGGCTCCAATTGAACTCTTCCCATAACCCCGTATGTACATGACACTCAAAAAGAAGCAGAGAAGCTACAAGGGGAGAGTTGCGGAGGAGGATGAGTTCGCTGGGCCAGCACAAAAAAGGGTAACAAGGAGCACAGCTCTCCTACAAAATCAAGAGCAGCCCATAGTAAATGCTCCTCACCAAGGGCTTATAACTCATTTCTGTTAAGCTCCAAGCAGCTCAATAATTACTTTGGATAGCTCCACGGAAGGAGAGGAAGAGATGGCACATAAACCGCAAGGATCCCTAGGGGACAACAAGGACCAGTGCGGGTGCCACCTAAGTGTGGGAGCCCAAGAGATTGTCTTTTCACAGAACATAGGGAACTCTGAGAACAGTCAAGGCAAACGTCCCTCAACTGATTGAAGCTGAAATACACCAGTGGAGAGAAAAGGACATGGAGGTCAAAGTGGCCAATGACCTAACAATAGCCACCCCAAGACCACTTTCAACTTTGACACCCGGGGAAAACCGGCAGGTCCCTTCCCCAGGAATAGACGATCTTACCACCTCCTTCCTACAAAAATTAGAACTGACAATTGAAAGAACTTTGGACCTAACCCCAAAAATCTTAGTAAAGAACGCAGAAGCAAAGATCCCACACGCCGAGGGATGTTGCCCATTGGGCCAAGAGGCTCCTCAAGAGGTTCCTCAAGTAGGTCAAATTTGAAAGCAGTAAGAGAAGCACAAGGTACAATTGCCGGGGCTCTGATTTTGCAGTCAACAAAAATGGAAGTCCAAATTGACCTACTGCAATATTGTGAATCAGCACAAGCTGGCAAAGTTGGAGGTAATAATTCATAATCACCAGGCCACCCAAGCCCGTATGAGTTCTTGTGCAGACATTATAGAAAAGTGGGCTGAGTTTCCTGAGGTACTAAAGGACATGCTGGCGTTAGCCAAGGGCAAGGGGGAGTCATTAACACAAATTCAAACAAACCCCAGGCCAATAGCTGAGAACAACCCGCAATCAGCCTTCATTGAAAAATGCCACCCTGCAGACAGCCTAGAAATCAAGGAACCTAAGGAAGGGCATAGTAGTACAAACACCGTAGTAACCCAAGGAAGGAGGGTAGTAGAAGTACCTGTCAGCATGCAAATCCTCGCACCACATGACGTTGCAGGACACGAGGCAGCAGAAGCAGTGGCAGGGGTGGAAGCCCCTTTGTCAAGGAGGGCCATGAAAAAGTTGAAAAATCAACTGAAGAAATCAAAAATTAAAAGAAGATCAATAATTCCAGCAATGCTGAAAAGTGGCAGCTCCAAGCATAAAAGCAACCTAAGGCTCCTTTTTTCTATTTTCAACTTCAAACAGCAAAATAAGACACAGGCGACAAGGAAAGAAAATACCCAAGTAACTGAGGCCAGAGGGCGACAGAGCATGTATCGGGAGGGCCCATAAATATCAGGGACAATATAGACAGAGGCAGCAGGGCCTTCCCTATTAAAGGAGGTCGTCTGTGAACAAACTAGGGCACCCATCCCACTGAGTTCTGAGTTTTCACACAATAAGGTGGTGCACACCACACTCCATAATAGTGGGCAACAGATAAAAGAAAGTTGGGCCGGACTGTCAAACGGGGAAGCAGGCAGAGTACAGAGAAGAGCCCTCAACAATGACTCTCCAACTCAGTACCCTCACAGCCTCACCCAGGGGGAGGGCAGATGCCCACAGATCACGTCCAAGCCCAATAAAAATACTGCAATCCACGAGTTGGTACTCACCCCTAGGTACATAGTCAAAGGCTCTTATGACATCTTGAACAGGTCCAACATTCTACGACTATTCAGACATATTGCCACCCTGGCACAGATAACATCAGAAAATTTTGAGTGGGTAAAGTTCAGAAGGTTAGACAGCGATACGCACGGAGATTCCACCATAGCGGGATTCAGCCAACTGCAATTTCAACAGGCGTTCCTTGGCGACGCCCAACAACTAGCAAATTGGGGCATTGATGTCCAAGCACTTAGCCCGCCGAAATACCCACATGTTCTCATCCCTAAGAATGACAGATGGGGCCTCCCTCAATCCTGAAAGGAACAACTAACAACAGTTCAGGAGGGAGAAATAAATTTGAACGATCAACAACCCCGATAAAAATCTACATCTACATAGTGCAGTCGAACCAGCTGGAGCAGGCCCCAATGGAGGATTCCTGGCAACAGCATCCCTAACCAAAGACAAAATAGCGATAGTACAGGAAGAACAACAACAAATAGTAATCAACAACAGAGACTAACCCTCATTTCATGGAACATCTTAAGGGATAGGGCAACGCAGGACTACCTTGCAAAGCGGGACATATTGTGTTTTCAAGAAACTTGGGCAATGTCAACGACCCCAATTGGCGGCTTCTACGAACATCACATAGCAGCGACTAAAAAGAATATCTTTGGACGCCCGTCAGGCAGCTTATCCGTTTTCTTAAGTCATGCCCTAAAATTCAAAACCACAGTAATAAGGGTAAAAACGCCTGACCTCCAAGCTATGACAATTGAGGGACTCGGCAGGAGCTAACAGCCTTATCGCCTGCTGCTAATAAACTGTTATATTAATCCAACAAAGTGCCAGACGCAATCTTACATGGAAACCTTCACCAGCATTCTGGAAGAAGTACTAATTAAATTTGAACACTACAATGGAATCATCGCCGGAGATTTTAACACGAGAGGGCTGGACAATACACCAGACGCACTCAGCACTGGGAATAAGACTGGCCATTGTTCTCCCTCCTCAAAAGATTCAAGTTACAATTCACTCATGGAATAAAGAAAATCAGCTGCCCCTCTTGGCCCCTAAGCTAACCTTTAGAATATATCTACTATAGACTATATCCTAATCAATGAGAGGCAGGCCCACAAGCTGAGCGATTTCGCAGTGGACGATAGAGAGGAAAGTGATCATAGGCCTCTCATACCAGCTTCCACCTGGCACTGCAATCAGCGGATGTCTAGGAAACAATAGGCGGAACCATGGGAGAAGAACAACATAAGGCCCTCAAACGATTAAAATGGACAGTCAACCTTTGGGACAGCCTGTTGGAGTATGTAGTAATGAGGGAAGAAGACCTCCAGATAAGTTCCACAACGAATATTATAGGCTACTGAGAAATGTTGATATTGGATCCACAGAAGAACCTCGGAAACGCCCATCAAATAAAAAAGAGCCTCAGCATAAAACAATCGCCCCAGGAGCTACGAGCACCGAAGTGCCTTATACAATGCAAATGTGCTCTTGGGAAGGCACTTAAGGCAAAAAAGAAAGGAGACTTTTCATTGGAGGTGACTCCCATATCGGTTCTGCAAACAACATACAGGAAGAAAGTATGGGAGCTCAAGAGAAAGCTCACGGAAAAGAATTGGCTCAAAGTGTTCTCCCTAATGAAAGAAAAGAACAACTCCAAGCTTTGGAGATACATCAACCAACTGAGCTACCGAAGCGTGCCAAAAGAGAACAGCGTCGCAGGCAGCGAGTGGGAACTGTACGTGAAGGGACTGTATACGAGTGAGCTGCATGAGGCTGGTCCCATTTCCACCAAGATCATTCAGGTAGAAGCCCAAGACACAGAACCCCAGTTTAAGAGCATGCAGGATGCACTTACAGTGACCAGCCAAAGTGCCCACTTCATGGAAGGGGAGACTGCCAGGATCATCACGGCAATAAGAAATGACGGTGCTCCAGGGCTTTAAGTCTGCTCAAGCATTTTTTGTACCTATTCTCACTCCACTCTATAATCACTCCTACGCTACAGCTACATCACCGCAGTCCTGGAAAGGTTAAATCCTATTTCCAATACATAAGAAAAGAGACCACTCAAACCCTGCCATCTATAGGCTAATTACCCTGCTCGGTATAGAAGCCAAGGCCTATGCACGACTACTATTGAAGGATTTAGATAATTGGGCAGATAACAACGGATTCCTCGCGCCCTATCAGACAGGCTTCAGGGAAAACAGTTCCACAATGGACAACATCATGGCACTAGCCTATCTCTCCAAGCAGGCGGTTAAGGAGAAGTTTTGCTGTTTTATAGATTGCACCACAGCCTTTAACAGAGTCAACCGAGGAAGACTTTGGGCAAAACTGGCATTCTGGGGGATCCCAGCGATACTCTTAAAAGCGATTTTAGCCCTCTATGAAGGGACATGGATCCAGGTCAAATTAAGCCACTCAACTGTAACATCGAGAGTCGAAACCAGCAACTGGCTCAAACAGGGCTGTGTCCTGGCCCCACTATTATTTAATTTGTATGCTGCAGACCTGGGGCATGCTCTGAAAGACGCCAGTTTAGTGCCCCCGAGACTGGGCAAGGTGAGCCTCGCAACCATCCAGTATGCTAATGATACAGTGGTAATGAACCATACCAGGGTGGGGCTCCAGAGAGTTTTAAAGAGCCTAGCAGTGTACAACAAGGAAAATAGCTTGCTAGTGAATGAGAATAAGACAATGATAATAGTATTTGGCAAATACTCTCACAAAAAGCAAGCAACCTGGATATTGGGCGACTACCGAATAAGGACAACACCAGCCTACAACTACCTTGGGGTTTGACTTACAGAGAGGGCCACAGCAGCCAAACATATAAAAGAACTAAACCTAAAAACGAACAGAATAATAATCTCACTTAGACGTCTAAGTCAGCGCCTGTCAAGCCCAACTGCAGATCCCATCCTGACAGTACTTAGGCAAAATTAATTCCAGCAATTAATTATGGTCACTTGGCCTTCCCAGGAGCTTTAGAGAAACTCATAACCTCACACAGACTAAAGCATACAAGACAGTGCCGCAGGTGCCATGAAAAGCAAGGAATATCAGGCTACGGCCGGAATTAGGTCTCAGCAGACCAGACCTGGCGCTACAGGGGGACCTAATAAAGTATTATATCAGGGTTCTCAAGGCCCCCGACACCTCCCTTAAATATCACTTGAAAACGATCTTCAGGGAAGCGGGTTACTTGTGGCAAGCATTAGGAACCCTGAAAATAGAAGCAGCAAGCATGCCCTTACATGAGTTCCCATACTCTGCCTGGCCAAATGCAGTGAAGAGGCAGGTTCGTCCATCTCATTCAAAATGGATTGAGCCTTACTCCGCCACAACTCCCACACAATGGCTCTGTACAGGCCGTACATCAAAGGGAAAGCCCAACACTACCTGCAAGAAGCACTCTCAGCTCAAGTCTGAAGGAAAATTTTGTTCATGCGGCTCATCGCCCTAAAGATTTTGGACTTCAATCCAACATGGGCACCAAAGGATGGGGCAGTCTCCTGTCGGCTATGCAATTACCACAGGGTATCTTGGTTTCATCTTCTATGCTGCTGCCCTAAATTGGCTAGTGAACGTCATCGACTGCTACACCCGATTCTAAGGGCCAAGGGCACAAGGTCCTGCAGGGAGGCGTCGGATTGGTGCTTCTCAGAAACAAACACATGCCTACTCACAAGAGCGGGGAAATTTATTAATTTAATCAGAATCACACTTGACGCCCAGCTACAGCTTCCAGAACCCAGGGCCGGTACCAATCAGGAACAAAATTTGTCAGTGCTCTCGCAGCTCAAGCAGGCTAAGCACGCAATCAAATTGAGGGACATCAACATTGATACCTCGACCACAAAGGAAGCAGCGGGTAGAGTTGGAACTTTAAAACCTAGGCCACTGGGCTATTATAAAGGGCAGCAGCGCCATCACAACAGCAATCATGGCAAGAGATAACCTACTAGCTCTGACCCACAAGGATGAGCACCGTGTGGCATGCCCGAAGAGGATAACAAAATGGGGCTGAGTACCCACATACAAGAAAGATACCTGGCATCTTCTAAGATCCGCTCTTACTCAGGGACCAGAACTTACTAACCGTTAACATGCTTTGGGGAAATGTTTGTGCAATACTTATTAATAACCCTCTCGACGGTAATGACTTCACTGTTTTAATTGATTTTATAGTAATGATTAAAATGCATCACTTAGCTTAAGAAGGGTCTCACCAATAGAAGGGGCAATAGCCAGTCCGGGGTGTGTAAGGCAATTAAGGGATGGGAGGCCGGGAGAGTGGAGACAAGAACCTATTGAACTTTTAACAGGTTCTCGGGTTAAGCTCGTACAACAGAAGAAAATTCCTATCTCAATAGTAAACAATTAACAACTTTTTAATTCATTTTTAAAGGAAAGTTAGCGTAGCTAAAATGCATTATCCTGTTTGTAGGCTAAGAAGGGATCAAGCAATAATTGGTGCACTTGCTAGCATGGCGCGTTTTAACATCAAGGGACGGGAGGCGGTGAGGGTGGGGGAGCCTGGGTGGAGTGGTGTTGATTATGTGCTTTTTTTACTGTAAAGATTTTAAATAATCGTACGATTAATAAAAATTAGTTACGTGCAAGAAAAGCACGTAAGCAGGCTGAAATTGGTGCAAAATGATGCAGCCAGAATGATCCTGAAGCTGCCTAAATTTCATCCTATCTCCCAGGGACTCCGAAAGCTACATTGGCTTCTGAGAGATTTGAGCATGCGCTAACGGTGAGGCGGAGCTCTGTGCAAGTGAGTGGTGATGGCGAAGAACCGGCGGACGACCCCGCGGGAGCGATCAGCTTCAGCTTCAGAGCCAGGGAGTCGTGGAGCCGTGGTGCCGAGGAGCCAGAGGAACTGCAGAGCCGGGCGGATTCGGGGCGGGTCCGAATGCGGATCCGATCGCGGGCATATTAGAAGCGGCAAAAGGCAGTGGGGGTGCGGCCGCATTGAAGACTGCACTGAAGGCTGAGAGGCTGAGAGGCTGAGAACCTTGACACTACCTTCCGCAAAGACATTGACCCAGATAGCAGGTACAAGGCACAAGGTACAAGGTACAAGGTACCAGGAGCGCCGAGAAGGCTGGTGTGTGGCACACGGTGTGTAGTGTGTTTGGCTCACACTGTCACACTGTCACACTGTTACACTGTTGTGTGGCGGCTTTTCAGGAGCCTGCACAGGAGTGGAGGGGAGGCTAAGCAGGGGTCAAAAAAGCGTGAGAGCGCGGCCACCACAAGTGGTGGCCGCGCAGTGTAGTGCCCAGGAGCCCCGCCGAGGCGGCCCAACTAGGTTGGGTGCGGCTTGCAGTGCCCAGCGTGCCCTGCTCTCGCGCCCCCCCTGCCACTCCATCGCCCCCCTCACTGCTACATCTGCCCCTTGCAGCAACTAGTCCATTATTGGCGGCACCTTTCTTCCAGCCCATCTGCACACCCGCCTACCCTCCAACCTGCTACAATAACATTACACTGCCCTCCTCCTGCCACTTTCAATCAAGATACCCAATTAAGATACCCAATTAAGATACCCGAGGCACCAAAGCTACCCAAGCCAGCCGAGCTAGCAGCAAGCAAGCAGCAGCAAGTAGAAAGCAACAAGCTGGCACTCTCCTCCTTTGGTTGCCTTACATCGAAGCCCTTGGTAGGAACTGCGCACTGAGCTTTCAGCCGAAGACCTGCCACAGGCCAGGCCGCAGCCTTGGTCAAGAAGGGCCACATAGGCTCATAAGAGGACAGAAGTGAGCCCCTGCTACGTTCAGTCATTGCTTGCCTGCTTGTCCACCCGCCGGTCCATCTGCTAATTCTCCGTCCTACTTAATGACACCAACTAACACGCTGGATAGCAGGGAAATCACTGAGAGTGGCCTAGGAAAAGGAAGCACACCCGGACATACAGTGCACGACCTCCGGACCCAGAGCTGGAAATTGATCTACAAATTAAAGTATAAATGACCTTACAAATTAGAGGACAGGGCAGCGAAAGGCAAACACAATCCCAACCATAAACATCCTCGCACACAGCAAGAGAGGCAAATAAGAAAGAACAAGCCAAATATCAATATGAGTAAACTTACCAGTGCAGGCAATAGAACAAAGCCGGCAACAAGGAAGCAAGCACGGTTGGCGTCCACTCCACTGCCGCACTCATCAAATTCAACCCCCAAAATTGACACCAAGTCAATCTGCAAATATTTCTTCCCAATTACTCCTCAACAGGATATACTGGGAAAGAACAAGTTATACAGCAAGGCATTAATACATCCAACGCTACAAGCGAAAAGGCGCATGAGTCAGAGTCAGAGCCAGGAAACGATCCAGGAAATGAGTATCCAAGGCAGCGGGAAACCGTCTGACGTGACATTGTACCCCTCTGGGAACATCAACGCAGATTCAAACCCACATTGGGATAAGGTGGAAGAAGGTCCTGGGCACGGAGATACGGAAGCGTTTGAAACCTTAACACCACCCGAGCATCCAGCACCCCAGGAGGAGATGCAGGTTGCATCGGGCCAGACTCAGTGCCAGGAAAAAAACCAAGAAATACAAGGGCAAGGAGATCTAGAAGTCCTTGAAATATCATCAGCATCAGAGTACTCAGAACCCCAGGGAAAGAGGCACGACGTATCAGGCCTGAGAACTCTGGAAATCTTAGAAATATCTTCCACTCAAGTATCAACAAACAAAGGCAAAGACAACCATTACACGCACGGGGAGCTTACGACGGACGCACAGGCAGAAAGCAGAAACAATCCGCACGTCCTCCCCCCGTCCCCTTCCCACTCACGAAGCTTATCAGCAATTAAAATTTTCACTTTTAACCAAAGCCTACCCTCGACGGAGGAGGAATGGAGAGAAAATAGCCTCTCGGAAGAACAGAATCTCCTCCACTGCACCGCCGAAACAAAGTGCACACCCCAGATGGGATGTCACAATCAAAATTCTTTATTGTCTTCAATTAACTCCACCTTAACAACGGCTATCAACGCGCTCACCTGGCAAACACAAAAACTGGAAATACAAATGGATACCATGCAGGCAATCGCGATAGCCATGATTAACATCGAAGCTAAAATCGACACCCTAACTGGAAAACTGGATTTGCTGAGGTCATTACCACCCACCAGGTGTTCGTGCTTACTGATAGTGGAGAAGCTTAGTTCACTACCAGAAGTTTTAACATCTATTATCACAGAACTTAAGCAAAGACATCAGACCATCACAGTCCAGCCTCACCAAAGAACAACTGAAAGAACACTAAAGGACGCAAATGGAAACAACGACCCAGCAAGTGCGGCAAGCGACCTCAATGTGCCTCCACAAACAGCAACGAGGGATGTGAACCCCTGTGTGGGCAATACATGCCCTGTAGAAAAGATCACCGAGCATAATAAAACTCAAGTTGGCATACCCATCCTGTGCATGGATACACCTCCGTCATCTTCACAACTGATAGCAGTGACGCACCAAAGCACATCTGAATATGAGGAAACCGGCATAGGCGAAACCTTGCACAGTAATATCGGCGGAACAACCAATTTGGAACTCACCACAGAATCCCCTAAAATACTATCACGGAGAGCAAAGAAACGCTTGAAAAAACAAGCTAAAACCAACAAACAATGGAGTCGGATAAAGGAAATACAGCTGGGCCTGAGAGAACCAGTTGGCCCTCATACCCAAAAAATACATGGAAAAAAGGTCCTCATAATAAAGAACGGGGAGCCACAGAAACTTTACCTGATTTTTCAAAAGGAAAGCTGTAGCACCAACTCCAGAAAATGGCCAGCCAAATAATACAACAAAACCTAAAATATCTACAAAACCACACACCAATGAGGGACTGTCAGACAAGATACAAGAGTGGATCCATCACGCGCCGGAAGTGCCATTACAAACAGTCAGCACAGGAACCTCTCCTATGAAGCAGTATCAAGAAAGTAATAAACAGGAAACCCGGCCCCACGTTATGGACAGAGAAATGCCAGCCCCCGCTACCGAACCAAAATGTCCTCCGGGGGATCAAAGTCATCCACAAAGATATCAGAGCGACCATAACAAATGCACAAGAACTGGCCATATATTCAACCGACGAATGCCAAAGTGCACAAGGGCAAATGAAAGAAGAGAATAACATCATAATCTTCACTCCCGAATACACCTCACGGGGAAGCGCCGATATTCTAAATAGGTCCAATATATTACAAATATTTCAACATATTCCTGAGCTTTCCTCGATTGTGACCGAAGACCTGATCCAAGTACAATTCAAGATATTAGGCAACAATGAAACAAAAGAGTCGTCAATACTAAAATGGAAAAATGACTCCATACCACAAAAAATCATGACAGAAAAAGATCGCTTTGCGATTTGGGGGATCAAGGTTCACATTCCTATAGAGGAAAAATACCCGTTTATGCTAAAAGTTGGCATTAACATCAAAAATACAGAGAGCGCACGAAAGTCCTGTCTAAAAGGAATAAACTACGTTGCTCGCACTTCAGCTTTCCCCAACTTAAGAATACATCTTTCACCTAATCCCACTCAAACAAGGCGCACGTACACAGAAAGTGTAAAAATGGATCTCGAAAGAAACCACAAGGAAGGAACATCAATAACCCGACCACCGCTAAGAACAAATTGCTCCTAGCAAACAAAGAAATGATGCTTACAGCTCTGGACTGAGGGACACTGTGAAAGTAATTTCATGGAATGTGTATGGGTTAAAAACCACATTACAGAACACAGAATCAGTTGATTTTCTACAGTCTGGAGATCTGCTATGTCTCCAAGAAACTTGGCTGCTAACCTCAGCGGCCATTCCAGGCTTCACGGAATTTCAGCAGCCGGCAAAAAAGTACAATATATTTGGAAGACCATCGGGGGGCCTATCAATATACACACGAATCAGCAGTAACATAAAAACTATACCCCTACTCAACTCGGGCATGGCTCAAGCTACTCTTTTGCAAGGCTTTAAATTGAATGGCTGCCTAATAGAGATTGTACTGGTGAACATCTACTTTAATAGTAATGAATCATCAAGACCCATTGTCATGAGGGCTCTAGTGGACACACTGGAAGAGCTACTAAGCAGTCAGCCAAACTGTGGGATTATAATCGCTGGGGATTTTAACACTCGAAATCTAGGGACTGCACTGAATGACGCCCTGCCGATGGACATGGCTGGAAAGCTAATGAATACATTTCTAAATACATACAGACTAAAACCAATACAAATCCTCAACCCCCCCAAGGCTGTCTCGAATATAGAACTACAGGGGAAAATCAAAACCACAATTGACTACATCTTCGTGTGTAATCGCTTGCATGGACAAGTGTCAGAATCTCAGAAACCCATGTTCCAGTCGAGTGACCATCTCCCACTGGCCATAGTCTTTGCATTACAAATGGCCAGGCAACCGCTTATTGCCATAGTGGGTCACACTAAGGGGGAGGAAATTCACACCTTACTGAGGAGAATAAAATGGAATACAATAGATACAACAGCCTTATGTAAGTGGAAAAGCATCTGGCCCAGACTCGCCCACGAACTTATAGCAGGCAATGTTTGCGAAAATTGGATTAAACTGGGAACAGAGGTGTACGAACTTCTGATATGCAGACAAACAAACCACTGGTGAGCCGCAGGAGAAAGGATCTGTTGCCAACCACAACCCCGGTGCGCAAAAGTGGGGCTAAGCAAGCGGGCCCTGAGATCAGCCATCCGCACCCACAAGCGAGAGGGAAAGGACAAAACATTCCAACTCCTAGCTAGGAAAATACACAGGAAAAACGTATGAGATAGTAAAAGACAGCAGCAAGACTCCCAATGGTTGCACATTCATAGCCTGCTGACCCCAAACAAACAGGCAGAATTTTGGTCATTTATTAATAGGCTCTCAGGGCACGGCCACGATAGGCGCAACGTGGTTTCCAGCTACTCATGGATTACCCATGTGGCTATATTGTACTGTCGCGCGCCAAGCCAGGCTCAACCGCATCAGCAACATCTCTATAACATCGATGATTTGCGATATACTCTCCCTCCATCCATCGAAGATACAGTCGCACAGCCGGTAACAGGGAAGCTCTCGTATTGCGAAGAAACATCAGCGCACCAGGTCAAAGCGAACCGTGTCACACAAATTCTAAAAAACATCAGAAAGGATGGGGCACTGGGTCCCAATGGCTTACCAGGACATCTCTTCAAAGAAGACTGTAATTTCTGGGGTACCATACTTACGCCACTTTATCAGTATTGCCTGACAAACTCAACAGTCCCGGAGACTTGGAAAGGATCTTTGCTGCAACCCATTCACAAAAAGGGAGACACCGGGGACCCAGCGAATTACAGGCTGATTGCTCTCCTGGACATTGAGGCAAAAGGATATGCAAGCCTCCTTCTGCAAGATTTGCAGGAATGGGCCGATGATAACGAAATCCTACCAGCCTATCAATCCGGTTTCAGGCCTGGAGCATCAACAATGGATAACATCTTAGCTCTCGCTTACTTAGCAGAACAATCGACTCAGAAAAAGCAGCTTCCACTTTTTGCATGCTTTGTGGACTACTCCGCGGCATTTGATGGCGTTAACCGGAGCTTGCTGTGGCAGAAATGGCAAAACTGGGGGGTACCACCAATACTGCTAAGAGCAATAATCAGTCTCTACACCGGAACCTGGGTACGGGTGAAACTCACGATGAACGCAGCCACTAAAAAGATCCCAACAGACCGAGGGCTGAAACAAGGCCGTGTACTGGCGCCCCTCCTTTTTAATTTATACACGGCGGACCTCTGCAACACGTTGTCCAAGGCTAATCTTCTATCTCCCAAAATTGGCTCAACCAGATTATTTTTAATGCAGTACGCGGACGATATGGTGCTACTGGACCACACCAAAACAGGTATGCAACGACTACTGGAAGCACTAAATAAGTACAACAACATTAATGACTTAAGGGCAAATGCGGGAAAGACGAAGGTAGTAATATTTGGGAAGTATGCCAACAAACTCAGACAACATTGGAGACTGGGCACCTTGAAAATAGCAACAGCGACCAAATACAACTACCTGGGGGTTTGGCTCACGAGTAATGGGAAACCCACGGCACACATTGCTTTTACTGAAACAAAAGCTAAGGCAGTGACGTATGCCCTATGCAAACTGAATTCTAAACTAAGCGGCCCATCCACTAAACCCATCAGAAAGGTCATATGCGCCAAGCTGCTACCCTCACTCATATATGGGCAACTAGCATTTCCGGCGGCTTTTAGTAACATCTTGGAACAAGCCAACTGTCGGGCATTTAAGCGAATTTTCCAAATACCGACACATGCCCGGAATGCACTGGTCCGATTGGAATTTGGGCTAAACAAACAGACTTATGAGCATTGGGCCTCAATCGTGCGGTTCTATCGAGGGGCATGTGCGGCCCCTCCACACTCAATGAAAGCAATTTTAAAAACAATTTTTGAGAAAGGAAATAACTCGTGGTCCAAAGGTCTGCACATCGCCTGCACTGAATTGCACCTTGACATGTCCAACTGGCAGGATTTTATTTATCAGCCCGGTACCCTAAACTCAATCCTAAAAAAATAAGTTAGACTACTCTCTAAGGAAGAGGACATGAAGGAACTGAAGCTCTCCAGCAGCAACATCAGGATACTTGCTACCTCCTACGAAGACCGCCTAAGGCAGCCATACCTTGATGCCGCTTTAAACAAGTCAATTCTAAAGTGAATTTTAGCAGTGAGACTTATGGTCCTGCCAATAAAAGACATTAACATACGCTGGAAATCTTTAGAGGTGGTCAGTACTTGCCGACTCTGTCAACAGCACGAAGAATCCATTGCTCACTTTGTTTGCATATGCCACTGTTTGGCACAGGCACGTCGCACTTTACTTAAACCATTGTTTTTAAAATATGGAACACGCACTTGTCAAGATGCAATGAAACTTCTTTTTAATTTGGACATTCCAATGGAACTGACAAGACTTGCGAAATTTGCACATAAGGTGAAAGAACCTTTAGGCAACGCCTCGCACATCGCACTTTATTGAAATTTCTGTGGCTGAAGTATCGAACGTGTATCTACACAGTCGCCACGAAATCTTTCTTGATTCCGTATAGATGAGCGAAAATTTGCACTTTAGTGAAAAAACTCTAAGTCATTGACTTAATCAGGGATTAGAACTAATTGAAGGCACTGACAGTTGACCAATTGCACTGCTTTTATTCATTTTATCGTCAAATGCAATATTTTAGATCTATTTTTCTCATGTATTTGAATGGTATACATTAACGGTTAAATACGTACCTACTATAACTAAAGTAATTAAGTGCTGGAATATCTCCGCTTGTTCTTCATTGTAACAATTTTAATTAATTGAAACAATAAAAACTTATTCATTCATTGGCTTCTGATTCGCAGCCGGGCAAAATTTAAAGCCATATTCCTTGCACATAAAGGACTTTACAATACAGGTCCAGATTTTCTTAGGAATGCTTTCAGGTGGTACATCCCTAATAGATCAGCAAATTCTAAAACTCTAGTAATTCCCAAAATCAAGAAAGCAAATAAGGGAGGCAGGAGTATCATATTCTGCACAACAAAGTTATGGCATAGCCTTCAAGTACGTATCAGAGCCGTTCCTTATTTGTTGGTATTTAGGAAGGAGAATAAGACCTGGCTTTTTAACAACTAAATGCTTTATTTTTTTGCAAGCTCAGCTTTCAGGCAGCGCCAAGACACCCAAGGGTAATCATGCACTTTATAAATCTCTTTAACATAACATAACAATATGTCTGAGCACAGACAGGTCCTCTGTGAACAGCCAAGACTGTCAGACTGCTGCGATCAGAAGATAAGTCAAGTAACTGTTGGCTCTCATACAAAACACATTAGATGTGGGCTTTAGATGTACATTATTATATAAATCTATATTAATAAGTGAGAGAGCTTGGGCCCACTTAAACATCCCTACTCAACCAGATGGTCTTTTTAGCTGTTTGAGAGGTAAGGGGGAGAAAGAATCACAATAAAATTTCAATACAGTGTAACCAATTTAGTCACACAATAATCCACCCATCAACTAAATCTGAGATTAGTAAGATTTAATTATAAATTTAGAAACATATTGATATAAATCAACCTCAGCATTTGAGTCCAAATCTCCTAAAGAGATTTACCCTATATAACAAAAAACAGACAACTAGTTCAATAATGACAATGCAAATAATAAAAAAAAGAATTGGGCATTAAATTGCATCAAATGAATCTCAAAGGTAAGTATGAGCACGCTATCTGTCCCTACTCTGCCTTAAAAGGGGCAACCCTAGTATTGAATAAGAATTAACATTTTGAAAAGTTGTCAGCTGTTAGAATCTTCAGTAGAAGAAGCTCCAATCAAGGGTCGAGTAGCATGAAGCCACTCAAAGAAGAGGCAGAAGCAGAGGTCTGTACCTCATGAAATCCTAAGATGTCTCTCTGAACCTCACTACGTTACAGCACAATACATTAGTTGCAGTCAAGGTATGTTGTGTGCTCCTCCAGTAACTTTCCACAATTCCAGCACAGATTGGTTACTGACTGCACCTTTCCCAAATCGATAAGTTGCTACTTCATTCTCCCTTGGCCATTCTTCTACTCCTCCATGAGAACTCGCCTCCTTGCTCATGACCGCGATTCTCCTTGCCAAGATCCATCTTCTCACACCTTGCTATCTAACTAAAACAAAAACCCTCTTTCCTATCTAATAAGGCTTTATCCGCACCTGCAGTGGAAACAAAAATACCAGCAAATACACTCTACTTTGAAGATTAAACATGAATTATATGTAAGACTTTAAATGTGAGCTTGTACTGAAACACTTTTTGAGGCCCCAAAATTATGTCAATTTATTAGGGTTACAAATATGTGCATATTTCTACACATATAACAAATGCAACTTCTAAATGATTGAATGAATTGCAAAGAATTACGAAAATGTTGTTTCAAATACACCAATAAGAATATATGTTCTTGTTACACGTATAAATGCTTAAACATTAGTCTACACATGGATTTTATTTAATTAACTTCACAATGAGACACATCTAAAAGTTAATTTTTCCTAAAATATGAATATGTAAATGTTGCAAGACTTTTATTAGTCACATTTCAATGCACACGATTTATAAGTCTCATTAGTTTTCACGTGGAGTACTTTAAATGCACAATACCCAATTTTCTTAGTAACATTAATCACACAGAATATATTTGAGTGTTGACTACGCATGATTATGATGCAATCCTGCAGTATCTTAGGATGGGATCAAAATTACTCTGCTCCATAACCAAATTATTTTTAATACAAATTTGATTTGATGTTGATTTTCTGACCACTACTTTGTTTTGTTGGAGCTAATAAAACACATGAACTAAAAGGACAAAACTATAAGACGGTCTCATTAACAAAAAAGGTTTTTCCGAATATAAAGAAGTGATTAATCTGTCTCAGCAGTAGTTGATTCGACAAAGACTTCAGTAAACTTGTCAGACAGGACTGGTCCAGATGGTAAGAAGCTCTATGTATCAGGAAAAGACTTTTGAATAAAACCCTTTGTTCCAGTGCTGGCCAGTGGAGCTTTCTGCTAACATCTAAAATATGATCACATTTTTTAAGGTACCAAATCAGATGTTCTGCGACATTATGCAGTCTCTGTAGCTTCATCAAGCTTACACAAGAGTTAACAACAGTAGCATGTCATTTCGAGGAGGTATACTGAGCATGTCTTAAAGTACAAAGTGATAGCTTGTTCAGCAAACTGTATTAATTTGAGGATGCATTGATAGCTCACCTTTTAAGATGATTCCTAAGGTCATTGTCTGTAACCAGGGAAGGGAGCATGCCCATATTAGAGGGACAAATTGATTCACTCCAATGTTATTTACATGTTTAGACAGAATATCGGAAACAGAAATATCGTAGGACAAAATATTGTGTAAAGAATATTGAGGGCAGAAATATTGTGAAGGTAAGATTATATGTATATAATTCCACTTGTTTGTACATATGTGTACCTTGATGATATATATATATCTTCAAGGTACATAGATGTGGAGTTAAGAATAGTAAATCTATACTTACCTGTCTGCACTTACCTTCTCGATATTTTGGTCCTCAATATTTTTGACACAATATTATATCCACATGATATTTCTGTTTTTAATATTCTGTCAGTGATCTTGTTATTTATCTTTACCCAGTTTTGGTTTTAATTTACAAAAAGTTATAAGCGATCTATTGCCAGACCATGTTTAGGCCATCGCGAAGCCATGATAAAAATCCTGGGACCTACTGGTCAAGTCAAACAGTCACCTGGGAGTCATCAGAGTATGTGAAAGCAGTACAACTGAAAGATTGAATGATCTTAGTGCTGGGTTTGTATATTGTTTCTTGTTTGCCTCTCGAGGCGTTAGTGGAGTTCCACCGGGCAAGTGGTTCTAGAATGGGAGGTGTGGGAGAGATGGTTGGATCCAATGGCTGGACGGATGGGTTTACGGCAGCTCCTGTCTTGTTGGAAATAATGCTACTTAATGGCACTTACCTGCTTGCTTCTTTTCACTGGTGACGAGTTGCCAGCCAACAAGACCCCCACGCGTGCCGAGCGAGCAACATCGGATCGGCAAGCAGCATCGGAGGAGCGAGTCTTTGTGCCAGCTTTGTCGCTGAAGAGACTAGTCAAAGGAGCAGCACGAGTTTCTGCGCTGTTGGTGCATCCTATGAGTCATCGCTGTTCTTTGAGGTACTGTTTTGTTAAACTCTGAGTCTCTGCGATTTTGTAGTCATCGCGAGCTCCGGCGCGAGCTGCATGACCTTTGCCCGGCCTGCCTGTCCTGCATTGGCGTAACGTGCGCACGTACGCGCATCACGTTAGTGGCCATTTTGTGTCTCAAATGCACATATTGAGACACACTGTCTGTCCTGCTCCTGATCTACGCGCATGTACGCGCGCCACGCCAGCGGCCATCTTAAGCCTTACTCTTTAACAAACTCTTAGTGCCTGTTCTTCTCATCGAAGCACACGTAGTGGCCATTTTGCTTTGGGCTGAACCCAGCCCAATAACCTTCAACACACTGCGTCCACACTGCGGTGTTGCAATTACAGCAGTGACACACACACCTTTTCTAACAGTGTGTCCTTCACTTACTTCAGTGATACACACACCTATTACCATGTGTGTCCCTTATTAAACGGCAAATTCAAGCGGAGACACACACACCTTATCATATAGCGTGCTCTTCACATGTAATAATACAAACATCAATTCTTAGCTATTGTTGTACTAACTTTATGCAATTCATTTTATTTATTTAGAATTTTCCACTACATTTCCAGTTTTTAACCCAGTACTCTCAATTAACTTGAACATATCGTCTCAGTCATGCAACAAGCTATAATGCCTCCTGCTGCGTTCACACCTAATCCTGCTTCCCCCGAATACGATTGGCAAAAATGGAAAGAAAGTTTTGAGGCATATTTAGATGCCCTTGATGGCGATTTGTTTACACACAAAAAGAAATTTGCCATTCTAAGGCACTGTTTAGGTTCAGAAGGCCGCAGTATTTTAAAACAGGTTCCAATAATTGTAGTAATGATCATTGAAGGTGAGGGTGACAGAGTTGAAGATGAATATGCAACAGCCATTAAATCTCTTCACACTAGATTCAAAGCCTTCAAAATTGTTACGTTGTAAAGGCACAAATTCTACAAAACGGTGCAGTTACCAGGTGAGTCTGCATCTAGCTATGTGGGTGCTTTACGTATTTTGGCTGTTTCATGCGAATATACAGCATTTGAAAAAGAGATGATTAGAGACCAATTAGTGGAGAAAACAAGCAATAAACAAGCAATAAAAAGGTACAAGAAGCTTCGTTGTCCAAACCTGACTTGACCTTACAAAAAGCGTTGGAAATAGCCACCAGGATTGAAAGTACAACATCTTATCTGGAACAAATGGCAATTTCAAATCCTAAAACTCCAACCCTGGAAGTTTTAGCAAATACAAAACTTCGAAAGATAAACCACGCCAAGAAAGAACAAGTGGAAACGTGAAAGTTGGCTCAAAACCCTCGAACAAGCGTTGGGAGCGCTACCTATGCGGAAGCACATCTCATCTTGGAAACGCCAAATTCCATGGATAAAACCTGCGTCAAATGTTTCAAAAAAGGAAATTTCGCCAAAGTCTGTAAGTCTGCTGGCAGAATGTCATTCAATACAGATTCATCGAAGAAAGTGCTCAACGTAGAACAACCCACAGGAGAATCATCCTCAAGTGAAGAAGATCAAATCTACATGGTAACAGGATCTCAAGAATATTTGCACAGTGCTAATGCAGACACTATTAGCACACACGGAGTGAAACGACCCTTGTGTGTACTGAATGTCAACGGAGTGGACATCAAAATGCTAGCCGATTCTGGATCCCCTTTTACTCTTATTAGTGACAAGATATGGGAAAACTTGTTTCCGTCACAAGGGATTTCTCTAAGACATTCGACAATATGACCAGTTGGTTATGGTGGAAAAACCATTGATGTAATAGGTGAATTTTATGCTAATTTATGTTTCATGAACAGTAAATCTCAAGGGGTTGTGTATGTAGCCAAAGATGATGCTTGTTTGTTGGGGTGGCATGACCAAGGTAATTTGGGGATCGTACTGGATCCCAATGATCCTCACCAGGTCATATTAAAGAAAGATTTAGTCTGTGTGCAAACTATCAAGGACGAAGGATGGGAGTCAACATACCCTGAAATTTGTAAGGATCAGTTAGATCTATTTAAGGGTTTCAAACACAAAATAAGGTTGGTTAAAGGAGTGGAAGCAGTCGTGCACAAAGTCCGCAGAGTACCTCTAGCTTTGTGCGATGCATTAAAAAAAGAGTTGGACAAGTTGTGTGCTAGCAATGTTATAGAACCTATCGAATCTTCCGATTGGGTTTCCCCTATGGTTTTAGCCAAGAAGGCTAATGGGGCGTTGCGCATGTGTGTTGACCTTCGCGATTTGAATCGCCACATATGGGTTGATCAACACCCATTACCCAACATCACGAAATGACAACCACTCTGAAAGATGGTAAGTGGTTCAGTTTGCTAGACATGACATCTGCTTATCATCAGATCGATGTGCACTCCGAGTCTAGACACTATACTGCAATTATAACCCCAGAAGGTTTATTTCTATTCAAACGCATGCCCTTCGGACTTGCGTCCGCATCTGCAGTTTTTCAAAGGATTGTGGAGAGTATGTTCAAAGGCATGTCTGGGGTGATGGCATTCCAGAATGATGTGTTGGTGTATGGTGCTGATCAGAAACAACACAACGAAAGGTTGTATTCTGTTTTTTCTATTTTAAAGAGTAAAGGAGTTTCTTTGAGCCTTGAAAAATGTAAATTGAATGCGAGCACTGTGGAATATTTAGGTTACAAACTGTATGCTTAGGGAGTTGAACCTAAAGCCAGTCTAGTAAAGGCAATACAAGATTTTGGTGCACCTAGTGAGAGGGACCAATTGAGATCCTTCATGGGACTCATTGAGTTTTATGCTAGATTCGTACCAAACTGTTCTGCTAAGACTTACCATATGAGGAATCTTCTAAAAAAGAATGTAGTGTTCAATTGGAGTGAGGAATGTGCTGAGGAGTTCAAGTTAATCAAAAAAGAAATTGTACATGCCATTCCCCTAAAACCTTTTGACATTAATGACCGCACGATAATCATGACCGATGCTAGTCAGAAAGGTTTGGGTGCCGTTCTGATGCAACAAAGAAATGGCAAGGATGAAGTGATAGCCTATGCTTCCAGAGGTTTGAGAGGAGCTGAAGCAACGCACTCTGTGATGGAGCGAGAAGCCTTGGCTTGCTGGTGGGGCATAGTTCATTTTAAACATTATTTATGGGGTTCCAAGTTCACAGTGAGAGTAGACCACAAACCTTTAGTTCAGCTTTTCACAACCAAGGGTGGAGACAGGGCAACTCCTCGGATTGCTAAGTGGCAATATAGACTTTTAGAACACAATTTCAATGTTGAGTACGTTCCTGGAAAAAAAAAATATTCTGGCTGATTGTTTGTCCAGGGTGCCCAGTTGTGTGGACAATTGTAATGACTATGAGGATAAGAATTTTGATTCTGAGATTATTTGTTATACTGTGACTCATCCGAATGGTGCCATTTTGGACTGTGAATGGAGCAATTCTTATGAAGCAGACCAAGAAATTATAAAGGTCATGAGTCTGGTGTGTAAAGATTGGACAAGAGGATGTTCAGGAGATGATGTTATCAGCAAATATAAACATATTTTCGATGAACTATCTGTTGTTAATGGGTTTCTCTATTGTGCTTCTTTACTAGTGGTTCCTGTAGGCATGAGGGATAATGTTCATACACTAGTCCACAAAGGTCACATTGGCATGCGTGCCATAAAAAGAACAATTAGAGAACATTTTTGGTGGCCTGGTCTTGATAAGCAGGTAGAACACTATGTGAGGGACTGCATGTGCTGTGCTATTAGTGATAAATCACAAGTAATGGTGCCTAGTCCTGTAGAAGCAGTAAATGTTCCCTCCAAAGCTTGGTCCAAACTTGCCATTGATATCATTGGTCCCATGTCGTTGTCTGTCAGCGGTGTTCCTGAGTATGGAATAGTTCTGATGGACTATTACAGTTGTTCGCCAGAGGTTAGGTTTGTGAAAATGCCTACCACAGATTGTGTAATAGAATTTCTTGAGTTGCTATTTGCAAGAGAAGGTGTCCCCGATGAGGTGATTTCAGACAATGGATGTCAATTCACTTCATTACAAATTCAGGAGTTCATGGAACTCATGGGTATAAAACACACCAAAACCTCGCTTTACCACCCCAGGAGCAATGGTCTCGTTGAGAGATTTAATAGAGTAATCAAAGAAAATATACAATTGTCAAAGGCCAGTGGTATGAATTGTAAAAATGAACTGAAAAATCTGTTGTGGGCAGTGCGCACCACTCCTAACTCTGATACTGAGGTTTCTCCGTTCATTTTACTGAGAGGTCGTGTTCCCTCTTCTAAGCTGTTCAGGAAGTGGATGGGTGTGTTTGAGTTACCTGAAGCAAAGATGAAGGAGGTAAGCAAGAAAAGACTGGAAGCTCAGAACAAATATGTTCTGTCAAGAACTAGGGAGATGAGAGTGGAAGTTGGAGATCTAGTCAGGGTCAAGTGTCCACGCATTTTACCCAAGGGAGAATCCAAGTTCTCTGGTCTTAAGTCTGTTGTGAGAGTCAACAAAAGTGCGGTGAAACTGGAGGATGGCAGATGTTGGAACAAAAACAAAATCTCAGTTCCTAAGTCACATCATGACGTGGCACCTGGGCATCTTGTGTCTCGTACTAATCAGGGTGTGGTGTGCCATGACGCCAGAAATCGTGTTCCTTACTCCAGGTTAACAAAATTACCCAATAAGTTTCACGACTATGTTATGCATTAACGTGTTATTGTACTATGCATTATTCCGTCATTTTCTCCCCCTTGCTATGATTTTATGCCTTATGTTTTATTTAATTTTATTCCATTACCTCATTTTTGTTTCATTGTATAGGGGGAAGATGTGTTGGGTTTGTATATTGTTTCTAGTTTGCCTCTCGAGGCGTTGGTGGCGTTCCACCGGGGAAGTGTTTCTAGAACGGGAGGTGCGGGAGAGACGGATGGATCCAGGGGCTGAACAGATGGGTTTACGGCAGCTCCTGTCTTGTTGGAAATAAAGCTACTTACTTGCACTTACTGGCTTGCTTCTTTTCACTTAGAGAGTGTACAAACAGGTTAACAGCACAGGGGAGAAACAGACATTGCATTCTTGGAAACAAATTGACTGAGAGAGGATGAGGGGGAGGGCCATGGGACAGTCACTGTCTAAGTATCCATGGTGGATATGGACCAGGAAGAGGTGGCGGGGCTTTTCACCAGCCAATTTCTATGGAGTTTCTTCTACCCTCTCCCCGAAACACAAAGGCATTGAAGCAGCCTTCTGTGTCTATGAGTAGGATTCAAAACATGTAATGGTTCATGATTATGCACAACTGTAACACACAAGCTGGAAACTCACTCTATGCAGGGGTTTCCAGCTCAGCTTGTGCTCACCAAGTGATTGGCTCTAAACTGGGTGAGCGTGTGAAGAGCTCTGATATCGGGTGACATTCAATGGCACCATGTGAGTTGGGAGGTCTGGATTCAGTGTCCACAAGGAGACAGAGGGCCTGATTTAGATCTTAGCAGATGGGTTACTCCATCACAAAGGTGATGAATATCCCGTCCAACGAAATATAAATCCCATAGGATATAATGAGATTTATATTTCAGTAGAAAGGATATCCTTCACCGTTGTGACAGAGTAACCCGTCCGCCAAAATGTAAATCAGGCCCAGAGTCTTTTCAGATAAAATTGCCTAGTTAACAGAGTGAATTCACCACTTCCAAGAAGGATGTAAACCAGTTAAGGACCATCCTTGAGGTTCCTAACTCCTTTAAGTGGAAAATTAAGATGTCTTGTCAACCCTACGGGAGGCAGCTTAAAGGTTCAAAACGATCACTCCTGATGTATCTTTTTCATATAAGATGGTTGTAAGTTCTCCCATTGATAGTAGCTTTGTGATTTTGATACCTTCTCTGCAATGGAACCCGAACTGCCAACTATTTAAGATGTTATTCTCTTCTATATTTTCAGAGACTTGACCTGCTACTACTTTTTCTAAGATTTGTACCAGGGCCAAAAGAGTGATAGCAACATTCTCTAGTTCAAGCTGAACTTTGTTTATCAGAGAAAAAATAACTCCCCTCTTTCACTCTGTGAGACTGCACCAGTTAACAACAAGATCTGAAAGCATTCCTGCACTGTATTTGAGACAGCTGGTATGATATGCTGCCTAATGCATGCTGGGCAAGGGTCCAGGGGAGAGCCTGACTTTATTTCCTGCATCAGAGTTTCATCTGTCTGTTTGTCCAGAATGTTAAAGAAGGCCAGCGGATGAGTGACTCTACTGACAACACCTGCTATGACGAGGGCTCTAAAGAAGCCTGGGTGGCTGCAATATCAATAAAGATCCCATGAATTTAGAGAGTGCATAATCACAGTGTTCCTTTGAAGGATTGATGGTGATGTTTGCACATTTTAGATTAATTAATGTATTGAGCACACAGAAGAGCTTTTGAGGAACATTGCTTGCATCTATAATCTGGACTCTCAAGTAATGTGTTTGGCAGTGCTTAATTTGTAATAAAATAAATGCCAGGGCCCTTGTCAGGGCGCTGCAGCTTGCACCACCCATTGTCCCTGCCATCACCGCAAATGACAGAACCAACACAACTACTAACCCTCACACTCCAACAGGTGTGAAAATTCATGCTATTCCAGGCCCCCACAGCTATAAGAATGACTTGTGCAACAGGTATTAGTAACTGTTAATGTATACTGAATTAATAAACAACTCTTGCTGTGCTCACCTCAAATTTAGACAAACAGCACCACCATGTAGCAGACTATCAGTCTGAGCCAGGGGCGGTGGGACCAGGTAGATAGTGCTTAGCGCCAGGACACCCTTGGGTAGCAGTGCGCTTTATAAGCCTAAATAACATAACATAACTGTCATAAGTTCCGGTGTTGAAAATTAAGTGCTGGTGCCGAGCACGGTTCAAATTAAGCACTGGTGTTAGGTCTTGATTATAGCCATCCTAAAGGTTCTTAACTGAGTTTTATAGAATGCTAGCTCTTCCTCCATGTAAGAGCCACACTAAGAGCTGTGATTACTAGTGATTAGAGACAAGTGATATGTGGGGTGCATGCACCAATTCTTTACTGGTACACTGGGCAAGAAGAAACAAAATATCTCTAACAATGTTGCCGAAAGTATTAACACTATTGTTCATGTCTGAGATAGAAACTGCACCTAGATTTGAGGCCAGATCAAAGCCTCTGGTATGTTGAGCCTGCCTCAACAAAGCAAGGCTACATTACTTTGGCAGCCGCTACCTTTTAAGTGCCTCAGTGGATTAGCTTGTACTGGTCTGAATATTGCTTAGGCATTATTGCATTGACTTTCAGTAAAGTAGGTGAGGCAAAATAACATCTAAAGTATAATTAGCAATACGTGGGGTTCCCTAAACCTTGTGTTCAATCTCTAAGATCTCCATGGAAAAGAGAAGGTTCTGTGCCTTCAGGTGTTTCTGAAAATTAATGTGGGAGATAAAGCCCCCGGTACCACATAGGCCTTCATTTCAATTTGCGTGGCACTGGGGGCTAAGTAAAATTGAATGCCATATTACCGTTACTGTGTGGTAAATCCACCCGGTAAAATGTAATGATAAGTTAAGCCCCTTGGATGGGGTATTACCATGTGGAATCAATTTTTCAGGGCCTAAAACCACACAAAATTCAAAATACTCAAGCAGGTGGTAAATGTATGCAAAGACCTCTACATGGGGTGGATAATGAGGGTGGTGGTAGAGGGAGCAGGGTTAGGAGTGGGAGCTGTTTTCTGATGGTCTCCTCCCTGTCAGAAATAACAAGGAAAGAAGCTTGGATGCTGCTTCAGCCAAAGTCTCATGCAAGTTTACTGTGTGGAATTACCACATGATAAAATTAGGTCTGGTTTTCCCAAACTCAGGGAATCACGTGGAGCAGAGCTCCATGAGGTAATTCGGCTTTGCCTAACTCGTAATGATAGCCCAACTCTAGGTGAAATATAGATGCCTGGTTAATGAAATCCAGGAACGTCGTAGTGCCCGAGGTAGCTATAAACCCTAAACAAAGTACCGAAAAGTGTGGGTGGTAAGGAAATTGTGCAGACCACACAATCAGGACATAAGATATCCCAGGAATGAATATGCTTGTAGTACAAATGTTGTGGAATTATGACTGTGATTCACTCCCCAGGGGTGTAGCTACTATTGGTGCAGCAGACGCAGTTGTACCAGAGCACAGAGTCCTAGGGGACCATTGAACCCCTGATAATTGCTATATTTTCCTCCCATCATCTGCAGTCAAGGGGGCCATTTTCCTTGCTTGCACCAGAGTCCATAGCAAACTACTCTTCCTTCCTCTTCTTTCCCTCTGCCTGTGCCACGATTGTGCTAGATTATTTTATAACCATTTTTGATCATGTTTGCCAGATTGAGGCAGTAAACTCTATTAGCAACATTTCAGTTAAAACTAGAATATCTCCGTTGTATATTGATAGGAGGTTGTGAATCTCCCACTGATTTTAACAAGGGATCTGCAGTTCAATAATTCTCATAAAAGTCTTGTTGGGGAATTTTCCCAGTACTTCGTGCCTTCTTATTAGTCATGCATTCAGATGAGCCCCATGCCTACACATCATAGTATGTTGCTAAGTTCTTTTCTGATGCCTAATTGGTCAAGCCTCTTTAAAAATCCTTTGTAAAAAATGTCTGCATCTTCTGTCAAACTAGTGAACTCAGCATGAATGGACCAGATGGAATGGCCTTTGGCTCGCCAATGGTGCACATGATGCTCAGAAATACTGAAATTTGCAGTGAAGTGGCGTTAGAAATTGGGTTTCTGGGTGGCAGATGATGGAGTGAGGTTTGTAAAATACATCCTCATGAAATTAAGTAACCCCATAATAAAGTATTGACTGCATGAACTAATCAACTCTGAATGCACACATTTACACGAGGGGCAAACGCATTTTACATAATATACTAAACCATGTTGGCATGAGTACATATTAACTGTTTGCGCTTTGAAAAACCGTACTAATGCATGTTTATGCTATGTTGTACATTGCACATTTTGCATGTTGTGCACAAATAACGAAAAGGTTGCTTTAAATTAATAGCTTTTGCTAGGATTTAATTAACACAGGGCATTAGTATGGTGGCAGGTAATCATAATGGGTTTTATTTCATGAATTAATATTCTTTTGTGTTTGTTTACTTTAGTATGGGATTGGGCCTGCATGAAAATGGCCTCTCGTTTAAACCAGCATGTGGTTGGCCTGGTCGGTATGAAATGCGCATGCGCCAGGATGGGTTGCCTGCTCGCAGACTACAGAGTGTACCAGCTGATGTAATTCGTGTGAAGGCCATGTTGACCTGTGTCCTATTGTTTGTGTGCCAAGACGCGACAGCGACTGTGGGAACAGCCATCACTACGTGCAATTCGAACGTGAAGCGGATATCATAATGTACAATGTGACAAAATGTATAATTATGAATGCTAGTGGTATACGAATGTATTGGTCTTAAATCCTTCCTTTGTTAGAACGGGTATAGGATGGATTTGTGAGGAGAACTGGATGGTGCGACCCTAGTATGATTTATGACAACCAATCACAGACCGAGTTTCTACCGATACTGCAACATTGTAAGATAGTGTGTTAGACAGGAAGGTATAATTGATATCCCAATTAGGGGTGTGTCAGAGTCGAGAACAGATGCAGATCAGACGAGAGAGGAGACGAGACAGATCAGATGAGACGGAGAGAGAAGGGTGCGAGAGAGATCAGACGAACCTGAGGCAGTGCGGTCCGGTATAGCAGTGGAGGCCGGGGTGGCAGATCCAAGACAGAGAGAGCAGACCAGCACAAAGCCAGAGAACGCTTTAGGTATGAGAACGTTGCGGGAGTGCTTGGGAGGAGACTGCGTCCGAGGAGAACTAGATCAAGGTAGATTGATTGGGAGATTAATTTTAGTAGTTAGTTTATGGCAAACTTCACTGCATCAGTCCTGTTAACTTTGTCCTCTGAGCCTATCTCTGGGGACCTCTTGCCACAACCTCGGCCAAGGAAGTGGTTTTCCTGATTCTTTGGTGGGTATCACCCTCCTTGATTTGCTTTAATTTTGCAAATATATTTCTGCAAGTACTTATGCTGTACCTTCTCTTCCCCATTCCTATGCATGCTTTGATAACGATGCAAATGATTCATTTTGATTACATCGCTTGATAATTTGTTCTGTTATATGTAATCTTGTGTGTGCACTGACAATCAATTTAAGAGCATTTATTAAGATAAAATCATTAACCGAAGAAGTGACTCTGTGGTTATTTAGTTAAATGTTAAACTGTTTAGTTAATCATAGTCACCATCAACTCTTCAACTAATGGTCCATCGACCAAAGGAGGAAGACAGTTGAGATTACGAATAGTCAGAATTATATACAAATGTTATTAATATGAAGCATAGTACTTACTAAAACTGACAAATTAAACCCCCGAAATCCAGCGCCTGTCATCAGGGATCATTTATGGGTAATGTGTGATGGGCCCCGTTGTTTGGTAAAGCAATTTATGTATGATGAGATTTCCTTGGTCCCTGGCTCAGGAATTTAGGGGTTGCGCTGGATCAGTTTTTCTTGTAGCAGAATGATGGTTATTATTGATTAGTTTGGTGATTTATTGATTATTGATTAAATGTTTAACATTCTATGTAAAGTGAGTTAGTATCGTGTTTTTATGTAGTCTTTGGAACACAAGTACAGAAGGGTATCTGGGAAGCCAGCAAAGTAAAAGTTAGCCTGAAATAAGGCAGAAGAAAAGTGTGAGAAGTGAAATCACACGGGAATAGGTGCATTGTCTGTTTAAATTAGTGATAACACTTATGTGTTATTCTAGGGACTATTTAGTGTGTATGTAAAAGAAGAGTGAGATAGCGAAGGGTCCACCTGTGAAACTTTGGCCTTATCCCCTGAAGAGTAGCGAGACCTCCTTTTTAATAAAGGGTCCTCTTGTGAAATTTTGGCCTTATCCCTAAATAAGTAACAGGTCCTCTCCTAGCTTGGGTGAAGGGAAGGATAGCGGAATTGTTATACTTGCCTGTATTGGAAGAAATGTTCTTGAGAGTGAAAAACTATCTCTTTATTTAGTAAACAGACAGTGTGGTATTGTTTTATGTTGTGATTAATAAGTTATTGTAAAGAAAAAGGACTTAGAAAAGTGCCGATGATTTTTGTAAAGGGAGGGTCAGCAGCAGGAGGAGAGGCTGACGTCACAGAAAGCCGCGCTGGCATTGGTCAGACTGCAAAGACAGAGGGAGCTCAGATTGGCTGGTTGGTGTGAGCCGCGCTGGTATTGGACAGGATAGCGGAGACGTAGAAAGCTTTGATTGGAAGAGTTAGAGTGTGTCGCGCTGACATTGGTCAGGTGTTTACGGGAAGCAAAGGAGTTCGATTGGTGAATTATAGTGTATTGTGTTGACAAAGATTTGCATAGAGGAAAGTTGTTGACTAGCAACAAAAATTTATTTTGAACAACCGAAACAGGAGAAATTGACTTTGTTTGGCAAAATTAAAAGATTCTTTAAAAAGGACAAACCAGTAATAACGAGAGAAGGAGTTCCTATCCCTCCACCAAAGACACCAGCGTCTTATATGATGTTAAAATATGGTTATCACACATGTATTTGGCTAGAAAATTGGGCAGGATATACGAAGAATGATGGTATACTAGCTTTTTCAGAGCATGGTTCTTTTAATTTGGCAGTATTGCGTAATTTGAGAGAAAAGATGATGGCATTAGACCCCAGACCTAGACCTACACAGTTTGAAGCACTAGTAGAATGGGAAGATGAAATGTATGAAAGAGAAAGACATAGAGGTGGTAGAGTTCATAGATTTATGTTTGGAAGATTTCATGATGAAAGACATGAAGACAGAATGAAGAGATGGAAAAATGGAGAGATAACTGAAGGATTATATCCAGTTTTAATGGTAGGAGAGACTGCAGGAAATAAATATAAGGAGAAAAAGAGACATTTAGAGCAATTTGGTTATGGATATAACCCGAATGAATCTGATGATGAGCTGCTGGATGATATATTAGTTAAACGACCACCACCTTATCAGGAGAATTCAGCGATGGTGACACCAAATGCACCGTCAATGGAAACCCCAATGACACCTCAAACGACACCAGTTCCAACTGTAAGCGATGTAGAGCAGGAAGGAGAAGTAGAATTTGCCATACAAACCAAAGAATAAGTTGAAAAATGTAATCAGATGAATATGAAAATAGATGCAATAACTGTGCCAGTAACTATAGGTACAGCAATACCTGTATTCGAAAATAGACTTATCCATGAACCTTCCTTAACTGTCCCATTAAATTCTGCTATAACATCAGCTAGTAGTAGAATTAACGCTGTAAGTGTCCAAAGTGAACAGCCCACTACAGTTATTAGGTCAACACCTCCAACTAATTTAACAATAATTGAAACACTTAGGGAAATAATGCAGTTGCAGCCCAAAAGAATAGAGTTGGATGAGATTCCCAGAAGTGAAGTTTCAATAGGTCCAACCACTAAAGAATTAGATGATTGGGTGAAAGGGTTACAAAGGAGAAAAACACAGCCACAGCTTATAGATGTATGTAAGTTGAGAGTAGATCTGGAAGAAATGATAATTGGGACCATAAGTCCAGACAGGCTAAAGACTTATCAAGATGAAGAATTGATGTATCTGTGTAAGAGTATTACTTGGAAAGCGAAAAATCTACATGAAAGGTTAGTGGAAGCTGCAGAGGAGTTGGGAATGGATATAGGAAGATAAAAGGTGTTGCAGAAGACATATAGAGTGGATTTTACTGAAAAAGATATAGAAAATATGAATACGTCTGGTAAACGATTGCAGATAAAAGAGTTAATGGTTGTTTTGAGAAAATGGGGAGACGTGGAAAGATGGAAGGGTAGATGGATGAGGAAGAAAGAAGAATTGGCTGCTAAAGAAATACATTTGTGTCCAGTAAGAGAAGTAGAAAATGTTAATGTTAATGTTAATGTTAATTGGAGCTTCTAAAGCGCATATCACCAACTGGTCTCTAAGCGCTGTGAGAGAAGGCACCATAGCAGCTCTACTGAGTAGTGCGCCCTAACTTAGGCCAAGATTGTGCCCCAGGCTTCTATGAAGAGGATGGTTTTTAATTTTTTCCTAAAAGGGAGAAGTGCTGGTTCTTTGCGGAGGCCTTCCGGCAACTTATTCCAGAGCTGGGGAATTAATGTAGAGAAAGCTCTGCCCCCCTTGGAGGAGCTCAGGAAGCGAGCACAGGATAATAACCCAGCATCTGAAGACCGAAGGGAGCGCCCTGGTACATAAGTTACCAAGCGTTCTTTAATATATGCTGGGGCCTGTCCATGGATTGCTTTATGGGCTATACATAGCCCCTTGAATCTGGTTCTCTGCTTCACTGGAAGCCAGTGTAGCTGCTGTAGTAGCGCGGTAGCGTGGGCCCTCCTAGGAAGCCTGAAAATCAGTCTGGCAGCGTCGTTCATGACTACCTGAAGTTTTGTTAGCTCCTTCTCTGGAAGGCCAACATACAGTGAATTCCCGTAATCTAAACGAGAGATAATCAGTGCAGTCACTGCCATGCGAAGTGCGGTAAACGACAGAAGGGGGCAAGTTTGCGTAACAGTCTTAGCAGCCCCACACATGTTCCCACCACAGCAGAAACTTGGTGGGACATGGAGAGTTTGGCATCCAATTTTATCCCCAGACTCTTTACAACTGGGGCTGGCTTTGGAGTAGGGCCCAGCTCTTGAGGCCAGAATTGGTCACTCCAGGGGTTAGTATCTGTGGTGACAGCCAAAACCTCCGTTTTATCGGGGTTTATTTTGAGGAAATTGGCTGTCATCCAGTTTATTGTAAACTTCAGAATGTTCTGTATTCGAACATGGGCCGAGGGGGAGTTAGCAATCTGGATGATGATTTGGGTGTCATCTGCGTAGTTAAAGACTTGGCACTCCATACCAGATAGAGCCGCCACTAGGGGGTAGAGGTAGGCGTTAAAGAGGAGGGGAGACAGTGCCGATCCCTGAGGGACGCCGCACGTCAGCCCACCAGAATCAGAAACCTGGTCAGCAAGTTGGATCCTTTGCGATCGGTCTGATAAATAGGAAGTGAGCCATTGGAGTGCTACCCCCTGAACTCCTAGTTCCCCCATCCGCGACAAGAGTAGGCCATGGTTGACCGTATCAAATGCCGCGGACAGGTCTAGCAGAACCAAGGCACATGGTTTTTAGTATCTGCCATCAGCCTAAGTTCATCCAGGACTGCCAACATCACTAGCTCTGTGCTGTGGTGAGCCCTAAAACCAGCCTGTTTTGTGTGAAGTAGCTGATTGCTCTCTAGGTGGTGGGTGAGGGTTTTCAGCACATGTTGCTCCAGCACCTTTGCCAAGAAAGGGAGCTGAGAGATAGGCCTAAAGTTTTTAAGATTTGCTGCATCAGCCCCAGGTTTTTTCAATTGAGGTCTAACTCTAGCCTCTTTAAAACTGGTTGGAACAAGGCCGGTTTTAAGAGATCGATTTAATAAATTGAGGACCTCATTTTCCACTGCGGGAAGTGCCAAGCGAAACACCATAGGTGGACAAGGGTCCGCAGGTGAACCTGATTTGGTCCGTGCCATGAGGGGGCACAGAGAGTCGTAATCTAACTCAGGGAAGGTTAAAAGAGGTATAACATAGGCAGGAAGCGTAGGAGCCGCCACAGAAGGGATCTGGACAGCAGGGGTTTGGTGGATGACTGCCAAGAGGTCGTTAACTTTGTGCAGAAAATAGGTCTGAAATGTATTGCAGTCTGTAGGGCAACCTAGGGGACTCTGTTCAGGTGACTGTCTTAGCTCTGTTATGATCCGAAAGGTCTCCTTCTGTTTATTCTCGGCGGCCAAGATCCTGGATTCATAGAATTCCGCCTTCCTGGCTATGATGGCTTTTTTATAGGTGGCAAACTTAGCTTTGTATTCGGCGAGAGCGCCTGGGTTGTATGTTTTACGCCAGGCTCTCTCAAACCGACGTAGCATTTGTTTTTCCTCTCTGAGTGCCGCATTAAACCAGGGCGCCCCTTTGCCCTTGTGCCTCACTCTCTCTCTACGAGCGGGAGCAACTTTGTCAATAGCATTCCTCATCCTAAATGCGAGGGACTCGCTTTCCTGGTCAAGGGTACCCTGCACTGAGTTTTCTGGAGCTGAGTTACGCAGGATTGTAACTAGGACATCTTTATTTATTTTCTTCCACCCGCGTAGGACTTTCCATGCTGGGGGGGGAGAGGGAGTCCTACCTGCAAGGGGGATTACGCATCTGATCAGGAAGTGGTCGGACCAAACGCAGGGACTGATATCTACTAGACTGGTAGAGGGGTCAGTGGTCCAGACTAGGTCAAGGGTGTGACCTTTTTCATGGGTGGGGGCCTTAATAAGTTGTCTAAGTTCCAAGGTAGTCAGAGCCTCTTCCAATTGTATGGCATGGGTATCTCTAGGTACAAGGTTCCAGTGTAGGTTAAAGTCTCCTATTACCATAACATTTTGGTACCCGGAACGGAGGTCGCTCACTAACTCTATAAAGCGCTCAAGGAATTTAGTAGAGGTTTGAGGGGGGCGATAGATCAAATGTGGCTCTGGAATGTCCTATGAGAGAAGTTCCAGGAGGAGGTTATGTGCATGTTCCGTGGACCAGACAGGATATGTTGTCTTTCACCAATGAGTTTCCCAGGTTGAGAGAAAAGCCCGTGGAATGGTATAAACAAGTTGAGAGGTTCGTGAAAGTATTGAAAGTATTGTTAAAGGATTTAGATGGATTATTTGAAATTGTTGTCCCTGCAGATTTATGGACTGAATGTAAGATTACAGTTGATTGGCCAAAAGATGAATATCCTAGGGATGCCAAAACAGGAGCACCTTCTGATGATGTGATGAAAAAGTATCATCAAGTGATTACTTTCTTGAAAAGCAAAATTTCCCCTAAGGAAACTGATTGGGTAAAAATTGATAGAACAACCCAAGAGCCGAAAGAATCTGTGCATGCATATTATGAGAGGTTATTACAAGTTTTTAAGCAGTATAGTGGTTTTGAGAATATTGGAGACAAAGATATGGGTCATTTTGTGTATAGGTTTGTGTATGGATTAAGACCTGAGATTAGTCAGATGATACAGCAGCATATGTTGTGTTGGCAGGCCAAAACGATCGATGAGATTTTGAGGTATGCGAAATATTGTAGCGATGACATTGAGTCCCGCCATCGTAAATGAAAAGAAAAGATGATGTGGGCACAAGTAAAGGTAGCAGAGCAGCAAGAAACTCAGTTGAATTCTCAGGCTATAAACCAAATGGGAGGAGTTAGTCAGAATGCTCAAATTCCCAGTGGAGGTAGAGGACAAATGAGTAGAGAAGAGGCGAAAAAGAAATTTTCTTGTCATGGGTGCAGAAAGTATGGACACTGAAAGAATGAGTGTAGATCAGTGCAGAGGACTAATGGAGGAAATCAAATTTTAACCCCACAGGTGCAGAGTGAGATAGTTGTGCAACAGACACCGCAGCAGCAGGTAGTTACTACCCAATATCAGGTCCCGTAACCACCGTTACCACATAATGTAAATGCTCAAAGATACAGTGCGGATACAGGGTTCCACGGAGGAGACCAGGTTGGTAAAAATACTAACACAAATGTGATTCCCCAATTTTGGATGCAATGTGATGGAAGTGATGTTGAGTCGAATCAATGACGGTGCCTTAGGGGGGAGGAAGAGTGCGTGCGTGGCGCTACTCTAGAGGTAGATCAGTCAGGTCCATTTGTTGATGGAAAAGTGGAAGGTAATGATATCACCTTTCTTGTGGACACTGGTGCTACCCGTTCTACTGTGAGAGCAGCAGAAATTCCAAACCTACCCCTCTCGGGAGAAACTATCCAGGTAGTAGGAGTCTCAAATAAACAGATAAATACTCCAGTTACTAAACCAATTGAAGTACATATTGGCCCCTTTAAAGACATGCATCGGTTTGTAGTATGTGACTCGAGTCCAGTGAATTTGTTAGGAAGAGATTTGCTGTGCAAGATGAATTGCACAATTTACTGCACACCGGATGGTATTGCATTTCAGACACCTGATGAGGATGTCACGTTTAAAATGGTGCTAGCAAAGCAGGGAACAGAAGTGAATGAGTTATTTTCGCTTCTTACAGACAAAAGTGTGCCTGAAGAATTGATGAAGGTAGTGAATTCAGAGGTATGGGATTTCACAGGACAGGAGATTGGGTTGATGAAGAAAGTGGATCCGATTAAAATCACAGAGAAAGATGGTATTGACTATCCAAATACACCACAGTATAAAATGAAGCCAGAAGTTATAGCAGGAATAACTCCTGTAATTGATCAAATGATTGAACAAGGAATTTTAAAAGAAATAATGAGTTTTCCTTGTAATTCACCTATTATGGGATTGAATAAGCCAAATGGAACCTATAGAATAGTACAAGATTTGAGAAAGGTAAACAAAATTGTTGTGCCTTGTTGTCCAGTTGTGCCAAACCCAGGAGTGATTCTATACCAAATCCCACATGATGCGGAGTGGTATACTGTGATAGGTTTGTGTCATGCATTCTTTTCGATTCCCCTGCATCCAGACAGCCAGTATTTATTTGCTTTCTGGTTTGGAGATCGTGTTTTGGCATGGTGCCGAGTTCCTCAAGGCTATACCGAGAGTCCTTCAATTTTTAATCAGATATTGAAAAAGTGTCTGGAAGATTTGAGAACGTCTGAAGAGTCTGTTTTGGTTCAGTACATTGATGACCTACTGGTGGCATCGAAGACTCGAGAAGCCTGTGTTGCAGACACAGTTGCTTTACTGAACCATTTGGCAGAAGGTGGACATAAAGTGTCCCCTGCGAAATTACAATTCTGCCAATGAGAAGTCCAATACTTAGGTCACAAGATTGAGAAGGGAGTCAGAAAGGTAACATCTGAGCGTATTCGAGTGATTAAGGACATGAAACCGCCAACGACACAAAGGGAAGTGCGAATGTTTTTGGGAGTGGTTGGATATTGCAGACAGTGGATCAGTGGATTTTCACTGATGGCAAAACCTCTACAGAGGTTGACGAGGAATGATGTGAAAGATCCAGTTAAATTGGATGAAGAAAGTATGGATGCTTTTGTTAAACTGAAAGACAGTCTGTGTAAGGCTCCGGCATTGGGAATGCCTGATTATTCAAAGGATTTTGCATTGTATTGCAGTGAAAGAGATGGGTGTGCACTTGCAGTTCTAACTCAAAGGCATGGAATGTCACGGCGACCTGTGGCATATTTTTCAGCTACTTTAGATTCAGTGGCTGCCGCATTACCTGGATGTTTGAAAGCAGTAGCTGCTACTTGTGTGAGTCTGGAACAGAGTGAGGGGATCATAATGGGTCATCCTGTGAGTGTGTATGTGCCACATTCAGTTGAGATCCTTTTAATGAGAACACGGACTCAGCACCTCACCTATAGTCGGCTGACTAGGTATGAGAGAGTGATTCTGGGAGCAGAAAATGTGACAATAGTGAGATGTACAAATGTGAATCCTTCTACTCTATTGCCAGATGTTTGGGATGAAGAAGTAAAGGATGAAGCTGAACATGATTGTTTGGATGTGACTGAATTTTGTACCAAGCCCCGTCCTGATATTAAGGAAGTTACTCTTGAGGAATCTTATCGTGTGATGTTTGTTGATGGTTCTTGTTTGCGAACTAGAACAGGTGTGTTGAGTTCTGCTTATGCTGTCTGTACTGTAGCGGAAATCCTGGAAGCATCCTGTCTAAAAGGGGTAAAATCTGCACAAGTTGCTGAATTGATAGCTCTAATTCAAGCCTGTAAATTGGGAAAAAGTCAGAAAGTGACGATAATTACTGATAGTCAATATGGCTTTGGCATTGTGCATGATTTTGGAGAACTATGGATGCAGAGGGGATTCCTGACCTCTTCGAGGTCCCCCATCAGGAATAGTCAATTTGTAAAGGAATTGCTGGAAGCATTACAGTTGCCAAAATGAATTGCAGTGGTCAAATGTGCCGCACATAAGTCAGGAGATGATTATGTGACTCAAGGCAACAGATTTGCTGACCAAGTAGCACAATATTGTGCAAAGAATGAGACTTCCATAAATCGGGGAAAAGCAAAAGAACATACAACTTATGTTTACTAACACCATTGAAACATGGGATGAAGTGAGACAATTGCAGGAAGAGGCAAGTAATGAGGAGAGACATGAATGGGAAAAGGCAGGATGTAGGAGACGAGAAGATGATGATGTATGGGTATACATTGATGGAAGACCAGTCATGCCAGATAGTTTACAAACGTGGTTTAATACTAAGTTCAGGACTATTGCAGAGAGCCTTTGTCAGAGATGCTTGACGTGCCAACAGCAAAACCCAGGAAGAAAGACAATAGTTAGTCTGGGAACAATAGGGAGGGCAGGAGGTCCTTTTACCAGACTACAACTCGATTTTATTGAGTTGCCTCCATGTAACAAGCTCAAATATGTGTTAGTAATTGTGCGTTTGTTTTCCCGATGGGTAGAAGCTTATCCCACAAGGAGGAATGACAGCCTGACAGTGGCAAAACTTTTGCTGAGGGAATACATTCCTAGATATGGTTTTCCAGTCACGATGGAAACAGATAGAGGAACACCCTTCACTAGTGAAACAATCAAAATGATTTGTGAGGCATTGAGCATTCAACCAAAACTTCATTGTGCTTATCGTCCAGAGGCTTCTGGAATAGTAGAGCTGATAAATGGCACAATCAAGAGCAGGTTAGTGAAAGTGTGTAGATCCACAGCACTGAAATGGCCTGACGCTTTACCCCTAGTTGATGAGTCTCAGAAGCATTCCTGACAAAAAGACAGGATTGAGTCCGCATGAGATCTTGATGGGAAGAACAATGAGACAAGCATTTGTACCTGCTAACAAATTAATAAATATATCTGATGATCTCATCCTTGACTATTGCAAAGGATTGGCTGATGTAGTACGTTCTGTGTTTCATCAGGTTGGAACTGACGCGACCACAAAACAGCAGACTCAAGCGCATGATCTGAGCCCTGGTGAGTGGGTTCACGTGAAAAGGCATAGAAGAAAAACTTGCCTAGAGCCCCGCTGGGAAGGACCCTAACAGGTCATATTGGTGACGACTACAGCAGTAAAGTGTGCTGGCCTACCAAATTGGATCCATGCCAGCCACACTCAGCGAGTCCCAAATCCACTTGAACCACGAGTAGAGCGGCATCTGGAGATCTCAATTCCGAGCTCTGAATCAGAGGCTGAAGTAAATGAAATTGGTGAGGCTGGAGCAATAGACTCTGAAACTGGTGAACATAAACTGAAAGACTCTGATAAGCGGCTTGGAGAGGAGTTGCTTAACACAAGTCAAGTAAAGTGGGTACCAGCTACTAGGACTGAAGAAACTGCTGTTGAACAAGAAGAAAGACAACTCATTGATAAAGAGGGAAAGGATGGAGAAGAAATAAGTGAAAGAAATACAGAAGAAGAAAAAGAAGAAGAAAGCAAACTTAAAGTAGGTGCAAAGAAACGAAGGTACGAATTGAACAAGGAAGAAGAAGAAGTACAACCAAAAAGGGCAAAGACAGATGATCATTGGCCAAGTGGAGTTAAAAGACTGAAATACAGGGTGATAAAAGGAAGACCCGAGAGCAAGCTAGAACAGATAAAGGAAGTTTCAGGTGAAATAGAGCAAGGAGAGTCGGATGACGAATCAGTGCTGTGACCAAAGAGAGTGAGAAAACCAAACAAAAAGTTCAAGTCACCTGACTGGATTTACATAGTGTTGGAAGAGATTGAAGAAGAAGATTTAAACAAAGAAAGAAACAGCACTGACAGCGAGCGAGAAGAAAAGAGTGATTTAGATCCACCTTTAGAGACTGTAAACAAATTAAGGTGTCACGTTAACAACTGACGAAAAGTTTCTGAAGACGTCCTGGAGATTTGGATTAGTTAAAATAAAAGAAGGGGTAAAGAAGAAAGCTTTGGAAGTGTGGGATCACACTACATTTTATTTTAAATTTTTCGTAGAACATTTTTGAGATAGATTTAGAAAATCCATTTAGAATCTTAAAATGATTAACATTACTATGGCAGATACACAAGTAACAAGATCTAGATGTAGCTTTATGCGTAGGTGTTATGAAGCTTGTTTATGTTTATTTTGTATACTGATTGTATTTTGGAAAATATTAACAATTATAATACCTTTACATTTGATTAAAGAAGATACATCTCGTCCTAACAACTTGACAGGTCCAAGGGTAGACACTGACATTAGGCAAATTCCTATTACTCACTTGAAACAGGTAGACGCTAGTAGTTTGCATCATGATAGATCAGTTAGTAATTTTTCCTTGAATGTTTTCACTAAACTACTCTACGAATATGTGGAAACAATGGATGTGAGGGATTGTTATGTATGTATGCAGTTACCATTGTCTGTTTCAGAAGGTGTGACTTATCATCACCTTCCTTTGACTTATGGTGTGACCTGTAGTGTCTTATCAAGTTTATTACATAGAACAGGAAAACTAGATTATTATTATTCCAATGTAGATACAATCTTTTCTAAAGTCCCCGTAATACCTGAGTTGAATAAGATAGCACATGCAAATGTCATGGGAGATTTTTTTCCTGACAACAAAGCCTTTAGATATAGCATACGCTAATAAAAACAACCTAACATGTAGATTGAAAAAGGAAGAGAAAATCTTTTTGGAGATGGTAGAAGAAAGAAGGGCTAAGTTTCAGAGAAAAGCTGTTGAAGAGAAATTGAAAACACCACCTTGGGTTTTCAGAGAAGGCAACTATGACAAAAGCGAGACTTATGCTGCAATGGCTCTGGATTGGTCGCAGAAGGGAAAATTATGCTTACGTAGGGAGAAGACTAATTACAACCATTATTTCATCGGTTCCAGTGAATGTGAAGATACCTATAAAATTATTGGGGGTTGGGGATTAAAGGGAGAAACTGACCCTGTCTTGCCAGGCATATATTATGTCTGTGGGAGGAAAGCCTATTATCGTCTGCCAGATCACTGGTATGGAACTTGTTATCTTGGGGTTGTCTTTCCAAAAGTCTACCATGTAGACAAAAGTACAAATGGAATCGATGAAGTAAGGCAAGGACTAAACCGTGTAAAAAGAGAAAGTTTTTCAGAAATTGTAGGCGATATATTTGGAGCATTGATACCTGGAGTTGGAGTTACACTGAATGCATACAAAATTCGACAATTGTCCACAGTGGTTGATCGTTTATCAACGAATACTGCTGGAGGATTCTTGATGATTGACACTGAAAGGATTTCCATGAGATCTATGGTTATGCAAAATCGACTTGCCCTTGATATATTGTTGGCAAAAGAGGGTGGAGTCTGTGGAATGCTGAAAGTTCAACATTGTTGTACTTACATTACAGACAAAAATAAGAATTTGGAAGGATACATCCAGAATATCACTGATTTGCATAAGGAAGTAACCCAACTAGAGGTTGACGGTGTCTGGGAGAGACTAAGGGGTCGATTCCGATCTCGGCCGGAAGCGCACCTAACACCATTTGTCCGGAAAAAATACAAGCCGAACGCGTGTTTCCCGACCGATTCGAACAGTCGTCCGAACGAGCAAGTACAATGCGCATAACTGCTCAGATTCCGAGCGAGCCGTACGTACCCATTCCAGCTCCTGTTCCCCACCCGAGCCGGATCCGTAAACGCCGATTCGAGTCGCACGGAAGTAAATATACAGCACCTTCCTGCCAGACTAGTACGATGCGCATTCCGTACGCGCCAAACCCGTCGCTACGTCCGGCACGTCAGAGCATCCGGGAGAGCTGCACATAAGCTCCGATTCGCGCCACAAGACGATCCACGGCTACGAGACGAACAAGCCAGTGACGAGTACGAGTCGAAGCCACGAGAAACCCGAACGAGACGACCCAACCCTGAATCCCATCGCGCAGGTCCTACCAATACTCTACATCTATTACCGGAACCGGTACGGACGCGTACGGCACAGACGGTAAGTCAGACACCCACTACACAAACAAACCACACGTACCCGACATATGTCACACACACATAGGGATGCAGAAATGACGTACACTAGCAACAGCAGAACCATAGGGGCGGGATGGCTATCACCAATGCCATACACACCCATAGGGGCCTGATGGCTACCACTACCACCACCCCTACTCATGTGGGCCTGGATGCCTGTGACTACTACCATCCCCACTCATAGGGGGATGGGTGCCTACCACTACCACCACCCCTACTCATGTGGGCCTGGATGCCTACCACTACCACCACCCCTACTCATGTGGGCCTGGATGCCTGTCACTCCTACCATCCCCACTCATAGGGGGATGGATGCCTACCACTACCCCTACTCATGGGGGGCTGGATGCCTACCACTACCAACACCCCTACTCATGTGGGCCTGGTTGCCTGTCACTACTACCATCCCCACTCATAGGGGGATGGATGCCTACCACTACCACCACCCCTACTCATGGGGGCCTGGATGCCTACCACTACCACCACCCCTACTCATGTGGGCCTGGATGCCTGTCACTACTACCATCCCCACTCATAGGGGGATGGATGCCTACCACTACCACCACCCCTACTCATGGGGGGCTGGATGCCTACCACTAACACCACCCCTACTCATGTGGGCCTGGATGCCTGTCACTACTACCATCCCCACTCATAGGGGGATGGATGCCTACCACTACCACCACCCCTACTGATGTGGGCCTGGATGCCTACCACTACTACCATCCCCACTCATAGGGGGATGGATGCCTACCACTACCACCACCCCTACTCATGTGGGCCTGGATGCCTACCACTACCACCACCCCTACTCATGTGGTCCTGGATGCCTGTCACTACTACCGTCCCCACTCATAGGGGGATGGATGCCTACCACTACCACTACCCCTACTCATGGGGGGCTGGATGCCTAACACTACCACCACCCCTACTCATGTGGGCCTGGATGCCTGTCACTACTACCATCCCCACTCATAGGGGGATGGATGCCTACCACTACCACCACCCCTACTCATGTGGGCCTGGATGCCTACCACTACCACCACCCCATCTCATGTGGGCCTGGATGCCTGTCACTACTACCATCCCCACTCATAGGGGGATGGATGCCTACCACTACCACTACCCCTACTCATGGGGGCTGGATGCCTACCACTACCACCACCCCTACTCATGTGGGCCTGGATGCCTGTCACTACTACCATCCCCACTCATAGGGGGATGGATGCCTACCACTACCACTACCCCATCTCATGTGGGCCTGGATGCCTGTCACTACCACCACCCCTACTCATGTGGGCCTGGATGCCTGTCACTACCACTACCCCTACTCATGTGGGCCTGGATGCCTACCACTACTACCATCCCCAACCATAAGACGGGTAATGCATGACACAACCAGCATACTCCAACATAAGGAATGTCAGCAAAAGACATCCCCCCAACATTATGCCAAGAGTGTGCCTACAACACTGAAAATGACATTGAACATACAATGTGACCCCCTATCACATGTGTCACACATACATGTGTGTGGCCTCCACAATGCAAGCAGACCATGACCACTGTGGGAATGGGGTCTAAACCCCCATCATCACAGTGACCAAAAGTTAAGTCTGGGGTCCATAGCTGAAGCACATTTTGAACATTGTGGCAATGGGGTCTAAAGCCCCATCATCACAGTGACCAAAAGGTAAGTGTTGTCATGGAAAAAGCTGCAACTGCCAAACAGCATGGATGATTCCTGGTCACACAACAACAAACACATCAGTGGCAAAGTAGTGGTTGTGTCCCATAGCAACATATATTGGGTGAGGTAAACAGTGCAGTGCAAATAAAACATACCTTTGGCCATGTGCAGACAAACATCACCCATGGGGGCTGACATTGTCTCCATTTATCAATTACACAATGACAGAAGTGACCGTCATAATGCAGACCCACATATCTGCACTAATGGACACACAAATGTAGATATCCTGTGGAGACTGTAGATGTGAGGTGAACAAATACCATACCATGGCAGCAATGGGACATACAAACCATGATTATTGTGCTGACTGATGACCTAGGAGTCCCAGGGACAGCAGGGGAAATCCTCCAAACAACATACAGCCAATGGCACACTAAAGATATGCCAATGCAGTGGTGCAGATGCACAAACACAAACAGGCAGCCTCACACTGCATATCAAACACAACAGGTGATGGGGGGGTGTGCCAGTGTCCCCAGGCAACCACACAACACATGAGGAGGCCTGAATTCCAATTACACAGATGTGTATACAGTGCCATACAAAAGTAACTCATGGATCGGATTCCCCTATGTGGGCAATCGGGCATTGTTAGATGAGAGGGAGCACAAATTACACATGTCACACAAGCTTGTAGGAACTGCAACTAACACAGCAAGAGACAGACCCACCACAGCACTACCCCCAGGGACCCCACATTGTGGTGACACTAGCCTGCATGATAATCCCACTGTGATGACAAAGGTAGATGTCGTTCACACCGTGAACCACAGCCACAAACTACCAACACACCTACACCTACACAAGCACAAATCAATCAGCACGGCCTGTCAGCCAAGGCCAATATGGAGGTAGGGGTCTAGCCGTGCAACAACTCACATTAGCACACACTCAACACCACACACCTCGATCTCCACCAAAGTGCAGCAGTGAAGCTCACATGGACTGGTGACATTGCACATGCACCCATGACAATCCCAGGGGTGGTGGTAGGAACTAAGGTGCAGAAACCCATCACACATGGCCAGTCAACAAGACTCGTGAATGTGTGACACACTGCACAGTACGCGGTACATGGGCATGATGTGAAATCTACCCCAATCAATGGGATTCCGGCCACAGTCACACACCAATGAAGAAGCCAAGGTGACCCACAAAGAACACACGTAGACAACTTCCAACATTGCAGCTCTGACCCTGAGGAGTGGCAGCAGTCACACACACAATGTGTCACAATCACTGAAAGCTACCCCAAACTGTAAATTACATGACTTGTGTAACCAACAAGTGCCAAGGGGAATCCTGACTGTGTCCCATCTGCGTTTGCCCACATCCCCAGCCCTGACAACAAAGACAACTAGGGATGACAACCTCATGAACATTAGTTTGCCATGCACCCACATCACGGAGAAACCAGGTCCAAGATGCTGGATGAACACAGGACAACTCAGCAAGCATCACAAACAGGAACATCCGTAGGGACACAGCCTGTGTAGGAAAAGGGAAGGGAACACACACAGACATGCTTACACAACACACAACACGGGCCCAGGCAATGTCACGGGATTACACACTGCCATGAGGGCACTCCACTCCTGTGGAAGGTCCGTTGTGCCAAACCTTGTCTGTGCACGACTCAAACATGTCAGCAGAACACTCGGTCAGTGAGTCAACAACTACAACACACTGAAGTCTCTGCTCACATCAGCCTGTGTACGGGAGTGTCACGTCAGTCATCTGCATATACCCAAAACACGTGTCAAGCAAGTTGCACTGTATACACAGATGAGTCCTTCAACATTGATGTGGTAAACTGCATGTCCAGTGGAGATGGGCACACAGTCAGGGAAATAGAAACATTGAACAGTGGTAAGCCCACCAGATGTGCATCAGTGTAAGCCACAGATGTTAATTTACAAATGCAAAACGTACATCCCTGTGTCAAATGCTGAACATTACACCCTCAGACTGCAGCAAAGGATGCTATAGATCCAGACTAGATTAGGACACATATCCCATGGACCACATGGAGTCCATCACAGCAAAACACTTCATTTTCCTGATCTGAACACTATTACAACAGCAAATGCATGATGCTACTCATCTACATCATGTACATCAAAAGAAAAACCACAAGTAAACAAAAAGAGGCTTTATTCAGCAAATGTGAAACTAAAATCTGAAGTCCAAAATAAACTAAGGCCAATGGCCAGTCCACATACACAGTCCGAACAGGGTGATATGTGACAACTTGTCACCCATTGCTTGCCTGCACTGGTACGGACAGGGGACATCCCCCTCGGAGGGGCACACAAGGGGCAGGCCAGGCACCGCAGGGACAGGATCAGGGGATGCCAGAAGGAGGCAGTGAAGAGGTGGTGGGTGCAGGAGTGTCACCGGCAACTGCAGTGGAGGTGTCTGACTCAGTGGGGGCCGGCACCACTGTAGGGCACAAGTCAGATGGTGTGGGTGCTGCAACCACTGCAGTGGGCCAGTCAGATGGAGTGGACTGGGTCCCCACTGCAGTGCCCAAGTCAGACGGGGTGGTTGTGGACTCCACTGCAGTGCATAACTCCAAGGGAGTGGAAGGGGGGGCAGATGAGGTGGGCAGGACAGAGGGGGGGACCCGGTCTCCACACCAGTGGCACAAACAAGCAGAGCGTCTGGTTTGGGGGTGGAAGAGCAAGTGGTAGGGGGAGGGCCTAAGCAGTTTGGGGATGCGGTATCGGTGTGTGGGGGAACCTGGGGCAGGGTGTGGCGGGGGAACCTGTGGAGTGGTGGCCTGGGGGATGGAGGAGAGAGACTGTGTGGTGGAGCTGCGTGGTGGTGGTGGTGGGGTCTTGCCCTTCCTGGTCTGGGGGACTTTCTAATGGGGTCCTCAGTCTGCCTGTGCCTGGGGGAGGGTGTCCGGGTGTGAGGGGCACTCCCCTCTGTGTGTGGTGGTCACCTCTTCCACCTGGACGTTGTGTCAGATGGATCTGTGGGGAAGAGGCCAAACTCACAGAGGAAGAGCTTCTGGGAGGGGGGGTTGAAGGTGAGGCAAGGGAAGGGGTTTTAGAGGGAGAGGTATCTGAGGACTGCGGAGTGCTCGTGGATGCGTGTGTGTGTGTCTGGGCCCCATCCCCTGTGAGTGAGGTATCAGTCCCCTGACTGTGCGTGCGTGTGCGTCTGGATTTTGGCTTGTGTGTCTGTGTGCTGCTTGTGTCTGTGCTGGTGCGTGCCGGTGTGTGTGTGTGTTTGGGATAGGTAGGGTGCTGGGGATTGTGGATGGAGCAGAGGTAGGAGGGGTGAGGGACTGTTGCAGGAGGGACACTGCTGCCGTCAGTGAGGAGGCCATGGACTGATTGGTCCGATGTAGGGCAGACATGCCAGATGACATGCCCTCCATGAATGACACCAGTTGTGTCAACAGACCCGTGTGTGCATGGAGGACACTCAGCATTGATGTCTGCCCTACATGGATCTGTTTCAGCAAGTCCACAGACTCCACACTCAGGGCAGCAGGGGGGACAGAGGCAGGGGGTGCGGTGCCTGGCATGAAGGAGACACGCTCCCCTACACGGGAGCCTCCACGGACATGTGGGATGGGAGCAGATGGGAGGGTGGAGATGGTGGTGGTGGCGGGGACAGACTTGCTTGATTTTGCCTCTGGTCTGCTGACACCCGCCTCCACAAGGGAGTCCTCTCTGGAAGTGCTGTTTTCCCCAGCCGAGGTGGTCGTAGCTGAGGTCTCCTCAGTGTGGCTCCCCTCACCCTCCGTGCCACTGGGTCCCTCGGTCTCCCCTGCAGTGGACCCAGTCTGGCTCTGCCGCTCCTCTTGGTCCATGGAGCTGTCTCCTCCTGTGGCCGTGGATGTATCTGCAAACAATCAGGATAAACAGAGCAACATTAGTCACCTGTACTGACCACACACACCACAGTAAGTACAGCACATCACAGAGCAAGCCCTGCCATCATTTTCTAGACATTGCAATAAGTGCTGACACTGATTTGAAGAAGCCCATTGTCTGCCTGACAGTCATTCATGCCACACATATCCTACCTGTCCATGCACCCATCTGTCTGCTGCCTGTTGTATGCGACTAATCATATGTGCATACATGCACCACATACACAGTTGTTGGACATCCAAGAGAACATATGGAAATGTGTCACTCCAAACACATGCCATCTCCTGCCACTGACTCAGTACATGTGTCAGGAAAAGTGAGGGGCAGAGTCTCTGTTGATATGCGGGTTTTGCTTCCATCACCAGACACAATGATGTCCTCATGTCCTGATAGACAATGCGACAATGGTGTGCATGCAGGACATATCACACTACTGCTGGATCCCGAGTTGAATGTCATGGCACAGGCCTGTCTAGCAAGTCAGTCATAACTGTCTCCTGTCACAGGGGCAGTGCATACACACAACACCAGTCTACACTGTGTCACAATAATGGAAGTTTTGGGAATGCAAGCCCTGTAGCTGACAGGTGCACATGTGCACCCCTGGCCACCCACATCATGAGGACTAAGATGATCCCACGTCAATCAAATGAGACATTTGAGTGACTGCAAATACAAATCCATACACATGAGCACTTCACCGTCTGATGAGAATGAACCAAAGCTGCCTGCACCTCAATGTTTCATACAACATTGTGCACAGTCAAGGGATCAGAGACCTATGCATTAACCAATGTGCAGATCCCATAGTCACAACTCAGATGGCTGGCCACCCCAAATTGTTAAACACTCCAGGAGTCCAAAAAGCAAGGCCACACCACCGTGACACAGAGGCATACACCTGAGTGCACTCTTCACAATGCCCAATATGTATGCTGACACACGGGAGTGGGAGAACAGAGTGCCTTCGATGTACGGAGTAGGCATTACAGTCCTGGTCCATGTGCAACATGGTATTACCCTGAACACTAGGCAGGTGGCTATGCATGTGTCACACACATGATGTACATACTTCTGAGGCTCCTACCTTGGTCTCTGCTGCAGCATGGGTGTGTGGCACATACCCCAGACATGTGGTGAGTCAGAGCAGCAATTGGAACACATATTAAAGCCATACCCAGAGTACATGTCAGATCACAGGCATTCTGTGAGCAATTGTACCACCCATGCAGCCCAGTCAAAGTTCCTGTAACTGATGCTGTCCCCAACTTGAACCACAGGTAACTGCAAGTACACAGTACCCAAGTGACCTACGTCACAGACTGTAAGGGCCACACCTGTGTATCAGATGAGGAGGGGGCATGACACAAGTGAGGGACATGAGTCCAGGACTACAAGACAGTTGTACTGTGAAAGTGGAACCAGGCTAAAGGAGTGCATAGAGCATGTTAGTCATAGTACACAGTAAAGGCTAGCACTTACCTCCTCCTTGCTGCTGTCTGGCCTTCAGCTGCCCATCCAGGTCAGGGAAGACCACCGCCAGAATCCGGAGCATGTGGGGGGTCAGGGTCCGGTGTCCGCCCCTCCTGCGAGGAGGCGACAGCTTCAGCTGGACCCTTGCGATCCTCCGGGTCCAGCCACGAAGGTCCTGCCACCTCTTCTGGCAGTTGCGGATCCTGCGCCTGTAGACCCCCACAGATCGTACTGCCCGGACGATGGTCAGCCAGATCTCCTGCTTCTGGTGGGCATCAACCTGTGAGGATGACAAAGTGAAAAGGCCATTACTACACATGCAACATATCCGTGCATCACACAGTTGGATATACATGTCTCAATCACAGGGGCATATGATGTACACAGGTAGTGCAACTATGGCTATGAACAGTTGTCCAGCAGTTACTAAATGGTATCATTGCCTGGGAAGTCAAACCTTGTTGGAATGCACTGTTACTGCACTATACCTGTTCAGTGCATGTAACTACACACTTTGGGGGTGACAACTACTCAGTGAGCATGCTAGCCACTGGTGTACACACTGTAAGTCTTGCTAGTCAGACAACATGCACAATTAGTAAGGCAGTGGACAGCACACTCACCTGCTCCCCTGGTTTCCCATACAGCTTGCTGTACTGTGGAAGGAGGCTGTCCAGCAGGGCCTGGTTCTCCTCAGTGCTGAAGGCTGGGGCTCTATCCACAGTACGTGCAATTGCAGTAGCCAGAGGATGCAGAGACAGCAGCAGTGGTGGTGGCAGATGTCGTCCTGGAGCATGTAGTGCAGGCAAGTGAGCTCTCAGGGGAACAGCCAGCATTATATGTGTGCTGCAGAGGCAGGTACTGTCCCATGTGTCCAAAGTGATAGGTCCAAGTCGTTTGCATCTTCTGAATCTGGCCAATCCATGGAATTGCACCACTTATACATGCCCACAGCATCCTTCAAAAGTTCAACTTCATGACACCCATGAATTTGCAACATTGTTGTGGGTGGCCAACTGAATTCACTGCATCCGACTCGTAAAAGCTTCGAAAACGCGTCCGTTACCATGTCAGGCCATAGCCAATGCGTGCGCACCGATCGGACCATTGCTGTACGACGCGTATTACGTCACACAACACGCATCCATCCACATCATATGCAATGGCCAATGCGTACGCACCGATCGGTCCATTGCTGTACAACGCGTATTTCGAAACACAACACGCATCCGTCCACATCATATGCAATGGCCAATGCGTGCGCACCGATCGGTCCATTGCTGTACAACGCGTATTTCGAAACACAACACGCATCCGTCCACATCATATGCAATGGCCAATGCGTGCGCACCGATCGGTCCATTGCTGTACGACGCGTATTTCGGAGCACAACACGCATCCGTCCACATCATATGCAATGGCCAATGCGTGCGCACCGATCGGTCCATTGCTGTACGACGCGTATTTCGGAGCACAACACACATCCGTCCACATCATATGCAATGGCCAATGCGTGCGCACCGATCGCTCCATTGCTGTACGACGCGTATTTCGGAGCACAACACGCATCCGTCCACATCATATGCAATGGCCAATGCGTGCACACGGATCGGTCCATTGCTGTACGACGCGTCCCTGTACAAGTCACTCGCATATGCCACCATGGTTGTCACTGGTGAACGTTGCCAGCCACAATTACTTGCCAGGGACTCAGGGGCACACCTACAACACCACAGCCTGTCCAAACTGTAGCCTAAGGCATGTAAGGCTGCATTACCTGTGTGTGTATGGGGGTCAACATGTGGTTTTTTGGGTGGCACTTGGGGGCAGCCACTCCCAGGCTGTGCACGTGTTCATGGGGACAGAATCCTTTGTGTGTTGTGCACATGACCACTGTGATGTGCAACTGTTCAGTTCAGAGCATGTGGCATGGTCACATTTGAAGGTTGTGTATGTGTATGTTATGTCACATACACCCTGAGTCCCATGTGGGATTGTATGTACGTCACAGGGTGACCCATTGCCACAATTGTGATGGCCCTCCACAGTCTGTGTGCATGTTGTGTTTCAGATGTCTCTGATTCCATGTGCACAATGGGAGACAGTCTCCACAACCACGTTGTTTGTGCATCGACTTTGATGTTGTGCGTGAGTGTGTCACAGACGACCATGTCTGTCCTGCAGAGGCAACAGGGGCCACTACCTGTGGGAGTCATGGTTGTTTTGCTGACATGTACATGATACGCCATGTCATGCCAGTGTCCATGTGGCAATACAGGGTCCCTGGGAATCTACCTGTCAAAGAGCTGGGATGCCTGGGGCACATCTGTCCTCACTTGTCACTGTGGTGTGTGTTTGGAACGTGACAGCAGTACATGGGTACTGTGACACAGCCTAATGATTTCACGTAGCACAACCTGGAACTTGTTGTCAACACATGTTGAACTGAGATGTTAGATGTTGGCCATGTAGGTGCCATATATGTCCATACAGAACGGCACACACATCAAGTACTTGTGTCTCGTAATGATGTATCATGTGATATTGAGTATGGTCAATGCCACATATGTGGGGTGACTGACAATCTTTCTTTGTTCACCTATGCACTGCAGGGCACCAGCTGTCCATAGACCATTCCCTGGCCTTGCAACCATGGTTGAACGTGACTGCATCCGACGGTAACGCTTCAACAGGCCGCTGATTGAGGAATTGGCGGTGCGGTTGGCCCCACATTTGCAACTTGGCCGCACATACCCTACAGCGCTGACCCCCAAGGTGAAGGTGATGGCAGCCCTACACTTCTTTGCCACCGGTACCTTTCAACACACTGTGGCGTCTGCTGGTGGGATGTCACAGACCATGTTCAGCCGTGTGCTACGCGATGTTTTGGAGGCGATGTTGAGATACCTGAACCAGTACATCCAGTTCCCTAAACGTCAACAACTCACTGACGTCAAGAGTGACTTCTATGCCCTGGGGAGGATGCCACATGTCATCGGCTCCATTGATGGGACACATGTGGCTTTGGTACCACCACAGGCACATGAGCAGGCATACAGGAACAGGAAACATTACCATTCTATCAATGCTCTGGTGGTATGTCTTGCAGATATGAGCATCTCACATGTGTGTGCACGTTTCCCCGGTTCTGCACACAATGCCTACGTAATGAGGAGTAGTCGCATCCCGAGGATGATGTCACAGATGCAGAACCAGCGTGCCTGGCTTGTCGGTGTGTACTGACTTTGTACCATTGTGTGTGCTCTGCAATGTTGTATTCCACCCTCTTTTCCAAATCAGCTAATGTGCAATTGTCTGTATGTAGGTGACTCCGGATACCCCAACATGCCGTGGTTGCTAACACCCCTCAGGAACCCTGTGACACCAGCCCAGATGCGCTACAATGAGGCACATGGTCGGACCAGGAGAGTGATCGAGCGGACATTTGGTCTCCTGAAGAGCCCCTTTCGCTGCCTGGACAAGACAGGAGGGGCCCTCCCATATGCCCCTGCAAAGGTGTGCAAGATTGTCATCGTCTGCTGCATGCTACACAACCTGGCAGTGCGGAAGGAGTTGCCTCTCATCCTGGATGACGATGAGCAACATCCGCCACCTGTGGAGGATCCTGGCCTGGGCCACGATGCCAGTGATGATGATGATGATGAGGGTGATGTCCGCACACAGCTCATCACCAACTTCTTCAGCTGACTGTGAGTATACAGAGATGTTATGTCAATGATTTGAGTTTGCATGATATGTGTTGGTGGTGCTCTGTTGCTGTTTGAGTGTGGCCATGTGCTACTTGACTGGATGCATGCAGCGATGTGTCCTTACAGGTAGTCTGTACTCCCCAAAAGTGTTGACATGCTAACTTGGTTTTGTGTAGGTATCTTTTTTTTTTTTTTTTAACTTTTTTTATTTATTTGATCGTGAACACATGTCATGGCAAATAACATACAAAGAGATTCATTAGGAAAAGAGACAATAATACAAAAAACATAACCAAAAACATAACATAAACTTTGAGATCCGTCGTGGAGCCTAAAAAACAAAAATGAAGAGCACGATAGGACATATACCTATATACCTATGCAACCAACAATCGGCCAATCCCACCTGTAACAGTTATCATTGAGACCATTCCTTGATAGGGGACCACATTTTAATACCCATCTCCCGCCTCCTTTTCCCCCTTAAGAGGTACACAGACGACTCCATATTATACAGTGCCAACATCCTAGATCTCCAATTAAAAAAAGTAGGAGCTTCCGGGCCTATCCATTGTGACGTAATGCACAACCGAGCCATCGCCATTGCTATAAACAAAAAGGTGGCAGTGTATCTGGGTCTTCCGACCATCCCGGTATCCTCATAACCCATTATGACCAACTCTGGGGAAATTACGACCGGGATTTTTAGAGCTGTATTTATAAAATACTCAATTTCATGAAAATCTTCCCCCAGGCTTGGGCATAGATAAAACATATGGATCGCATCAGCTGCTTGAAACCCACACCTGCCACATCTATCGCCCTTCCGCCCCCCCCACTTAGCAATCTTCGCAGGTGTGTAGTACAAATCAAACACCGCCATATAACATTGAGTCCGAAGGCTGCCAGAGGTTAAGATCTGGCTTGCTAGTTCTAAGATGTAACCAATATCGACCCCCTTCTTACCAAGTTTTCTCTCCCACTTGATATTCTGATCATCGATATCATCCGGGAAACAAGATAGAAGATATTGATAAATTATGCCTATTCTCACTTTCCTTCGGCCCAATTCAACTATAGAGATCTTTTCAAACACAGAAGTAGCCCCACTTCGATGTCTATAAAAAAAAACCCTAATCTGAAGATATTTTAAAAAGTCATAGTTATTTAGCTGAAACTTCTCCCTTAAAAAAGAAAAGGATGCCATTTGCCCTTCCTGACACAAATCACCAATAACCTTCAAACCCACCCGCTGCCATCTAAAGATAACCTGATCCTGAAAAATCGATGGGAAAATACCAGCAGCCGAAAACGGCGTATAAGCATTAATATTTGGGATTTTCCATTTACGCCGAATTTTCCGCCAAATCGAGTACGCAGCGCTGATTACTTTAAACCTCGTTTTCTTAAAATAACTCGGTTCCAATATCCGAACTAGAATACCCTTTGCCGCCTCCCCCAGACCTATTTCATAAATAGTCGGTCTGTTAGCCAATGGGACCTCAGCCCTATACCCTACAAAAGTACTTCAAAATGTTGCAGCATGGATGACCAGTAGTACAGCAAAATATTGGGAACCGCCCAGCCACCCCGGTCCCTAGGGAGACACATCCATTTGGCAGCCCTGCACGATCGATGATAGCCCCAAAGAAATCTAGAGCATATCCTCTCAGCCCTAACCAGGCATTCTTGAGAAAACTCTAGGGGGATGGTTCTAAATAAATACATAAACTTTGGAAGAACCAGCATTTTAAGTATATTACAACGGCCGTATAGCGAAAGATACAGATGGTCTAGTCTTTCTTGTTTAGTATTTATAGATTCGACCACTGGTAAAATGTTCAGGTCGGGTATACTATCAACTGAGGCAGTGATTTTAACCCCCAAATACGTTGCTTCAGTAATAACAGGGACATCGACAGGACACAGAAACGCTGAATGTAGGATCTGCGTCTTCTCGATATTCAATTTATACCCTGATGTTGAGCCAAATTGCTCTGCAAGAGTCTTTAAGGTCGCAAAGGCTAAAACAACATCCCTAGTTAAGACCACGATATCGTCCGATTGTGTAGGTATCTTGTGACATGTATTGGGCATGAGTATTGCAGTTCTGTCCTGTTCTTCAGTGCTTTTGACTGTGTGTCATGTCTGTCCTTCACAGGGTACTTTCACAGTTGTTTGGTCAACTGTGATCCCCGACACCATGATTCAACTTCCAGGGTAGAAGCAGTCGTTTCCCTACAGGTGATGTGCCACACACCCCTGGACTTAATTTCTTCTACACTTGGTGACTGTGTGGCCACTGCCATGTGGGATTACCTTGCATCTGTAGTGGAAACAACATGTTGCAAATGTGTAATAAACCTGTGCTTCACTTTGGGATGTGCGTTGTCTGTGGTCACACATCTGACTGACATTTGCTTACTGCACCTGTGGGCTAGTTAACACAGACTGTGAATAGATGTGGTGTCTGTTCATTCCACTGTATTTCCTAGCAACATCAGTGTAGGCGATGAGTCAGATGGCCCTGGTGTGTATGTGTTGTGTAGCCCTAGTGGTGTGTCTCCCTCAGATGGGTCACGTCGCCATGACTCACATGACGGTGTTGGACTTGCTGTAGCAGTTAGCATGCACAGTGTCATTTAGCAGATCATCATCTCCATGACAAAAACAACGTTGGAATCACAACAGAGCCAAGTATGGTGTATTAGTGAGTTTATTTACATACATGTGTGAGGATAGTGCACAGGATGGTGGGTGCTGTACATTGGGATTGGAATCCAAAGTTCCCGGATGATTTGGAAGTGTTGGTAGCAGAAATATACTGAGTAAAGTCTACAGTCATCTGATACATTAGTCCAACTTAAACTCCCCATGTCATGTGGGAGAGTTGGGTTGCATTCGACAGGGTGAACAGTTTGCACACAAAGGAGAATTTCCAGAACAGGTGTTGGGTTCCTGGGGGATGTACATGGCCATCGGCCTCTCAGTTGTCCTTCCTCGGACGACCCCTCTTCTTTCTGGGGGGACCCTCACATGCAGGCTGCTGCGGTGCAGAGGACTCTCCACCAGAGTCATCCTCCCTCCCTGTGGCAGTTGCAGTTGTTGCAGCACCAGATGTTGTGGGCACACAGGGAGGTGTGGACATGTTGGTGCTAATCTGGCGGAGGCATGTCAATATGTCCCTCTGCACCGCTGTCAGTTCTTCCAATGTGTCCCACTTGGACTCCATGCCAGACATGTGTGTCTCCACACGGGACATGTGGGAGTCCAAGCGGGCATGATGGGCAGCCTGCTGCTGTTGAATGTCCTTCAGGATCCCCACTACCTGGCTGACCTCTTCGGTGCTATTCTTGTATGCATCAGCAATGCGTACCAGTTGTGGGTCATCATGCAGTCCAGACCCCTCTGCAAACAGCGACCTCTGCCTACCACCCCTCCCACCACCCCTGGCCACACATGCGGGACCTGCGGTGGCACCAAAGGGGATGATGGACGGAGCGTTAGAGCAAATCAAACACTCACCCCCAGTCAACTGATCTGGGTTTAATCCATCATCATTCTTTAGCTCACTCCACCACCCCAGTTCAGACATGGCCATATGCAAATCAGTCTGACCCTGTGCCTCATGGGAACAGTCCAGCCCGAACTGCCAAGCCATGTCTTCCCTGGACCGGAAACAAGCATCCTGGGACCGGTTTCGGGTTCAAAACCCTCATCAGCCAGGCTATCTTGAATCCAGTGGCAAAGTGAGCAAGGGACCCACGTCTGGGCATACCCTGCCAACTTAGGGCGAACAAAGCGATACCAAGGGGCACGCACAGGTGACCCTAGGCCCCCTTGGGGGTTGGTACTGGGGTTGTTGTCCGTTGCTTCACGGTGGGCTGGGGTCCCTGAGCTGTTGTCATTCAGTGTCCTTGGTCTGTCCGTGTCGGCGGGGGTGGTCTGTGTGTTGGCAGATGTTGGAGGAATGGGTGCAGGGGGACAGATGGTGGTCCTGCTGGTGCTGCATGATGACTCACACCGGAGGTGCCAGGTAGGTCTTCGCCATCCGAGGAGGGCAGAGGCTGTTCCACACCAGAGAGCTCAGGGGCCACCGGAGCTTGGGACAGGGACTGCTCATCATCTGCTGCTGTGTCCCCATCATCACCTGTTTTTGGAAGAGACACACAATGTATGTTATGTTTCTACAGGCATCAATGGTTCAAACACATGACAGTTGTGACTGCACCTCTGGATTTGGGCCTGTACATTGCATTGTCCTAAGTTGTCACAGTCAGAGGTTGATATTGGTGTGGCTCATTGTCCTACCAACCTGAAGCATTTCAATGTGAATGTTGAGGTGTGTGCATGACCAGCATTGGTGGTATTTTGTTGACATCCGGACCTCCTTCTCCCCCCAGCCCAGTTATCCCACCATGAAGCATGCCACCCTTGCAGTGGGTGCAGGTTAACTCTCAGGATGTCAGTCAGTGGTGTCCTGCTGTTGGTTGGTGCCCAGTTCCCAGCAGGGCCTGGTACTCCCCACAACAGAGCACCATTGTCAGACATCTTAGAAGTGGCTTTTCACTCCCTGTGAGGTGTGCATGCTTCAGTGTGAGCTTGCTGGGCCATGTGGGTGGGGGATGTTGAGCTGTGACTACCACTCCCATCATGCTATTGCCTACACCCCCTTCCCAGCATGCCCATACTTCCTTCCTTTTGACTCTGCTTCCCTGTGGGGTAGTGTGCCTGTGCTGACAGGATGGCTGACAGTGTTGTCCTGGCGTTTGTTTGGCTACAAGTACAAAAGTGTCCCTGTGCTTCACACAGCATAACCCAGTGTGGTGGTTCTTTGTGGGATATTTAATTAGAGTGTGAGGCATTGCATTCTCCCAGGTGAGTTGTGTGGAGTTTGTGTTAAGGGGGTGTGTGAGAAAAGCTGCTTATAACTATGGTCAGAGCTGTCAGTCCTCCTTCCCACCCAGCCAGATATCCCACCATGGAACGTGCTTCCATTGCAGGGAGTGCAAGTTGGCTTTCAGGATGTCAGTCAGTGGTGTCCTGCTGTTGGTTGGTGCACAGTTCCCAGCAGGGCCTTGTGCTCCCCACAGCAGTACCCAGTGTCAGCCATCTTGTCAGTTCTTTTCCACTCCCTGTGATGTGAGCATGGTTCAGAGTGGTGTTGATGGACCAATTGTGAGGGTGACCAATATCTGTGACTACAACTCCCATCATGCTATTGCCTACACCCCCCTTCCCAGCATGCCCATACTTCCTTCCTTTTGAGTTGACTTCACTGTGTGTGAGTGTGACAGCAATGGCAAGATGGCAAGATGGCTGACAGTGTGGTCCTGTTGTTTGTTGGTGCACAGTTCACAGCAGGGCCTTGTGCTCCCCACAGCTGAGGCCAGTGTCAAACATCTTTGAAGTGGCTTTTCACTCCCTGTGAGGTGTGCATGCTTCAGTGTGAGCTTGCTGGGCCATGTGGGTGGGGGATGTTGAGCTGTGACTACCACTCCCATCATGCTATTGCCTACACCCCCCTTCCCACCATGCCCATACTTCCTTCCTTTTGACTCTGCTTCCCTGTGGGGTAGTGTGCCTGTGCTGACAGGATGGCTGACAGTGTTGTCCTGGCGTTTGTTTGGCTACAAGTCACAAAAGTGTCCCTGTGCTTCACACAGCATAACCCAGTGTGGTGGTTCTTTGTGGGATATTTAATTAGAGTGTGAGGCATTGCATTCTCCCAGGTGAGTTGTGTGGAGTTTGTGTTAAGGGGGTGTGTGAGAAAACCTGCTTGTAACTATGGTCAGAGCTGTCAGTCCTCCTTCCCACCCAGCCAGATATCCCACCATGGAACGTGCTTCCATTGCAGGGAGTGCAAGTTGGCTTTCAGGATGTCAGTCAGTGGTGTCCTGCTGTTGGTTGGTGCACAGTTCCCAGCAGGGCCTTGTGCTCCCCACAGCAGTACCCAGTGTCAGCCATCTTGTCAGTTCTTTTCCACTCCCTGTGATGTGAGCATGGTTCAGAGTAGTGTTGATGGGCCAATTGTGAGGGTGACCAATATCTGTGACTACAACTCCCATCATGCTATTGGCTACACTCACTTCACCAGCATACACACAATTCCTTCCTTTCAGTGAGCTTCCCTGTGAGGTGGTGTTGTAGTGGTGGCAAAATGTCTGACAGTGTTTGTTGGTTATATTTGTGCCACTCCCTTGCTCTATTTGTTGTTAGGTTTGTACATGTCATGACACAGTTACATATCACTATGAGATGGCAGGTATTGTGTTTGTCTAACTAACATACACATCTTGGGATGATTATCTTTTGGTTACTGTGGCTTTGCTAAGGGTGCATGGTTTCACTATCCCCTTGACAGTGATGTGTGTGTATTGTCACACAATATTGGGTATATTGGTTGTGTACTCACCAGGCTCTGGGATGTTTGATAGTCCATGTACGCTCTCTGGTGGTAGGATGGCCCGCACCTTCTCCTCCCAGGGCCTGAGGTATACTGGTTTGGCAGGAGGGCCACTGCCGGTGCGATTACTCAAGGCGTAATCCTTCTTGAGTAGGTCCTTGACCCTCCTGCGCACATCATACCATCTGTTCTGGATGTCTTCCTTTGTGCGCAAACATGGTGATTGTGCATTCACCCTGTCGACGATCCTCTCCCACATCTTGGTTTTCTGCGACATGGGGGTCTGTTGGACCAATGTACCAAACAACTGTGGCTCTACCCTGAGGATTTCATCTACCAGGACTTCCAATTCACTGTCTAGGAACTTTGGATTCTTCTTTGGGGGCATGGTGATGGGTGGTGGTGGGGATTGATGTGTGTGTGAGTGTGTAAGTGAGGGTGGGTGAGTGTAGGTTTTGCTGGGTGTATGTGAGGGTGCTATTTGGGAGGTGCTAATGGTGTGTGGCTTGTGTGATGGATGAGTTGTGAGTGTGTCTGTGGTTGCTGTCTGTTGGTGTTCTGTGCTGGCAGGTCAGTTGAATTTTCAAAGGATCATGGTAGGGATTTGTGGCCTTTATATGGGTGGAGTTGTGGGTGTGCCTTTGTTTTTTTTTGTTTGTTTTTTGGGTGTGCCTTTGTTCCATGTTTTTTTCCCCCTGTATATATTGACTTTGTCATTGCTTGTTTGGCCCTTTTTTTTGTATTTTTTCCTTTGTAGTTTTTAGCCATGTAGGAGACGTTCTTCTGACCGAGTAGGACGCTGCAGTTGGCTCGTGCGGGCTTCTCCGAGTCTTTCAAGCTGTGTTTCTGCTGGGTTTCATGTGCGGCGTACGCGTCGGTCGCGGAGTATTGGGTTGCTTCAGCTCGGTTTCGTATGCGTGTCGGTCGTACGGCTTGAGCTCCGTGCGACTCGGTCTGGTTTTACACGCATTGCATCGTACTGCGCGGGTCGGAGTTCGCGGGTACGTTTCTGTCGGGTTCATTCCTGGTGCGTGTCGGTCGGTTCGATTCGCGTAGTTTTCCGGCCGGATAGATGATTTCTGTGCGGTTCGGTCGTTCGGCTTGGGTTCCGTACGAGTCGGTCGTAATTCACATGCATTGCATCGTACTACGCGGATCGGGCAGCGCCGGTACGTGTCGGTCGGACTACATTTCCGTACCGAGTCGGTCGGTATGTTTTCCGGCTTGAATCGGAATCGGCCCCTAAGTAGGAGTTTCTCTACTATAAGCAATTGGTTTTCTTCTACAGGTAGTTCCTTAGTAGGAAAAATAATAGTACCAATAGTTTTTGTAGCTACTATGATACTCATGATACGAATAACCTATGTTTGTGTGAAGAAAAGTCGCAAAGGAAAGAAAGAAAGGAAATTAAGTAAGGAACATAAAGAAAGGGAAAGAGAAATAAATGAGATAGAAATGGAAAGTTTTAAAGAAAAATTGTATGAAAAATGTAAGGAGCAAGGGCCAAAAGACAAAATAACAACTATATAACTTGAAAAACCGTATGTTTTGGGATTTTATGATGGTAAAACCTTCAAAGGGGGGATTGATGGAGTGAGGTTTGTAAAATACATCCTCATGAAATTAAGTAATAAAGTATTGACTGCATGAACTAATCAACTCTGAATGCACACATTTACACGAGGGGCAAACGCATTTTACATAATATACCAAACCATGTTGGCATGAGTACGTATTAACTGTTTGCGCTTTGTAAAACCGTACTAATGCATGTTTATGCTATGTTGTACATTGCACATTTTGCATGTTGTGCACAAATAACGAAAAGGTTGCTTTAAATTATTAGCTTTTGCTAGGATTTAATTAACACAGGGCATTAGTGTGGTGGGAGGTAATCATAATGAGTTTTATTTCACGAATTAATATTCTTTTGTGTTTGTTTACTTTAGTATGGGATTGGGCCTGCATGAAAATGGCCTCTCGTTTAAACCAGCATGTGGTTGGCCTGGTCGGTATGAAGCGCGCATGCGCCAGGATGAGTTGCCTGCTCACAGACTACAGAGTGTACCAGCTGATGTAATTCATGTGAAGGCCATGTTGACCTGTGTCCTATTGTTTGTGTGCCAAGACACGACAGCGACTGTGGGAACAGCCATCACTACGTGCAATTCGAATGTGAAGCGGATATCATAATGTACAATGTGACAAAATGTATAATTATGAATGCTAGTGGTATACGAATGTATTGGTCTTAAATCCTTCCTTTGTTAGAACGGGTATAGGATGGATTTGTGAGGAGAACTGGATGGGGCGACTCTAGTATGATTTATGACAACCAATCACAGACCGAGTTTCTACCGATACTGCAACATTGTAAGATAGTGTGTTAGACAGGAAGGTATAATTGATATCCCAATTAGGGGTGTGTCAGAGTCGAGAACAGACGCAGATCAGACGAGAGAGGAGACGAGACAGATCAGATGAGACGGAGAGAGAAGGGTCCGAGAGAGATCAGACGAACCTGAGGCAGTGCGGTCCGGTATAGCAGTGCAGGCCGGGGTGGCAGATCCAAGACAGAGAGAGCAGACCAGCACAAAGCCAGAGAACGCTTTAGGTACGAGAACGTTGCGGGAGTGCTTGGGAGGAGACTGCGTCCGAGGAGAACTAGATCAAGGTAGTTTGATTGGGAAATTAATTTTAGTAGTTAGTTTATGGCAAACTTCACTGCATCAGTCCTGTTAACTTTGTCCTCTGAGCCTATCTCTGGGGACCTCTTGCCACAACCTCGGCCAAGGAAGTGGTTTTCCTGATTCTTTGGTGGGTATCACCCTCCTTGATTTGCTTTAATTTTGCAAATATATTTCTGCAAGTATTTATGCTGTACCTTCTCTTCCCCATTCCTATGTACGCTTTGATAACGATGCAAATGATTCATTTTGATTATATCGCTTGATAATTTGTTCTCTTATATGTAATCTTGTGTGTGCACTGACAATCAATTTATGAGCATTTATTAAGATAAAATCATTAACCGAAGAGGTGACTCTGTGGTTATTTAGTTAAATGTTAAACTGTTTAGTTAATCATAGTCACCATCAACTCTTCAACTAATGGTCCATCGACCAAAGGAGGAAGACAGTTGAGATTACGAATAGTCAGAATTATATACAAATGTTATTAATATGAAGCATAGTACTTACTAAAACTGACAAATTAAACCCCCCAAATCCAGCGCCTGTCCTCAGGGATCATTTATGGGTAATGTGTGTTGGGCCCCGTTGCTTGGTAAAGCAATTTATGTATGATGAGATTTCCTTGGTCCCTGGCTCATGAATTTAGGGGTTGCGCTGGATCACAGACGTATGTACCCTCTTCAGTAGAAACCAAAATCCTAGTCAGGGTAAGTCGGGGACACACCATAAATTAACCTGGGCTCACCTTCTGGTAGCTTGGCAGAGAGCAGGCAGGCTTAACTTATGAGGCAATATGCAAAGTATTTGTGCAACACGATAAACAGTAACACAGTGAAAACCACCACAAAAAGACTTCACATCAGGTAAGAAAAATAGCTTATATTTTTATAAACAAAACAAGACCAAAAAAACAAAAATCCAATAAGTATAACTAAAGTTAAGAATTTATAAAGAATAAATGAAAATATAGTGCTTAAAAGCATAAAGCTCCAACCGGGGACATCTAGTCGCGCTTGACCAGGGTGAATCCAAAAGTTTAGGCCAACCGCAATGGAGCACGAATCAGATATAGGGACCAGCCTTGGCCTGCTGAAAAGCACTTGGGATCCGTCATCTATGGAGTCGAGATGCGAAAAGCAAAGAGGTGATGCGTTGGCGTCGAACCTCTGGATCAAAGGCGCACTGTCGTCAAGCTGCGCAAATGAGAGATGCGTCATCGTTGAGCCGCAAGATGTAGGCAATGTGGCGGGAACTGGAGGCGATGCTCCGCGGATTCAGCGATTCATGGTCCGCGGTAGGTTAAGCAGCGGCGATGCATCTGCATCAAGGAAGATGCACTGGTTTCAATCCGCACAACGTTATTGATGTGTTGAGTTTTAGTAGTTGCAGCACTTTATATCCACTTCCAAAGGTCCAGGACTAGATTGCCGCCACTTGGTAGGGCAAGACTTGCAGCAAGCAATGTCCGGGTGCTGTTGCAGATAGATGAGAAGTATTTGATGTCCCCGTGACTTAGAACAGGGGGCAAGCAAGCATGCCCTTGGATATATTCTGGGTTCAAGTGAGATGGGTCCAGTCCTTCCTCAGCAGTGCAGAGGGTAGCAGGCAGTAGGGCAGAATGGCAGAAAAACAGTTCTTCCAGAGCAGCAGTCCAGCAGAGTGGCAGTCTTTGTAGCAACACAGCAGTCTTTATTCCTGGCAGAGTTTCCTCACAGGTCCAGTAGTGTCAGATTTGGTGGGGGTCAGAGACCCAACCCTTATAAACAGTTGTGCCTTTGAAGTGGGGGTGACTTAAAAGAGGGGCTTTGAAGTGCACAGAGGTCCTCTCTCCAAGGTCTGGCTCAAGACTCACTCCAGGGAGGTACGCAGCCCTTTGTGCGGGGACAGTACACAGCCTATTCAGGTGTGAGTATCTGCTCCTCCCGCCCATCGTGCCTACGACGTCCCATCATATTGTGAAAGGCCACTCAGTCGCACCTAAGCTCCCTATATGTGTCTCTGTCTAGAGGGAATGCACAAAGTCCAGCTGTCACCCACCCCAGACATGTATTGGAGACAGGCTGCGGGCACACAGGGCTAAGAGCAGAAAAATGCCATCTTTCTAAAAGTCACATTGTTAAAAGAATAGCAATAAATTCATCTTTACAAGTAAGGAGGATTTATCATTACTATTCCAGTGATATGAAACATATCATATCTACTCCTTCTCGATCAGGAATTACAGTTTATAAGTGTAATAAGGAATTCCCAATGTTAACCTATGAGAGGGGTAGGCATCACAGTAGTAAAACATGAATTTGGGTGTTTTTTACTAGCAGGACATACAAAACTTAAAAGTACAAGTCCTACCTTTTTATTACACAGCACCATGCCCTATGGGCTACCAAGGGCCTAGCTTACGGGTGACTTATATGTAATAAAAGGGGAGTTTAAGGCTTGGCATGGGATGTTAAATGCCAAGTCAACCTGGCAGTGTACACTGCACACAGGCTCTGCAGTGGTAGGCCTAAGACATGTTTAAAGTGCTAATTGTGTGGGTGGCACAATCAGTGCTGCATGCCAACTAGCAGCATTTAATTTACAGGCCCTGGGCTAAGGTAGAGCACTCTAATAGGGAGCATAAGACAATCAAACCATGTTTGACAGTGGCAAAGCGGTCAGAGTCCTAAGGCCAACAAAAAGAATTCAGCAAAATTGGAGGAAAGCAGGCAAAATGTTTGAGGGAATACCACCCTATGGCTGTCCACTAACAAGTGGAGAACAAGAGGACGGCACACCTCCTTGAAAACTACACTGCCCCCCCCCCACCCCCGAAAGCAAAAATGGCAGCAGTCCACCCTGGCAGAATCAGAGAGGGACAAAAAATAGGCCCAGGCACCAAAATAAAAGTGACCCATATTAGCGAAGCATAAAGTAAAAATATCAGGGAAATAAACAGTAAAAACCGGCCCGCCTGGCCATCACACTCGCCCAAAACCGCTAAAAAAAGACCCCCACATTGTTCCATCAGACCAGTCCACTGCCTGATTGCCCTATGGGACAGTTCGACCCTGCACACTGGTAGAGAGCAAATGGCATTTTGCATAAATTGCGCAGGAGGGAACCAATGACGCTAACATTTACCAGTAATTGCAGCTCATACAAACAAAGTCAAAATGTCCAATAGTCTCAATAAGATATGAAAACACTGGTAAATAAATCACTTACAACAAATTACCACGTAGTCTGTAGTGCATTAGTCCAAGAAGTGTAGTTAACTAGAGAAGAGTAGGCTAACACATGAACACACCTTTTCAAAGCTAGACTGTTGACAAATGTAGGCTGTTTAAAAAAAAAAAAAACACTGCCTGGGTATTTAGTTGTTGTGAATGATACATGGGCTATCAAAGGTAATGTTCTACCCAACAGCCAAGCTTCAGGAGTAAGCCTTGACTCTTTAGCTTCACTCTCCTTGAAAGTCAATGGCATCAATAATAGCACCTGGCAATTCAGTGAGTCAATAATTACCTAATTACAGCTGATATTTGCTCATTGTCTTTCACCAAGCCCCAGATACCCAACGGAAAATCTCTTCCTGGTTTTAAATAATTCTGTCCACTTTTTAATTCTATTTTATTCTCAGACACTATGGGCCTAATTACAATGTCAGGTGGAAAGCCTCCGACCACTAGTCGGAGGCATTCCGACCAACATTGTAGGTTTAAACTCTGACCGCTGTATTACAATGACGGCGGTCGGAGTCTAAACCAGCTGTGGAATCCGACTCGGTTTCGACGGGGGGCAGTCGGAAAGGCCTCATAATCCCTTAAGGACAGAGTTCCATGTCGGCCTTTCTGACATGGAACTGCTGTCGGAAAGTGTCTTTGGGGGCCCCTAGCAGGGCCCCCTTGGCCCTCAGCATGTGGCCCTGGGGGGCACCTATGGTGCCCCTTCACAGCCCTTTCACACCAAAAGGTGCCTGCCACAAATGGAAGTTTAAAAACTTCCATTTTACAATGGGAGCTTGTGCTGTTGGTGGTTTTGGCCTGCCGCACAAGCTCCCATTGTAAAATGGAAGTTCGCATCCTAATTGCGGTGTAGGAACCGCCGACCTGAGGTTGGTTGGTTCCCCATCTGCAGCGATGTCGGTCAGAGGCAATTCCGACAGACATCATAATCGGGGCCAAGTATCTTAAGTCGTGATGATGATCCCATATTGCAATGGGATTCAAACACCGTTGACTTTCTGAAGCACGAACCCTTAAAGCTACTCATTTATTTAGCATAGTCAAACCGCAAGCAATTTTATGTGTCACACTTATATGCTGTGTATTAGTATTTGTACGTCATGTTTTTGAGCACCAAGCCCATTTTTCTCAGTACAACTTTTAAAATATTTCTTTAAAGTTTATATACATGTTATCTTTATTATGTGAATAAAACTTTACTATGCTAACATTTTTCTTCATGATTTTGAATAAGGGACTCTTGTTTATTTATCATAGATGTCTGGGAAACTCATTATACTAACATATATTCAGCTCCCCCAGAAGTGTTGAGCATTGACACTGCAAGCAATCTTTCTTATTCCTTTATTCTTACATTAATGGTCTAAGGACTTCAAACTGCTTTGTCTAACAGTCCCATTGGTAAGGCTCCTGGCCCAGATGGTGTCCCAATGGATATTTACAAACATGATCCTAATTAATGCTGATTTTCTGCTCATTACTAAATTCCTGAATATGGCCACTAGTTCGTCTCTTACCCCTTTTTATTCTAACTGTACAATTGGGCTGGTTTTGAAAAAAAGGATCTAAAGATGACTCAATATGTTATCAGCCTATCTCATTAATTATCACTTTGGCTATAGTTTAGAATGGAGTCCTAATGGACAGACTAGCCATGTGGGCAGAAGAAAACAACATTTTGTCTAATCAGTTTGGTTGTAGATCTGGCCTTAGCACCATTGAATATTGTCTTAAGCTTCATCCCTTAACTAATAAGTATGTATCTATTAAACAGGAGTTGAGGGAAGTGATACATTTAGCTTTCATCGACTTTGACAACCTTTGATAGAGTAAACAGGTAAATGTCTGGACTTCAATGCTGTTGCTGTGTATCAATGATGAAATAGTCAGCTTTTTAGGTCAATTTCATACTAATCGCCCTGCCAGGGTCAGATATGGAGCGGGAGGAAATGCACAGACCGTATTTGATTAGGTTGGTGAGTCTGCCAAGATTGCATCCTCACCCCTTTTTATTCATCTTGTATATCAGTCAATTAGAAACATATTAGGTGTCCAAGTGTCAGGATTTTCCAAAAGTCAGGTCTCTCTCTATTTCTGCTCTCTTACATGCTGTTGATGCTCTGCTGATGGCACGGATCGCTTATGGGTAAATAAAACTGGTGGAATCCTTTGTTCTATGTAGTTAAGTTAGATCCTAGCACAAACTATTAGCAGAGCTAAATATTTTCCTTATCTTGTGGTTTCTTTTCATTGTTCTGGGAAATGGCCCCATTTATTATCGATTAGATGACAAGAATTTGTTAAATCAATTGTTGCTATTTTCGACTGACATCAAACTGGGATCGAAGCCAACTAAGCTAACACTAGAGATATACCCAAGCAAATGTGTTTGGATTGCAACTTATGGGGTGGGCATTTCGGACTATGTGAATGTGGCTATCCTGCAAATTGAGGAAAACTGATTTTGCAGATGTTTACTGGACTTACCTCTTAGTAGCTTAGGTTTCATTTGTCATGAAGAAGTAGGTCATCCATATATGGATGACATAATTAAACTACTCCCCACTCTGGGTATCAATTTGGGCCAACCTGGAAAGACACTTCACTGAAACAGGAGTCTCTTATTGCCTGTCCTTAGAAGATGCCTCTAATATTTCCTGGTTTTAATATATTAAAATGACAGTACATGATTTGGGCAGACCTGAGTTATTTACTAATTCACAAAGTTTATTCAAATCTTGCCTAAGACAATCAAAGAGGGAGAAAACTGAAATCTCCAAGCCCTCAGTACGAGTCTGTGCTTTAGTAAAAAATGTCTCATACATGAAGTCTTATTTCAGTTTTGTAATTTATGTGCATCACAGATTTCGACTGACTCACTATGGATTAGGGATTGTGCATCAATGCTTACGTTTTCCTAGGGGTTAGACCCCTCAAGAATCTTTTCCAACCTGTCCCTGTGACTTGCACTCAGTACAAACAACTATGCACTTCCCTTTCTTCTGTAACTATCATAATCATGCTTGTGAGCAATATTTGATTCCTTTTCTTAAAATGCAAATTTTTACCCAGGCAAGACCACCTTTAATATTTTTCCAAATGCTATCTAATGAATTATCTTGTGTTGTCATGATCAACCTTTTAGCTGTGGCATCTCAAATCAGGAAAAGTTTAAACTTTAAAGAAAAGGGCGCTTCAAATAGTTGGATGACCTATGTTTTATTGTCATTTTGCATCAAATTTAATGTTTTTAATTCTTTTATTTTTCACTCAGGTTTGATGATTCATTTTAGGTCTTAATTTCTTTATTATTGATTATATTTTCTGTAATTATTGTCTTTTATCTATATGGCTTCATTCAGCTAAATAACGATATATTGATTGATTTATATAATGATAAGTCATTTAATCAGTTGAGACAATTGGAATTGAAGGTATTGCACTCCTAAAAGACCCTCCACAAACCATAACAGATCATCTGCCACATGGTACATTGGTGGCTCTTCTAAATCTAAAAGAGGTTGTAAATCCTTGGAGACAGTTTGTTTGGAGGCTCTCGTACTCCAGGGAAGCTAAAGATCTTTATGCTAAATCACTGAAAAATAGCAAAAAGGAAATTAAACAAGCACTCACTTCCTACTGTGCTTCCCACATCTCACCTGGCCCTAACATGGCCCAAGAATATATTAATATCATAGAAGAACACACTCACACCAGATGCTGCTCCAACAGCACCACCCTGGCAATTGATGTCTGTCAATCTCTAGTATTTCTTTTCATTACCAAAATCCAGTTAATTCAAGATTACTATAAAACCTTAGAGACAAATTCCACGGCTAACTTAAAAAGTGGTTTTGGCTAAATACAGCCTTCAAACAGGCTTTAATCATACCTGCCTGATTGAATTCACTCCTCTAACCACAGAACCAACTAGTAATCTACCTCTAGCACAAAACTCAGGCTCCCCCTGAATCCTTGTATTTCAGAGATCTTACACCTAGCTGGAGATCCATTCTTTCTCAAATTGCGTGACTTAATCAATCTGTCTTTTGACAATGCCAACATTCCTTATATTGGAAACAAACTAGATTGGAAACAAGCTAGAATAATTCCTCTTTTATATACACACTACTCCCATACTACACAATTTTATTCACAAACCCAAGTGCAGAGACCTCCGTTTTCACTTCTCTTATCTGTTCTGTGTGGGGGTCTTTGCCCTAATTGCAGAGGTCCCCACACACAGTGGCATACATGTTAGTTGTAAATGTGAGAAGAACCTTGAACAGTGATTGAAAACTGCAGAATAGTTACTGCTATATGGGAAGGAATTAGAGAGGGATAAGGCGAGGCATTGAGAGGGGTAAGGAGTAGTTTAGGGAAGAACATGTGAATACAAACACCCAGCCAAAAGAGATTAAGCCCATTGCCATCGAAAATTTTTACTTTTAAGAGTAAAACATCTTATTGTGTAACATTATTCAACTAATAAAATAAAACACAATATACAAACAAATGACACTAAGCAAATTATTTTAAAAATAAAAATGTAAATACAAAACATTAATACATATAATACATATATATCCCATATCCCATGCACCATTTGAAAACAAACAAATAAAAATCAACTTATGATTCAGTAGCAGAAGTCCTTGACCAATAATTCAATGTCCATTTGCCAAAACATTAATCCACCAGAACTGTAGTAGAATAGAAAGATGCAAAAGGCCTCCAAAAAATAATCAATTTGACGAATCCTTATCATATAATTCAGCACCTTTAAAAACCCAAGCAAGATTGAAAAATGTAATACATGCGCCAGGAAAACAAGCAAGGAGCTAGGAAAATATTTTTAAAACACTGGAAATAAAAGAAATCCAACTTATTTTCCTTGTTTTTAAAAATAAGCACAATCTGAAATCCCAAATCTTCTCTCTATGACTGTAGATAACCGACGTAAGTAAACGTATTATATCCACCCATAAAAGACATAGGGCCCGATTCTGATGCGGTTTGGAAAGCTTCCCAACCGAATGGGTATGGGAATGGTTTCCGACCGAGGGGAAAGATTTACTGTTCCCACTCTAATTTATTATAAGAACCCCAATCATGACAACAAGATAAAAAATGTAACAGATGAACATATTTAAATAATTATTTATAAAACAATAAAATAGAATAATACACCAGGATAGCAAACATTCTTATTCTTAATAATACACATGTTAAAATGTAACAAATAATAATAAATAAAATATATTGATTGATAATTAGTTAATTAACTTAAATAATAAAATAAACAATGAACAATGATTACAACAAAATTAATAATTTAAAAAACAACAACTTACAAATAATGAATATACATTAAGAAAAATAAAGAATATAATACATTAACTAATTATTAAACAAATAAATTAGCTAATTAAAACTTTCAATACAATAACAACTTTTAAAATATATATATTTAAAAACACTTCCCACCCAACACCACAGCAATCCCAACAACGCCCCAAAAATAACATATTAAATTTAATTAACAATAACTTACGTTATCGAATTAAAAATTCATATAAAATAAAACAAAAATACATTCTGGCCTTGGATTTCATTCTGGGAAGAAGGGATTGTGTATGAAGGCCACATAGATAGGGCATAGGTGACAGTGATATCAAGAGTCCACCATGAGTGTATTGAAAATATGTGAGTAATACTCTGAACACTATTCTAGGTATTTACAGGAAGGTGAGTGAAACACGAATTTGATTTGGATTTCTGGCAAATCATGGCAAATACCCATCTGCAGAAATAAATTTAATTTCTGCACAATTGTAGTCTCAAGCCTGCTAGGCAAACATTGGATAGCCGCTGCCTTTAAAAACAATGTTTGACTTTATAAACAAATTTCCAAAATGCTGCTTAAAAGTATTGTATTCTGGGACTGTGTCCCAAATGCGGAACCAATTGATTTTTCTTAGATTGAGTTTAGTGATGTTTAGCTGTTGCACATTTATTGTGACTCAACAAGGTGGCTGATCAACAATATAGAGGGACAAATATCGTCATGTTAACAATATCGTTGGAGTAACTACCAAAGGTAAGAATAACATTTTTTAATCTTGTAGAAAATATTTATGCAAATAATACTTTTTTTAATTATTGTGTATTTATTTAATTACTTTGTTTGTTTACTTTCTTTGTGTTTACACATGTTTATAGGGTTTTTAATATTACATTTATTGTATTTTATTATAGAATATTTTATTATAGTTGTTTTTTTTGGTGGGTTGTTGAGTTTGTAGTGGAATATGTATATATTTTTCCAACTTGTCAACTTGGTCACCCAAAAGTCCAACTCAGCGCTCTCGATGGCGGTACACTTACAGGCCGGGAGCCCATTATATCCATCCACTTTCATTCATGTGGTCCCTGTGGAAGACAAAAGTCATACAATACAGTAGGCTGACAGAGGGTGAATTGTATTGTTACGATGGCAAACCCTGAGGCGTTTCAGCTCTAAACACCCTTTCTCCCTGGTCTAGGGGGCAGTCACATCATCACATTTACATACTAGTGATGGTGCCAAAAAAGAAACAAAGGACAATAGTTGGAAAAAATTGGTAAACAATCCATAGCGGCCATCTTGAAATGCTGCATTATACTTACAACATAACTATAAGATCCATAAACCATCCTTGCAAAAGCACATAAAAGAATTTTGAAATTTGAAACTAATTAATTAAAAATATGATTTACGATTCGATTTGAATATGTACATTATGTTCAACTAAATATGTATCCTCCAAAATAAAACAAAGATGATATAAAGCCTACTTAGGATTTTAAATTCCCATCTTGGCATTACAAACAATATATGGCATCCACTACTTAATCATGATCCTTTTCATGTACCATATTTACAAATCCACTTAAATCAATAAACTTCATGCTGTCATGGCGATATTCACATTATTCAAAACTTAACTGTATCGGCCTGGAATGAAATTGAGAAACTATACAGCTTTTACTATACCATCCATGGTTTTAATTATAGAATTAAGCCCAAGTGAGCTGATTTAACCTCTTATGTCATGTGATAATTAAGGTTCCTGGTCCTCAGAGTATTATCATGCCCAAATGGGCTAAATGTATTCATCCAGTTGTATAAATGCTACTTTTACTGCCCTAACATCTTGAGTTTAAAATACCATTTATTCAAACAGAGTATTCCTAAATATCAAATTCATTCAACAAATCCCCAGAAATTAGCATAATAACAAGTTTGGCCATAACAAATTTAAAAGTTTCTCTTAACTGAGTGTACATCATTTCCCTGGTCTGCTTTCATTGTTGAATCCCCTCATTCACCTGTGTAAATACAAAAAAGTTAAAAACAAATAAAATAATATCTGTACCCCTTCAAACTAGAGCGAACAATTTAAGACAGGCAATAATTCTTCAATATTCCAGATAGTGTGTTTTAGCCCAAGTGAGCAGACATCTCCTCATCTGAGTTTAATCCTGTAGGCATTAGGATAGTGAATCTGATGCTGTTTTTAGATTCCAGGCTACATAGTTCCAAAACCCTATTACTCCCCCTTTGTTCTTGCTGGAACTCTGTCAAAGGAGAAGAATCTTAGTAAGTTGCCATTATGCTTTTGAACTTCAGAAAAGAGCCTCACTACTGAGTATTGGGTATCAAGTCTCTTTATGGGTCTTAAGTGTTACATCACTCTATTTTTAACTGGGTGAATCATGCTCCCAATATATATCCTATCACAGGGACACAAAAGGCCATACACACAGTAATTAGAATTACATGTCAGTGCTTTGGAAATATAGAACTCTTGGTTGCTATTTGGAATTTGGAATTTGGAAAATCTTCCCGATGTTCTCTAAACAGGCTAGAACACTGATAGTCCGAAGCACTATCCTCAGTAGATTGGACTACTGTAATGCTCTGCTGCTGGAATCACCAAAGTATCTAATCGAGAGATTACAGAGAATACAGACCATGGCGACCAAGCTGGCACTACTGAGATCACGCCGCTCTTCAGCCTCCCAGGCACTCTCAGAGTTGCACTGGCTTCCAATCTTGCAGAGGATACAATTTAAGGCATTGTGTATAGTGTTCAAAGCCTTGCATGGCTGTGGACCCAAATCTCTGCAGGAAAAGTTTACATGGTATGTCCCTCCCCGAACGCTTCGCTCCTCTTCGGCCAGTCTGGTGAAGGTGCCCAGAGTCAGGAAAATTAAATCAGGAGGCAGGGATTTTAGTACGGCAGCCTCACGCCTCTGGAACAAACTTCCACCTGATATCAGACAAATAGACAACCTCCTGCAGTTTAGAAAAAGGATAAAAACATGGCTTTATCCTCGAGTATGCTCTCTGACATCTTGTTAATCTTGTTTCTGGTAAGGGGCATTCCACCAGTATCCATACTTAGCTAGACATTCATATCACAGCGCCAGGGTACCCGTAGGGTGTTAGTTGCGCTATATAAGTGTTGATAATAAATAATTAATGCAGAATTTCTGTATACTCTTACCATATATACATGCCACACAATTGTTGCATCTAAAGAAACACAGTTTATTTGGTGCTCCATATGTGTGCACCTTGCTCTTACTCAACACGTCTTTTAAAGACTGATTCTCCTTGAAAATGATCCTAGGGTACTCACTAACATGTTGAGCCAGTTTATCATCACTAGTAAGAATATGGCAATGTTTTCGTAAACTCTTACTCAGAGTGAGCGCCTCCTTGCTATTCAAAGTTTTGAATCTAATGACTCCCTCTTCATCTGTTGACTGCTCTTGAGAATTTCCTTTGTTGCCTAATAATAGATAAGATCTTTGTACTGAGGATGGACACTATTGTTATGTAACAGGCTATTGCCTGCAGTCAATTTGCGATATAGCTTTGTCTCTAGTTTTTGCCCACTCATATAAACATCCAAATCCAGATATTGAACTTTCTACTTGATCGTTGTACATGTGAATTTTAAATTGAATTCACTGTTATTAAGAGATAGACAAATTCCTTAGTTAAATTTTCTGATCCCTTCCAGATGACAAAAAGATTGTCAGTGCACTTTACCCAGAGCATGACAAGGTCAGAATATTCTGGCATGTTACTAGTGACCTGCTACTCCCAACAGCCCAGGAATAATTTAGCGTAGCTGGAGGTGAAGCCGGTCCCCACCACCCTGCTCTGAGTATGTCTGTAATATTTATCATCAAAAGTAAAAAAGTTGTGAAAAAGAATTCAATAATTTCAAGAATCATCTCTGTATGTAATAACAGTAACAATGATCTAGCCCTTAGGAATCAGCAGCAAGCTGAGATACCCATATTATGTTTGATGCATGTATATAAATTGCACACATCTAGCATCAACAATGTATAATCCTCTTCCCAGTGTATACCATCAATAACTCTCAGGAAATCACTGCTGTGTTCAATGTGGGATGTTAAGTTGACCACAAAAGGCCTCAGAAGGTAACCTATATATCTTGAAACATTTTCAAGTCGATATCTTATTGAGGAAACAACAGGTCATCCTGGAGGATGAACAGGATCATTATGTATTTTGGAAATGAGATAGAGAATGGCTGTTTTGGGAAATCTGCATTTTAAAAATTGATGTTCTTCCCATTCTAAAATTCCCTGATCACTCTAAAGTTCCAATTTCTGCCAAACCAATGTGCTGGTCCTGACCAATGATTGTTTCTCTACCAGCTCATTGCACCTAGTATCTTGAAGTTGTTTGTATCCTTCTTTTAAATATTTAGTGCTTGAAATGGCAACCACATTGCCTCCCTTATCAGAGTGTCGAATTACAATGCTGTTGTCATTCATGAGTTGCCTTACCACTTTGTGTTGTCATATGTAACATTATATTTGCCCTCCGATTTTATGTACTTCCATTTTTCAACTGTTTCATGACTCTGTTCTCAAAGACATCAATTGTATTGTGTTGTACTGTTGGGAGAAATATTGACTTAGGTTTGAATCCACTGGGGCAGCTAGGGTCTATTTGTACCCCTAACTCTGTCAAATTCAAAATAGGATTGATTACATCATCTGACTTAGACTCCAATTCTGTGAGAGTATGTAGTTTCTCAATATAACTAATCAACAAATTACTCATACTGGGTTTAACATCCCTTACACCGACCCCCTGATTGTTATTGGTATGATACCAATATTTCAACTTCGTTTCCCGTGTAAAATGAAATAAATCCACTCTTTGTACATAGTCAACCTCCTTGCTGGGGTAAAATGACAGACCTAAAGACAACACATCTATCTCAGTTTTAGTTAAAATGCGGTCAAATAAATTGACTACATTCCTACGGGTGTCCTTCATTGTGTCTTTACCCTTTCCTTTGAGTGCATCTTGAATTCCTCTAGAAAGAGATGCAACTCTGCTTCACGTGCATGTTACTGTATTGCTGTGTTACTCCAATGTCTTTCCCCTTCCCCAGTGCCCTCAGATGGCAATTTAACATTTAATTGTTGTACACAATCTCAAAATACATAAATAACCATGTGTATATTATTGGCCTCAACCTAGTGGCATCAGGGGGCTATTGATTTACTACTTGCTTTCTTGTAAACTTGCACACTTTATTGGGAGTCAAGTATTACCTGTGAAGTGATACAGCAAGAACACAGAAGTATTTAAGATACTTGACATATTTGATACAACTCTATTGATGCCAAGCCTTTTTTTTATGTTTTCCATGGTTGTAAAGGTCTGTGTATTAGATCTTCTGAGGAGTTTCGTATATATTGAGCATGGTTCTAATGTGCCTATCAACCAATGCAGCCCAGAAAATTGCAAAAAGTAGACTAAGTTGAAAGGTAAAAATATTTACTGGGATGACCCGCTTGGGGTATCTGACTCCTGTTCCATTGTAGTTGGCCTTAAACTGCACAAAGGTCCCAGTCACCTGCAAACTGATATTTGTTTAATTGTGTCTTACATTTTAAGTGCTTTTGCTTTAAAACTTTAACCATTCATATTTCTGTTCCCCTTATCCAAAATATTTTGTTTTGGTACCTTTTTGTATAGTCATTATTTTTGGTTTGGGAATTTTACTGACTTAACAGGGTGTGTTTCGTATATTGGTAAGGCTTCCTCCTACCCAATTGAAAAACCCAAATTCCAACATATTCCTTGCAGTCATTCCCCACATTTTCTACTTAGGGGCCGATTCCGATTCGGGCCGGAAAACGTACCGACCGACTCGGAGCTGGAATTCATTCCGACCGACACGTACCGGTGCAGCCCGACCCGCAAAGTACGATGAGAAGCGTGCAAAATCCGACCGACTCGTACGGAACACAAGCCGAACGACCGAACCGCGCGGAAAACAGCTATCCGGCCGGAATACCACGCGAATCGAACCGACCGACACGCACCAGGAAGAATCCCGAACGAAATGTACCCGCGAACTCCGACCCGCCAAGTACGATGCAACGCGTGGAAAACACGACCGAGTCGCACGGAGCCCAAGCCGTATGACCGACACGCATACAAAACTGCGAGCCAAAGCAACCCAATACACCGCGACCGACGCGTACGCAGCATAGAAAACAGCACAAACACAGCGTGAACGAACCTGAGAAGCTCGCACGAGACAACTGCAGGGTCCGACTCGGTCAGAAGAACGTTTCCTACATGCACAAAAAGTACTAAGGAAAAAACACACAAAAAAAGGCCAAACAAGCAATTACAAAGCCAATAAATACTGGGTGGGGAAACAGGGAACAAAGACACACCCACAACTCCATCCATATAAAGGACACAAATCCCTACCATGATCCTTTGCAAATTCAAATTACCTGCCAGCACTCAACACCAACAGACAGCAACCACACACACACTCACAGCTCATCCATCACACAAGCCACACACCAGCAGCACCTCAACAAATAGCACCCTCACATACACCCAGCAAAACACACACTCACACACCCTCACTTGCACAGCAACACACACATCACTCACCATCACCACCCATCACCATGCCCCCAAAGAAGAATCAAAAGTTCCTAGATAGTGAATTGGAAGTCCTGGTAGATGAGATCCTCAGGGTAGAGCCACAGCTGTTTGGTACACTGATCCAACAGACACCCATGTCGCAGAAAACCAAGATGTGGGAGAGGATTGTCGACAGGGTGAACGCACAATCACCATGTTTGCGCACAAAGGGAGACATCCAGAACAGGTGGTATGACGTGCGCAGGAGGGTCAGGGAGCTGTTGAAGAAGGACTGCCTCTTGAGCCAACACACCGGCAGTGGCCCTCCTGCCAAACCAGTATACCTCAGGCCCTGGGAGGAGAAGGTGCGGGCCATCCTACCACCAGTGAGCGTATATGGACTAGAAAACATCCCAGAGCCTGGTGAGTACACAACAAATGTACACAATATTGTGCGACAATACACACACATCACTGTCAAGGGAGAGTCAAACCATGCACCCTTAGCAAATCCACAGCAACCAAAACAGAAGCATCCCAAAATGTGTATGTCAGTCAGATAAACACAACACATGCCATCTCATAGTGATATGTAACTGTGTCATCACATGTACAAACACAACTACAACTACAGCTAGGCAGTGGCACAAATATAACTAACAAACACATCCAGACATGTAGCCACCACTACAACACCACCTCACAGTGATGCCCACTGAAAGGAAGGAATCCTGTGTATGCTGGGCAAGTCAGTGTAGCCAATAGCATCATGGGAGTCGCAGTCACAGATATTGCCCACCCTCACAATGCGCACATCAACACCACCATGAACCATGCTCACATCACAGGGAGTGGAAAACAACTGACAAGATGGCTGACACTGGGTACTGCTGTGGGGAGCACAAGGTCCTGCTGGGAACTGTGCACCAACCAACAGCAGGACACCACTGACTGACATCCTGAAAGACAACTTGCACTCCCTGCAACGGAAGCACGTTCCATGGTGGAAAATCTGGCTGGGTGGGAAGGAGGACTGACAGCACTGACCATAGTTACCAGCAGCACCACTCACACACACCCCTAACACAAACTCCACACAACTCACCTGGGAGAATGCATTGCCTCACACTCTAATCAAATATCCCACAAAGAACCACAACCCTGGGTCATGCTGTGTGAAGCACAGGGACACACACGGGACTTGTAGCAAAACTAACACCAGGATAACACTGTCAGCCATCTTGTCAGCACAGGCACACAACCCCACAGGGAAGCAGAGTCAAAAGGAAGGAAGTATGGGCATGCTGGGAAGGGCGGTGGAGGCAATAGCATGATGGGAGTCGTAGTCACTGATATTGGTCACCCCCACAACTGTCCCATCAACACCACCCTGAACCATGCTCACATCACAGGGAGTGGAGAAGGACTCACAAGATGGCTGACACTGGCTACTGCTGTGGGGAGCACAAGGCAATAGCATGATGGGAGTGGTAGTCACAGCTCAACATCCCCCACCGCATGGCCCAGCAAGCTCACACTAAAGCATGCACACCTACCAGGTAGTGAAAAGCCACATCAAAGATGTCTGACACTGGTGCTATGTTGTGGGGAGCACAAGGCCCTGCTGGGAACTGGGCACCAACCAACAGCAGGACACCACTGTCAGCCATCTTGCCATTGCTGTCACACTCACACACAGTGAAGTACACTCAAAATGAAGGAAGTATGGGCATGCTGGGAAGGGGGTGGAGGCAATAGCATGATGGGAGTGGTAGTCACAGCTCAACATCCCCCACCCGCATGGCCCAGCAAGCTCACACTAAAGCATGCACACCTACCAGGTAGTGAAAAGCCACATCAAAGATGTCTGACACTGGTGGTATGTTGTGGGGAGCACAAGGCCCTGCTGGGAACTGGGCACCAACCAACAGCAGGACACCACTGTCAGCCATCTTGCCATTGCTGTCACACTCACACACAGTGAAGTACACTCAAAATGAAGGAAGTATGGGCATGCTGGGAAGGGGGGTGGAGGCAATAGCATGATGGGAGTCAAAAGGAAGGAAGCATGGGCATGCTGGGAAGGGGGTGGAGGTAGTAGTGTCAGGCATCTGGCACCCCCTGAGTAGGGGTGGTAGTGGTGGTGGGTATCCAGCCCCCCATGGGTAGAGGTGGTAGTAGTGACAGGCATCTGGCCCCCCCTGAGTAGGGGTGGTAGTGGTGGTGGGCATCCAGCCCCCCATGGGTAGAAGTGGTAGTAGTGACAGGCATCTGGCACCCCCTGAGTAGGGGTGGTAGTGGTGGTGGGCATCTAGCCCCCATGGGTAGAGGTGGTAGTAGTGACAGGCATCTGGCACCCCCTGAGTAGGGGTGGTAGTGGTGGTGGGAATCCAGCCCCCATGGGTAGAAGTGGTAGTAGTGGTAGGCAACTGGCACCCCCTGAGTAGGGGTGGTAGTGGTGGTGGGCATCCAGCCCCCATGGGTAGAGGTGGTAGTAGTGACAGGCATCTGGCACCCCTGAGTAGGGGTGGTAGTGGTGGTGGGCATCCAGCCCCCATGGGTAGAGGTGGTAGTGGTGACAGGCATCCAGCCCCCCATGGGTGGAGATGGTAGTAGTGGTAGGCATCTGGCACCCCCTGAGTAGTGGTGGTAGTGGTGGTGAGCATCCAGGCCCCTATGTGTATATGTGGCATTGGTGATGGCCATCCCGCCCCTATGGTGCTGCTGTTGCTGGTGTAAGTAATTTCTGCATCCCTCTGTGTGTGTGTGATATGTCGGGTACGTGTAGTTTGTTTTTGTGGTTGGTGTCTGACTTACCTTCTGCGCCGTACGCGTCCATGCCTGTTCCGGTAATAGATGTAGAATATTGGTAGGATCGGCACGATGGGATTCATGGTTGGTTCGTCTCGTTCATCTTTCTCTTTGCTTCGCCTCGTCCTCATCGCTGGCGTGTTCGTCTCGTAGCCGTGGATCGTCTTGTGGCGCGAATCGGAGCTTATGTGCGCCTCTCCCGGATGCTTTGACGAGCCGTGCGTAGCGACGGGTTCGGCGCATACGGAAAGCGCATCGTACTTGTCCGGCCGGACGGGGCTGCATTTTTGCTTCCGTGCGACTCGATTCTGCGTTTCCGGATCCGCCTCGGTCGGAGAACAGGACCTGTATTGGGTGAGTACGACTGGGTCGAGATTTGGGCAGTTGTGCGCATCGTACTTGCTCGTTCGGACGTATGTGCGAATCGGTCGGGAAACAGGCATTCGCCTGGCTTTTTTCCCGGCCGAATGGTATTAGGTGCGCCTCCGATCGGAATCGACCCCTTAGTCTGTATCTTTGTAGCTATGCACTACTGATAGTGAACTAAGAATATATTCTCAACCAGCAGATTTCCTTTGGTCTTCCTGATCAGTTGTCTGGTAAGTGTTCCACTAAGGGGTCGATTCCGATTCCGTTTGTAAAGTGAACCGACCGACACGTCCCGGGATAAAGTACCGACCGACACGTCTCGCCGCCGTACGACCCGCGCAGTATGATGGAAAGCCTGTGAATTCCAACCGACTCTCCCGAATATGAACCGGACGACGGAGCCGTACGGAAAAATAGCCTCTGGCCGGAAAAAGCCCTCGAGCAGTACCGTCCGACACGTTCCCGGAACGGAGCCGAGCGACACGTACCCGCGACGTACGAGTTGCAAAGTACGATGCCATACGCGGGAAACAAGAACGACTCGCATGGAGCACAAGCCGCACGACCGACACGCACACGATACAAACACTCAAACCAACGGACTCTGCCCGCGACCGACTCGAACTCCCGCGAGCGAAACGAACGCCCACGACCGAGTCGAATGCCCATTGACCGAGTCGCACACGACATACACAACACAGCATAACAACAGCGTGAAAGGCTCGGAGAAGCCTGTACGACTCACCAGCAGCGTCCGGCACGGTCAGAAGAACATCTCGTACACACACAGAAACAACAGCTGACCAAACACAAAAAAAGGACCAAACAAGCACTGACAACGAAAATATATTAAAAAAATAAAATCAATTAAGAGAGACACACCCACAACTCAACATATTTAAAGGCCACCAATCACTCCCATGAGCCATTGCCATTTCCTGAGAACCTCCACACACACAACTCTGCTGACACACACCATTGCCATCTCACCAACAGCATTCACACACACACACCCACAAACCTCACTTGCACCCTCACACACACACACACCAATCACCACCACCACCACCCCACCATGACCCCAAACCCCCCATCCACCCCACCCTCACCACCAACACCACCCCCCACTACCCCAAACCCCCATCCACTCACCCCTCACCATCACCAACCCACCCCCCACCCCCCACCCCCAACACCACAACCACAACTCCCCATCCACCCCCTCACCACTACCACCACCACCACCACCCCCAACACCAGTACCCCAACCCCCCATCCACCCCACTCACCACTACTACCACCACCACCACCACCACCACCACCCCCCACCCCCAACACCACTACCACAACTCCCCATCCACCCCCTCACCACTACCACCCCCACCACACCCACCCCAACACCACTACCCCAACTCCCACATCCACCCCCTCACCACTACCACCACCACCACCACCCCCCAACACCAGTACCCCAACCCCCATCCACCCCACTCACCACAACCACCACCACCACCACCAACCCACCACCCTCGACACCACCACCACCACCACCATGCCCCCAAGAAGAATCCAAAGTTCACAGATAGTGAGTTGACAGTGTTGGTAGATGAAATCATCAGAGTAGAGCCACATTTGTTTGGCACATTGGTACAGAAGACCCCCATGTCCCAGAAGGCCAAGATGTGGGAGAGAATCGTCAACAAGGTGAACGCACAAGCACCTTGTTTGCGCACAAAGGACGACTGCCAGAACAGGTGGTATGACGTGCGCAGGAGGGTCAAGAAGCTGCTGGAGAAGGACCATAAGCTCAGCAAGCACACCGGCAGCGGCCCCCTGCCAAACCCGTTTACTTCCGGTCCTGGGAGGAGAAGGTGCAGGCCATCTTACCACCGGAGAGCATACATGGTCTGACTGACATCCCAGAGCCTGGTGAGTACACAAATAAGAGACTCAAGATTGTGGGGCCATGTACACATGTCACCGTCAAGGGGACAAGCAAAACAACTTCCGTCAACAAAGCCACAGTAACACAAACAAAGTCATCCCTACAGCCATATGCCTGGCACAGCAACACAACACCTGCTATCTCATACCAACATTGAACTATGTCATCACGTGTACAAACCTAGCAAAAATCAGAGCAACTAAGTGCCACAAAACCCCAACAGACACTGCCACACAGTCTGCCACCACTGTCACACCACCTCACAGGGAACCTGACCCACAGGAAGGAAGCTCGGGGATGTTGGGGAAGTCAGTGTAGCCAAAAGCATGATGGGAGTTGTAGTCACAGCCAATAGTCCCCCTCACAAATGGACCAACAACACCACTTCTAACCATGCGCACCTCACAGGCAGTGGAAATGTACCCTCAAGATGGCTGACACTGGGTCCTGCTGTGGGGAGCACAAGGCCCTGATGGGCTATGTGTACATACCAAATGCAGGACCCTGATGCCTGACATCCTGAAAGTCAACTGCCACTCCCTGCAAGGGAAGCATACACAATAGTGGCCCATCTGGCCATGGAGGGAGAAGCACTGCCAGCTCTGACCATGCCCACCACCATGTGCTGTCACACACCCCTCAACACAAACTCCACACAACTCACCTGGGAGAAGGCATTTACCCACACTTCATGCAAACAACACCCAAGACCCACCATACTGGCTACTGCTGTGTGACGTACAGGGACTGTTGCCACTTGTGTACAACCACCACTACACCACTGACTCACAACCTCAACATCAACCCACACTCACCGACATTGAAGCATGTCTCTGTGTGAATTGCCTGGCCCCTGGGGGAGGAGGAGGTACTGCAATGACACTGAAAACCATTGAGGCAGCTGCAAATCACATCTATCCAGCAAAAACTAACAGCAGCCCTGGGAACACACACTGCCAAACCAAAGAGCAGGGCAAGATGGCTGACACATGGATACAATGTATGAGTAGGCTGCTAGTCACACACACGCATCGACCAACCCAATCACAGTCACACTGCCAGCTATTGCAAATGCACCTTTGCACTCAACTTCCGGGGATGCAGTGTCCCAGGGACCCCCTCTGGCCTGGACAGGTAGGCGCGGATTGTAGTTGACAAGTGCAGAAATACAGACCTACCACAGAGATCCAAACACACAGCAACTCACATACACAGCAGTGACAGGGGACACCTGACTGAATACAATGGACCTACCAACATCCCTCACACTGTAGCATGCTGACATACACTCAAACACCCGTTGTCAGCCACATGAAACACAGACATTGTCCAGTATTGTAGGCATCATCCACACCACACAGCACTCACTGACATGGACACTGGGGACACAAGGACTAACATGGGCTGCACTGGAGCAGGCATGCAAGTCACAGCTGAAGCAACCGAACACACACCTCTGGTCACGACTCTAGTAAAGAAAGACAGCTGCAGCGAACAGTCCATACCACCATGGAGGACATTGACATCACAAAGCATGTGTGCAAACACAAAACTCACACACAACTCCATTAGCAACAGTGACACCATCACCTGTGTGAAATGGGATGTGGACTGGGGACACAGACAACACAGAAGAGAACATCAGAACAACCCGGGCATGCTAGACTGTGACCAGGTTGTGCAGACACACTAATGTGATGCACATTGACTGACACAAACTGGAATCACACATGCCCCAAACAGAGATCCCAAACGAGGTGCCTTTGCAAGGATGCCAGCGTCAAAGCACAAATGTTGACAGGGATGAAACACCTGTGTCAGGCATGTGTCAGCACCAGTGCAGGAATGGCACAGTACAATCCAGCGTGCAATTAAGATGCCAGGCAGGCAGACAGCTAGACTTGACAACCAAAGTGCCTCAGGGTGTCAGGTGAATGCACCACACTAATGGAAATCTCCCGCAGTGACAAAGTAGGATGATGCAATGGACAGGCATGCAACACCAACCACAGTGGCCAATGTCATGTGTATGAACCATTGATGTCCATGAATACATCACTAACATTGTGTCTTCCTTCCAAACACAGGGGCAGATGTGGACTCAACCACAGACGAGGAAGAGTCCCAGTCCCAGGCTCCGGTGGACCCACCTGGCTCCGGTGGCGCACAGTCTCACACCTCGTCGGACGACACCCAAGCTGGCCCCTCCGGTCTCGGCCCTCATGCAGCCCCTCGGCAACATTCACCTGCCCCCCTTGAAACCACCCCTGCAACTGCTGAAACACCGCAAGCCACCCCTGCCAACACGGACAGACCCACCGAACCATCAGACGGCACAGAGTCACAGGGCACCAGGGCACCTGACAACAGCAACAACATCCAAGGTCCCCCTGTGACACCTGTGCGGAACACCACAGGTGCTGGCCGTGTGGCGAGGGGTGGTGGGAGGGGTGGGAGGCCGAGCAGAGGCTCCACTGAGGGTGCGGGTCTGCAGGATGACACCCACCTGGAACGCATCATGGATGCGTACCAGGAGAGCACCGGAGGGTTCAGCCAGGTAGTGGGGATCCTCACGGACATCAAAGAACAGCAGGCTGCCCACCATGCCCGCTTGGACTCCCACATGTCCCGTGTTGAAACACACCTGTCAAATATGGAGTCCAAGTGGGATACCATGGAAGATATAGCAGTGGTGCACCGGGAAATGTTGACCTGCCTCCGCCAGATCAGCACCAACTTGAGCCCACCTCCCTGTGCGACGACTACATCTCGGGCAACAACATCTGCCACTGCCACAGGGAGTGAGGGGGTCTGGTGGAAGCCCCCGTGCACGGCAGCAGCCTGCAGGTGAGGCTCCCCTGAGAAGAAGAAGAGGGGTCGTCCGGTGAGGAACAAGTGAGACGAAGATGCCCATGCACATCCCCCAGGAAACCAACACCTGTTCTGGACAGTGACCTTTGTGTGCAAACCGTTCACCTTGTTGTACGACATCGTACTCCCCCACATGACATGGAGGGTCTGAGTTGGAACAATATGCTTAACGACTGTGGACTGTACTCTAGACATTTCATCTACCAACACTCCTAACTTGTTATCTGTGAACTTTGGATTCTAAAGCCAACGGACAACACTCCCAATCCTGAGCACCATGCCCACTTATGTGCTAATAAATTCACCTAAACACAAGACGTGACTCTGTGGTGATTGAGAGGTTGCCAGTGGCATGTAGATCTGGATGTGCTGAAGAACACTGTGCATGCAAACCTGTACTGTGATGAGTACACTGTCATGTCAGTCAGGCCAATGTGCCACATATGTGGGAGACACACCACCAGGTCTACTTTACACATGCCCACCACGTCCAACCAATTCATTGCCAACATCAATGTTGACAAGCAAGCCTGTGGTATGCACAAACTACACAGCCAACCTGAGTCAGTGGTGACAGGCCCACAAGTGCAGTACGTCAATGTCAGTCTGATGTGTAGGCACAAGCAACACACATCAGAAGGTGCAGCACAGTTTATTGTCAGGCAATTGCCACATGTCCCTTATTACACACATGCAAGCTAGCAACACCTGACAGTGGGCACACGGTCACCAAGTGGATAACTACGGAAGTCCTGGGGTGCCTGGCACATCACTCGTCGGGACACTAACGACTCCATCCTGGCAGTGGAGCATGGGCATCAGGGGTCTCTGTACACCAAACAACAGCCACAGTACCCTGTGAAGGACAGACAGAAACACAATTGTTATCACTGCATGACGCCATACAACTGCAACACACATGGCAAACACAAATCACAGACTACACCACCCCAAAATACTAATCATCACACAACTGGTGGGGAGTACAGGTAAACTGGATGGACACATCACTGCAGGCATCCACACAAGTAGCACACAGCCACACGCAAGGTGCACCACACACACAAAACATGCACACACAACACATTTACAACACATCACTGTATACTCACATTCAGGAGAAGAAGTTGTTGATGAGCTGTGTGCGGACATCCTCCGCAGCCTCATCATCGCTACTGGAATCCTGGCCCAGGCCAGGATCCTCCACAGGTGGCGGGTGTTGGTCATTGTCATCCTGGATGAGGGGCAACTCCCTTCGCACTGCCAGATTGTGCAGCATGCATGCTACGATGATGATCCGGCACACCTTAGCAGGGCATACGGGAGGGCACCTCCTGTCTTGTCTAAACACCTGAAGCGGCTCTTCAGGAGTCCAAATGTTCGCTCTATCACCCTCCTGGTACGACCATGTGCCTGGTTGTAGCGCATCTCGGCTGGTGTCACAGGGTTCCTCAGGGGTGTCAGCAACCATGGCATGTTGGGATATCCAGAGTCACCTACATACAGACACAAGCACATTAGAGGAGTTGGAGAAAAACAGGTAGCACACAATTGGCAGGCACACACAATGAGGAAAAGTCAGTACACACCAACAAGCCAGGCACGTAGATTCTGCAAACGTGACATCAGTCTAGGGACACGACTACTCCTCATCACATAGGCATCATGCGCAGACCCAGGGAAACGGGCACACACATGGGAGATTGTCATGTCCGTCAAACAAACCACCAGAGCATTGATGGAGTGGAAATGCTTGCGGTTCCTGTATGGCAGCTCATGTGCCTGTTGTGGCACCAAAGCCACATGTGTCCCGTCAATGGAGCCTATGACATTTGGCATCCTCCCCAGGGCATAGAAGTCACCCTTTATGTCTGCAAGTCGTTGGGGTGTGGGGAAATAGATGTACAGGTCCAGGAAATGTAACATGGCCTCCAACACATCCCGAAGCACCCGACTGAACATTGTCTGCGACATCCCTCCACCAGAAGACACAGTGTACTGGAAGGTACCCGTCGCAAAGAAATGAAGGGCTGCCATCACCTTCACCTTGGGGGTCAGTGCCGTCGGGTATGGCCGGCCAGGTTGCAGGTGTGGGCCCAACTGCCCTGCCAACTCCTCAATCACTGCCCTGGTGAAACGGTACTTTCTGATGGACTCACGTTCCACCATCGTTGCCAGGTCCGGGAATGGCCTAGGTACATTTGGGGCCCTGCAGTACAGACAGAAACAAAGGATGAAGGCACACCCTCCAGCAATGTCACAAAGCCACAGCAACACAGCCCATCATAAACAAACACATAACACAATGAGCTGAGGTGGTTGCCACAGGTTACAGACACTAATGTCCCATACTTGGCATCAACGCACATTGAAGCCCAAGATGTGCACATGACAGGGCCCCTGTTGTGCCATGACAAAGCAATGGGCCCTAGCACAGTACATCTGCCCTGTTGCCACCTACCACACAAAGCCCACAGTGACTAGTGAGGACAGATATTTTCTCCACATCACAGCTCCCTGTCTGACAGTAACACAGGCATGATGTGACGTATCGTTGACATTACACACAACAAGCATGTTAGCCACAGTCCATGTGCCCTGTCGCCACAAGTGGACATATGTAGGTGTCTGTGCCACCCCCACACAACAACACTGTGCATGTACAAACCAATGTGATGTGTGGATCAGCTCACATTGGATCACTGACAGATCACACCACATGCACACAGATAGTGTATGGACATCACAATGTCGACACTGGTTCACCCTGCGTTGAAGCTACTAACACTGATGAGACAGGGTACATGTGACACGACACACACGCACATCCTGGCTGGGACTGTGTCCATTGCCAATGTCCTGTACTGCATTGCTGCACCCCCCTGTGGCAATGGGCACACCACACATGTATGTGTCCACCAACATCCGGGTCCAGCCTGGGAGTGCTTGTCAACAAGTGGCACACGACCAAACACATCCTGTGCCCCCAGACACACACATAAGAGGCAGCCATACATGACTGGGGACACACTGTGGCACAGGCAGTGGTGCCATTGGTGTGCCCCATAGTCCCTAGCTAGTGACAGAGGATGGCATCTGTCAGGAATTGACAGCAAGGCTGACCGACACGTTCAATGTCCCCAAAACCCAAATAACTTGTTCGGACCGAGCCGTGCGCATGTCAGGGACATACATTACAATGGCGACGGACGCGTGTGACGCGTCGGTCGTGTATGACCGAGCCGCGCGCATGTCAGGGACATACATTACAATGGCGACGGACGCGTGTGACGCGTCGGTCGTGTATGACCGAGCCGCGCGCATGTCAGGGACATACATCACAATGGCGACGGACGCGTGTGACGCGTCGGTCGTGTATGACCGAGCCGCGCGCATGTCAGGGACATACATCACAATGGCGACGGACGCGTGTGACGCGTCGGTCGTGTATGACCGAGCCGCGCACATGTCAGGGACATACATCACAATGGCGACGGACGCGTGTGACGCGTCGGTCGTGTATGACCGACCCGCGCGCATGTCAGGGACATACATCACAATGGCGACGGACGCGTGTGATGCGTCGGTCGTGTATGACCGAGCCGCGCGCATGTCAGGGACATACATCACAATGGCGACAGACGCGTGTGACGCGTCGGTCGTGTATGACCGAGCCGCGCGCATGTCAGGGACATACATTACAATGGCGACGGACGCGTGTGACGCGTCGGTCGTGTATGACCGAGCCGCGCGCATGTCAGGGACATACATTACAATGGCGACGGACGCGTGTGTCGCGTCCGTCGTGTATGGCCGAGCCGCGCGCACGTCTTGCCCATTGAATCTGATGGAGACGGGTGTGTGTTGCCATTCAAAATCCGCGTAGTACAGTCATTTGCCGGGCCCTGCACCCTCATTGGCCATGAGCTGTCATGGTGATGGACGCGGATCTGAAATTTGAACGAGACGTGTGCAGGAAATTCAGTTGGAGTCGTACAACATTGTTGCAATTGCCAGTGTGTCATGGAGGTGATGTTTTAAATGATGCTGAAGGCGTGTACGAGTCGTGCTATCCCATGGATTGGCCAAATTCATAGGATGCAAGCTTTTTGGACCTACCCCTTTGTACCCCAGGGCAGACATGCCTCCACAGCACAGATATAAGGCTGCCTGGCCCCCAGAGAACCCACTTGCCTGCACCACATGCTACTGGAGCACATCAAGATCATCACTGCTGCTGTCTCTGCTTCCTCTGGCTTCAATGATGGCACGTACTGTGGAGAGGGCCCCAGCCTTCAGTGAGGAGGAGAACCAGGCCCTGCTGGACGGGCTCCTGCTGCAGTACACCAAGCTCTATGGGAAACCAGGGGAGCAGGTGAGTGTGCTGTCCACTGCTTTGCTAATTGTGCTACTGGTCTGACCAGCAGCAGCATTAGTGTGTACACCAGTGGCTTGGTTACCCACTGACTACTGCTCTTGCCACAAATGGGGCACCCACATGTACTGCACAGTTGCAGTGCAGTGCAAGGTGTATTGTCACTAGGTCCCCTTCCCAGGCCATGTCTCAAAGCTGTGAGTGCTGGACACCGGTCCCTCAACCATAGTTGCACCACCTGTGTACCTCATTAGCCTTGCTGATGCCCACATGTGTGACTGCCTGTGTGTTGCACTAATATGTTGCCAGTGTAGTAATGTCCTCTGCACTTTGTCATCCTCACAGGTTGCTGCCCAGAAGAAGCATGATATCTGGAGGAGCATCGTCCGGGCAGTGAGATCCGTGGGGGTCTACAGGCGCAGGATCCGCAACTGCCAGAAGAGGTGGCAGGACCTTCGGGGCTGGACCCGGAGGATCGCACGGGTCCAGCTGAAGCTGTCGCCTCCACGCAGGAGGGGCGGACACCGGACCCTGACCCCCACATGCTCCGGATCCTGGCGGTGGTCTTCCCGGACCTGGATGGGCAGCTGAAGGCCAGACAGCAGCAAGGAGGGGGTGAGTACATGACTGCACTGTGTGCTGTGTCTGACATGCTATGTGCCCCCTCTGGCCTGGTAACACCTCAACAGTACATTGTTCAGTTAGTCCAGGACCCATGTCCCTCTCTGGTGACTTGCCCCCTTCTCATCTGTTTGCCAGGTGTTGCTGTTTATTGTCTGGGCATAGTGTCACGTGGGAACTGTGCCCTTACATGTGAAGGTGCATGGGATGTGGGCCAGCATTGCTTCAGGGGACTCAGTGTTGTGCTTCAAGGGTGGGACCATTGTACAGTACATGCCAGGGTCCTGGTATTTATCTGCATGTACTCCTGTCATGTGGCCAATTGACAGCTCGGGCTCACCACATGTGCCTGGGGCATTCGGCACACACCCATGCTGCTGGTTGGGTAAACTGTTGGGGCCTCTGGAGCATGTACCTCAAGTGTGTCACATATGCACAGCCACCTGCCTACTGTCCATGGCTATCACCTGTTCCACGTGGAGCAGGACAGTCATGGCTAGTCCAGGGCATGCTACAGTCTGTACTCCCACTCCCGTGTCTCGGTTGGCACTTTGTGCCAGGTGAACTGTTCCCTCAGGTGTCTGCCCCTGTGTCATTGTGCTGTGGCACCGTTGTCAGGCCCACTGGTGTGTACATGGGTTTGGGGTCAGCATGCAATCTGAGATGTGCCAATGTGAGACAATACCTCTGTGACATGTATGGATGTGATGACTTGACCGTGCACAATGGTGCCTGCAACCGGGTAGTTCCAGCAGCTGGGTGTCATTCACAGCAGAGTGCGAGTTGCTCAGCTTCAGATTGCCCTGTCCCATGTCTCTCATGCGTCCAATGGATCTGGGGTGGGCACATCAGAATCCAGACGCTGTTGTTACTGTGGATGGTCATGTGTAGTTGTCAGCTACAGAGTTTGCAGGCCCCATGTCTTGGGAATGTGACACAGTGGTGACAGTTGTTGTAGGGCTGCCCTGCCCCCTGTGACTGGAGACTGTGATGTATGATCTCACAGGCATGGCTGAGCCATGGGACTACACTACCTAGGGGTGATCCAGCAGGAGTGTGTCATGTGCAACATGCACTCCATTGTGCCAAGGTATGCAGGACTTGCGGGGATCAGGATGTCTGGTGCATGTACTCAGCCCCAGTCTCTCAGATGCAACACTGGCCATCCCTACGTCCAGGCAAATGTACAGGTCCATTGTCAGCAGATGTGATGTGTGCATGTTGACAGACCACTACGTATTTTCAGGTCTTGTCAAGTGATGGGTAGGTGGTGCATGTGTCTGCAGTGGGGTGTAGGGATCCTACATGCACAAGACAGATGGGTGCAAGGGCAGGAGGGATGTGAATGCCATGCTCGACTCTCAGACTAACCATTGGCCTATGCAAATCTGTGTGAGCACTCCTAGCAAAGTTCAACTGATTGATGCCCGCACTTGGCCACTGATGTGCTGTACTTTCTGTGGTGTGTGTGGTCAGTGCAGATGACTAATGTGTTTTCATTCTATTTTCCCTGTGCAGATACAGACACGGACACAGAGGGAGACCGCTCCACGGACCAGGGGGAGCCAGAGAGCCAGACTGGGTCGGAATTTGAGGAGTCGGAGGGACCCAGTGGCACGGAGGGCGAGGGGAGTGAGTCTGTGGGCTCCTCGGCAAACACCACCGCAGCTGAGGACCACAGCAGCAGTGACGGGGACTTCCTTGTGGAGGCAGGTGGCAGCAGCCACCATCCAACACCTGTTGAGGTTGTCCCCGCCCCCACCATCACTGCCCTCCCCATGGCTCCCACATCTAAGGTCCGTGGAGGCGCCCGTGTTCATGGGCATGTCTCCTTCCAGTCAGGCACCGCACCCCCTACCCCTGTGTCCCCTGCAGCCCTGAGTGAGGAGTCTGTCGACCTGCTGTGGCAGATCCATGTGGGGCAGTCATCCATGCTGCGTGTCTTCCATGTGCACACGGGTCTGTTGAACCAGCTGGTGTCGTACATGGAGGGCATGTCATCATCCATGTCTGCCCTACAGAGGACCAGTCAGGGCATGGCCTCCTCACTGACGGCAGCAGTGTCCCTCCTCCAGCAGTCCCTCCCCCCTCCTTCCCCTGCCCCATCCCCTACTCCCAGCACCCTACCTGTCCAACTCACACACACACCTGCACCATCATTGCACACAACAGACCCAGGCACTACACACACCCCCAAGCCAAAGTCTAAACATGCACGCACGCATACTCAGGGGACTGAAAATACACTCACCGGGGATGGGTCAGACACACACACACATGCATCCACAGGCACTCCGCAGTCCTCCGATGCCTCACCCTCCACAGCCCCTTCCACGGCCCCTTCCACTGCCTCAACTGCATCCCCAGCTGCAAAGAGGCTCTTCCTGGTCGACCTCGGACTCTTCCCCACTGATCCATCCACACCAGCACACAAGGGGAAGAGGGGGTCCGGCCACACAGAGGGGGTGTCCCTCGCCCCCAGACACCCTCCCCCAGGTGCAGGCAGGCTGAGACACCACGCCGCAGGTCCCCCGCACACGGAAGAGCAAGACCCCACCACCGGCCCAACACTCCACCAGACAGTCTCCACCCGCCATCCCCCAGGCTCCCACTCCACAGGTCCCACCACCACACCCTGCCCCAGGTTCACCCACCCACCGCTACTGCATCCCCAAGATGCTCAGGCCTTCCCCACCTGCCTCTTGCTCTTCCAGCACCCCACACCCCACTCAGCCTGTGTGTGGCACTGCTGTGGAGGGCGTGCCCTCCCCCTCCGTCCTGCCCACATCACCGGATCCACTTCCTGCTCTCCTGTGGATGGGCACTGCAGTGGAGTCTCTGCCCTCCCGGTCTGACTTGGGCACTGCAGTGGGTTCCGTGTCCACTCCCTCTGACCTGCCCACTGCAGTTGTGCCGGCACCCACTGCTCCTGACTTGTGCCCCCCAGTTGTGCCGGCACCCACTGATCCTGACTTGTGCCCCCCAGTTGTGCCGGCACCCACTGATCCTGACTTGTGCCCCCCAGTCGTGCCGGCACCCACCCTGTCAGACTCCTCCGCTGCAGCTGCCGCTCCTGCACCCACCAGCCCTTCCCTGCCTGTTCTGTAGACCCATGATCCTGTACCTGCGGTGCCTGGCTGGCCTCTATGTATGCCCCTCCCAGGGGTATGTCCCCTTCCGTTGGCAGTGCAGGCATGCCAAATGTGGCATTTGGACACTTGACCCTGTTGGGTCTGTTTATGGACTGGCCATAGGCCTTCATGTTTTTCTTCTTGATTTTCCATTTCACAAATAACTCGGCTGAATAAAAGCTCCTTTTTGTTCACTAGTGGTTTTGCTTCAGATGTACATGATGTTGTTGATACTTGACATGCCCTTGCTCCAGTGATGGTGTATTCCATGGCTGGGAAATGTAGTGTCACTGTGCTGGAGTCCATGTGGCCCATGGGGGTATGTCCTGTTGGGGTGTGTATCCATGTCATCCTTTGCAGCAATCCGACGGGGTCATGATTATGGTCTTTGGAAATGTGTTATCTATCTTTTGTTAGCAATGTCTCATCAGAGTCTTACACACATGCACACCTGTTGGCCTTAGCATGGTTCAATTGGCCCATTTCACTGACTGTGTGGCCATCTCCAATGGACATGCAAGTGTATGCATCTATGTGGATGGACTCATCTGTGTCCTCAGTGCTACTTCATCTACATGTGTGTTGACTCTGTGCAGTTGACTCAGGGGACCCTCCCGTGCCCAGGCTGCTGTTACCAGGGCCACCAATGTGTGGTATATGTTAGCTGTGTGACAAAGTATACTGCTGACATGCTGGTGGCCTGCATGGACAACATATGGCACAGCTTTCCTTCCACAGGAGTGGAGTCCCCTCATGTCACTGTGCTGATGGGGGTTGAGACCCCATTGGCACAGTGCTCTACATATGCTGCATGTGTGATCCCCACACTTACCTTCATGTCACTGTGCTGATGGGGGTTGAGACCCCATTGGCACAGTGCTCTACATATGCTGCATGTGTGATCCCCACACTTACCTTCATGTCACTGTGCTGATGGGGGTTGAGACCCCATTGGCACAGTGCTCTACATATGCTGCATGTGTGATCCCCACACTTACCTTCATGTCACTGTGCTGATGGGGGTTGAGACCCCATTGGCACAGTGCTCTACATATGCTGCATGTGTGATCCCCACACTTACCTTCATGTCACTGTGCTGATGGGGGTTGAGACCCCATTGGCACAGTGCTCTACATATGCTGCATGTGTGATCCCCACACTCACCTTCATGTCACTGTGCTGATGGGGGTTGAGACCCCATTGGCACAGTGCTCTACATATGCTGCATGTGTGATCCCCACACTCACCTTCATGTCACTGTGCTGATGGGGGTTGAGACCCCATTGGCACAGTGCTCTACATATGCTGCATGTGTGATCCCCACACTCACCTTCATGTCACTGTGCTGATGGGGGTTGAGACCCCATTAGCACAGTGCTCTACATATGCTGCTGTTTAGTACCACACAGTTACCTTTTGTACACTCAAGTGATGGGTGTTGAGGACATTACTGCAGTGCTCATGTGAGGCTTGGCTTGTGTTAGCCACACTATGGTATTGCAGACACGTGTTGTGAGTTACATTGTGTGTACATGGTCATGTTCACTGTGGTGGGTATTGTACACAGACTACATGTTGTGGTCATGAGGTTGTTGTGGATATCCTTTGGTTTGTAGTCCTTATGTTGGGGTATGGGGTATGTGTTACACATCACCCATCCTATGTGTGTGGGCATTGGTAGTGGTACTCACACAGTTCACTATTGGTGGTGGTGACAGGCAAGAGGCCCCCTATGGGTGGGGGTGTGAGTAGTCCCAGCCAAGAGGCCCACTATGGGTGGGGGTGGGAGTGGTGACAGGCAAGAGGCCCCCTATGGGTGGGGATGTGAGTAGTCCCAGGCAAGAGGCCCCTTATGGGTGGGGGTGGAAGTGGTGACAGGCAAGAGGCCCCCTATGGGTGGGGGTGTGAGTAGTCCCAGCAAAGAGGCCTATGGGTGGGGGTGGGAGTGGTGACAGGCAAGAGGCCCCCTATGGGTGGGGGTGTGAGTAGTCCCAGGCAAGAGGCCCCCTATGGGTGGGGGTGGAAGTGTTGACAGGCAAGAGGCCCCCTATGGGTGGGGGTGTGAGTAGTCCCAGCAAAGAGGCCCCCTATGGGTGGGGGTGGAAGTGGTGACAGGCAAGAGGCCCCCTATGGGTGGGGGTGTGAGTAGTCCCAGCCAAGAGGCCCACTATGGGTGGGGGTGGAAGTGGTGACAGGCAAGAGGCCCCCTATGGGTGGGGGTGTGAGTAGTCCCAGCAAAGAGGCCCCCTATGGGTGGGGGTGGAAGTGGTGACAGGCAAGAGGCCCCCTATGGGTGGGGGTGTGAGTAGTCCCAGCCAAGAGGCCCACTATGGGTGGGGGTGGGAGTGGTGACAGGCAAGAGGCCCCCTATGGGTGGGGGTGATGGGCAAGGGGGGCCTGGGTGTTTGTCACAGGTTTACTGGTACGTGTCGGCTGTTTGTTTGGGGGGGTGTCTCTTACCGTCTCCGTCGTTGGCGTCTGTTCCGGATCAGTCCATGGATGTAGAGGATCGGTATGGCCTGTGCGATGGGATTCATGTCGACACCGTCTCGTCTGCACTGGTCGTTGGTTCGTTTCGTCCCAGTTGCAGGCTTGTACGTCTCGTGTCCGGGGATCGTGTTGTGGCGCGAATCGTTCCTTTCATGCAGCTTTTCCGGATGCTGTGACGTGCCGTACGTGTCGACTCGCTCGGCGCATAGGAAGTGCGCATCGTACTTGTCCGGCCGGAAACAGCTCTGACCTAGCCCCCGTGCGAGTCGATTCTGCGTTTACGGGACCGGGTCGTAGGGTGAATTGAGTATTTATTTGGCGAGTTCGTGTCGGTCGAGTTTTCAGCACATGCACGCATCGTACTTGATCGGCAGGACTGACCGGCTCCCGGGATGGGTCGGTCGGGAGGTAAGCGTCCGGACGGCTCTTTTTGAGCTGTCCGACCCGAATCGGAATCGGCCCCTAAGTGATGCTTTACAGTGATTCCATTCTAAGAACATTGATTCTATTGCTGAATTATTAGAAAATAATTTGTGATAGGAAAACCTGGGTATTTTTCTATTGTTTGGGCCAAATAAAACATTTCTATTTACTGTGCATGTATTGGAGGCAGGAACAGCCTATATGTTTAATAATATCTAAATTCAAATTCAAATTTCAAATTCTTTATTCAGCCAAATAAAAATAGATCTTAAAAGCACATAATATCAAATACAAATCCATAGTGTAACAATAGTGTAAATTCAGATTTAAATTAATTTAAAAGCAATTAAAAGTGTGATAACATCAGTGCGCTTTAGGTCTCCCAGTTCACCGTATAACCAGATTAAAAAGACACAAACACAGACACAAATACGTAATTATCAAGCAATCAAGAAAGGACCACAAAGACCTCAAATAGGGTCTGCCATGTGCTCCTAGCTAATACTAAAAATAAAAGAGAAAACACCTCAACCTAATGCCATCTAACAAAAGGGGAGGGAGTTCAGTGCAAGAAAGTTAGCCAACCATAGTTTTTCTGGCTCGAATGGCTGCTTTCAGAAAAGCACACACAAAGTATGAAGTTTCGTATGAGCTTAAAAACTGTAAGTGGAGCAGGGCTACTCTACACTGTCAAAAACCTAGCTGGAGTAACAATGGCTGGATAAAGTGCTTATGTGCTAGACAGTACATTTTGCAAAAAAACATAAAGTGCAAAAGTGATTGTGCAGATTGATTATCACAGGGGCAGATCAAGTCTGTGTTATCAGAAGAGTCAGGGAGATTTTTAAAAAAACAATAACCAATAAATGGAACCTGCCCTGAAATGGAAAGGAAGAGATCCCTCCCATCTTGTGAAGTCCAAAGACAGATACACAGGAGGTAAGCCTGGTAATAATGATCGGTAGTAAGTCGAAAATAAAGATTTTACCAACTCGGTTTTCGTTTTTAGGTCTTCACTATGCTCCATGTATGCTGCTTTCACCACTGTCATTCCAGTTTTAGGAAAGCTGTTAGGTTCAGAAAACCAGGCAGATAGACCCAGGGTTCCTAAGATGTTCCGAATGTAACTTAGCCATGGGATAAAGAGGGCCTTTTCGTGAACAAGACAGTTGAGTATAATATCCCTACATAGTTTTGCTGTTGGGTTCGTCCAAACACTGATCCACAGCAGGAGTGACGCCACACGTTCTTTGTCCAATATATATGCCTGATTTAGTTACGAATGTATAATAAAGCTGGAAGTAGTAGGTGGTAAACTCAGCAGCCGCCGAAGAAAGTGGTTTTCCTCGGACTGAAGGCCAATGCACTTGTTAAAACCCCAGACACCCGCACCATATTTGGCTGCCCTAATGCACTAAGAATTATTAACTTTCAAAGGAGGAAGAACAGTCCCTCTAGAGTCTGCTCTTAACAGATTGCAGACAGTCCCTGCAGTTCTACAAAGCTTTAGGCTGGCCTGCACCAGGTGGGGGTTCTAAGACCCTGATGAGCTAAAAGTTAAACCTAGGTAGCAGAAGTTGTCCACAGGCATTAAATCTTGCCCATTGAGGCTGATTTTATTCAGCCTTATTTTCCCTGGTCCACAGGACATGATGTGCAACTTTGTGTAATTGGTTTTCAGATGCAGATTTGACATGAAAGAGGCGAAGAGCTCTACCTGGTGCCTCAGTGCATTCAGAGTAAGGGAAAACAGCACTGCATCGTCAGCGAAGAGTAGCGCAGGGATTGGAGATCCTGCTCTTCTAGGAATATCTGAAGGGCAGGAAGTTAAATGGGCTGTTAGTCCATTTATATATAAAATGAATAATAGAGGGGCCAATATGCATCCCTGCTGCACTCTGTTCCTCAGGAGGAAAACAGCAGAAAGCTCCTCATAGGAATATAGGTGCACTCTAGCTGAGAGATCTAGGTGTTATGAGAATAAAATAATAATCAGTGAGGGTTCCACTCCTTGATCCATCAACATTGTCCATAGCTTGGTTTTCTCCACTGAATCAAAGGCAGTGGACAGATCCATAAAGGCAAGGTAGATGGGGGATTGCCTGGCATTGGTGTACTTATAAATTGTCAAGGTCAGGTTCAAACACTGTTCATTTGTGCCTAGGTTTGAGCGGAAGCCAAATTGGAAAGGGGAAAGAATACCCTTGCCCGCCGCCCAGTTTACTAAACGGTCGTAGATGACTCTGCCGATAATTTTGATCGTGCTATCAATAAGTGATATGGGGGGGTAACACTTTGGGGACAAGCGATCACCCTTTTTAAATATCGGCACAACTGTTGCGGTAGCCCAGGAAGGGGGAATATGTGTATTTAAACAGGAATTCAATGTATTAGTAATAAGGGGGCCGCAAATCTTAGGCATGGATTTCACCAGATCCATAGGTACCCCGTATGGGCCTGGTGCTTTCCCTCTCTTACTATGATGGATGGCCAATTCTACTTTGTAGAAAGGTAGGATCCTTCTGCATGGTTACCCCCACTTTTTGCCTGGTGTTATGCTGTTTCTGACTAGTCTGACTGGGATTCTGCTAATCAGGACCCCAGTCTCTCTGCTTTGTCCCCTAAATTGTTACGGTAAGTACTTAGGTACATCCCAGATTGGATACTGGGGTACCCTTATAAGTCACTAGTATATGGTACTAAGGTACCCAAGGCATAGGTACTCCAGAGGTCCCCCATAGGCTGAAGCATGTATTATGCCACCTATGGGAGACCATTCAAACAATCTCTACAGGCCTGCCATTGCAGCCTGTGTAAGCTGGTGCTAGCACCACTTACAAAAGATATAGGTTTCCCTATATCTAAGGTCACTGCACTTAAAACCTATAAGTCACCCCTACAGCAGGCCTTTTCAAACCTGAAGGCAGGGTGCTTGGTTCTTAGTGTTATGGTGCCCCTGCATGAGCAGGACACCCCTACAACCTTCGGAGTCCATTCTCCCGGGTTGTAAGTGAGCCAGCCATATAAGATATAGAGGGGCACTGCGTCATTATGTTATGTTATGTTAAAAGATTTTTAAAGAGTACGATTACCACAAGGTGTCTTGGCGCTGACTGAAAGGGCAAGTGAGTGATGATTAGAGGTTAAATAGCCAGGTCTTTATCTCCTTCCTGAATGATGTTAGTGAAGGAATTGCTCTGAGATGAGGTGGGAGACTGTTTCAAAGTGTGATCGTATTGAGAACTATACCTCTACCACCCCATTGCATCTTCTTAAATTTAGGGACAACTAATAGGTTGGCATTGGCCGATCTGAGTTCTCTGTTGGGCTTATATCTCATAAAAGCTGAACTAAGAAAGTCTGGTCCTGAATTATGCATTCCTTTGTGGGCTAAGCAGAGGGCTTTAAATTTAGACCGACTGCCCATGGGAAGCCAATGAAGCTTGCGAAGTCCCTGCGAGATGGAGTGGAATTTTGGAAGTTTAAGAATCTGTCTCGCAGCGGCATTCTGGACTAGTTGTAGTCAACTCAAGTGTTTTTCTAAAGTGGTTAGAGACTATTGCAGTAGTCCAGCCTAGGAAGTACTAGAAGAGTTATTAAAGTTTTCCTGTGGCTATCCGGAATAAAAGGAAGAATTTTTCCTATCATTTTTAAGATATAGTAGGCTGATGACGTGACAGCTGATATTTGCGCACTCATATTAAGGTTGTAATCAATAATAACTCCCAAATTCTTCGCTTTAGTGATGGGAGAAGGAGGCTGAGGCAAATTTTCAGGCCACCAGTTGGTGGACCAGGCTGGAGAGGGGTTACCGAACATAATGATCTCGGTTTTGCCTGAATTAAGTTTCAGGCAATGCCCACTCATCCAACCGCTGACTGCCTTAATGCAATTACAGCATCTTAAGGGGCCCGACGAGTCGTTATTGGCTGCTGCAATTATCAACTGAGTGTCATCTGCATAAGATGTTACCTCCAAGTTGAAGCTTCTAATGAGAGGGGCCAGTTTCGCTACATAAACATTAAAAAGAGTGGGGCTCAAAGACGACCCCTGAGGGTCTCCACATGGCAGTGAGAAAGGTGAAGAATTAAATTTCCCCAAAGCTTCTGTTTGTGATCTGTCACTGAGAGACGAGGAGAGAAGATCGAGCGCGACCCCCTTCACCCCTATTTCCTTTAGACAGCCAATGAGAGTAGTATGATCAACAGTGTCAAAGGCAGCAGATAGGTCCAGTAAAATCATAACTGCAGAACCTCCACTATCTACTGCCTTCCTCACTTCTTCCGATGCCTTGACTAAGGTGGTTTCTGTACTATGCCCTGGTCGAAAGCCATACTGAGAGGTGTCTAGGAGCTGATTGTCTAAAATGTATTTAGATAACTCCAAATTCATTTCTTCTCACAGATTTTTGCAGGAAGAGGTAAACGAGCAATAGGACGATAGTTAGAAGTGTCATTAATATTTAAGTTGGACCTTTTTAAAAGTGGGAGGATAGAAGCCTGTTTCCAGACCGAAGGAAAGGTCCTAGTAGCGAACATGATATTAAAAGTCTGAGCTAGGTTTCTCGCGATAATGTCAGGAACCAACTTCAAGATCTTTACCGGGCAGGGGTCATAAGGGGAACTCACTTGTTCTGGTGTAGTGGCAGAAAAGTGGGTAAGTGAACAGTCAACTAGATTGTTCCCTTTACGGGATAGCAAGGGATGAGGGTCTCCACTATCAAAGTCATGAAAAATCCCATTGACTTTCTCTTTGAAGGCATCAGAAAAGGATTGACTATCAGAAGGATTGGTCTTATTCGAGATAGTCATGAGTCTCTGAACAACTTGGAAAAGTTCTTTCGACGAATTAGAGGCCCTATCAATTACTTGGGCAAAATAGCTACTCTTTTCCTTCTTGATGAGCTCTTTGTAAGTGGTTAATGCCCTCTTGCATGCCTGTCTCATCTGGTCATCGTCATTTTTCCTCCAGATCCTTTCTTGCCTTCTACAGGCTTGTTTTTCAAGCCTCAAGGCTTCTGAGAACCAAGGAGCCTTAGATTTCTTCCTGAATGAGAGCTGATTTTTGGTGGGTGCCAGCTCCCTGAAGGTGTCCGACAACCAGTCCGCATAACACGATGCATCCAACTCGGCCTCGGCAAGTGGGGGGGAATAGTGCTCAGCTAGGGACAGTTCTAAGGTGACCGGGTCTACACCAGTCTTTGTAACTAATGGTAACCGGCATGTTCTGCAGATGCGCCCGATCTCTGAGTCTTTCCGTAGAGAACATGATAACCGAGTGATCTGAACAAATCACAGGAAAGATGTTCAAGATTTTTAAAGAAGGATTATTGGAGAAGAGGCCATCCAGTGTATGTCCTGCTGAGTGCGTAGGCTCCTTGACTAACTGTTCAAGTCCTAATGATTCTGCAATATCTAGAAGATTAGCTGTATGCTTATCTTCTGGGTCCTCCAGGTGGAAGTTAAAATCTCTGAGAATGGTGAAATGTTTTGAGAGGATACTATTTTCTGCTAATACTTGAAATGTTTGAGAGAGTGCATTTTTGTTGCTTCCAGGAGGTCGATATAGAAGAATCACAAAGAAAAAGACTTGGCTGTCCCTAGCAATTTTAAACAAGGCTGCCTCATGGGCTTCAGTGCTCACATCAGTGCAGATAGTAGAGAATTCATAGCGATAGATTAAAGCCAGACCACGACCCCTTTTAACCAGTCTATCCTGCTTAAAGAGAGCATAGCCCTTAGGGACAGCAATTACAAAATCAGGACTGCAAGCACTGTCTCCCCAGGTCTCAGTGATAAACAAGCAATCCAGTCTTAATGTTTCAATCAGCCCTGCGATCTCGATTTTATGTTTTGGAAGAGGCCGGGCATTAACTAAGGCACATTTGAATCTCTTAGATTTATCTATGTTGCCCGCCTTTCCTAAAGGGCCTATGGAAGGGTTTGGGTCATTACTCGATGACCATCTCGAAACCGGCTGTAATGAACCCTGTCATGTTTGGTATCAAACATGTTGGAATCATACCACCACACTGTAACTGGTGTGTGAGGTATGAATCCAAGCACTGTCCAAGCACTGTAAAGGCCCTCCGTTAGGCCCTCAGTGCTCCCAGAACCAGTCTTCTAGACCCGGACAGCACAACATGGCTGCTGCCGAGCAAAGACACGATTCTGCGCTCATGCTGCTGAGCCAAGCTCAAGCAGGGGAAGGCAGAACAATAGGCATCCTGTCACAGGGAGGTGTGACCACCTCCCAGACAGGGTTTAGTGTATTGGGGCAGGGTGGGAGAGCTTGCCAGCGCCACATAGTCTGTGTGCAGGGCACATTTGGTGCCCTCCATGCATAGTCCAGCTCAAACCAGTTCAGGGAGCTGTTGGCTCCCGCTCTGGCCCAAAATTGGACAAAGGACAGGGGAGCATCCTCCCCCTTGTCCAGCCCCTCAGGGAGGGACCCCTGTATCATCCCAACCCTTTCCTTAGGGTATTTAAGGGCTTACCTGTGGGTGGGTCCCTAGATTCATCGTGGGACACAATACAATTCAGACACCACTCCAACTTCGACCATCTGGGCACTCTGGACTTCGCTGGACTTCGCTCTGGGTTTCAAGGCTGCAACTGGGAAGACTCCTGCTGCTCAAGATCTCTTCTCCATGCTCATCTGCTGCAATGTCCATGCCTGTGCTCCATACAGGAACCCGTCCAGGGCCTGTGTGCATCCAATACACCTGAAGGAATCTCCCTTGAAGTGAAGGAGTCACTTCCCTGTATCTGCAGGCACCGCAACCAAGCTGATCAGTCTGCTGATCCTGGGCTCCTACGGACTCTGAAAGGCTCAGTAACACAGGTGGTGGTTCTGCACATCCCTTGAGGCCTGCCCTGTCATCTCACTAAGTTTGAGGCCAGTATCCTTTGTCGAGGCCGCAGGAACCAAACCCCTGTGCACTGCGTTGACTTGCAGTTGCAAAGGCTTGTTGGCTTCCTTCCACCAAGATCTTTGGGCTCCAAGTAGCCCCAACCTCAAGCATCCCCAGTGACCAAGAACTTTGTCCTCACCACATCACTTGTAACATGGGCCTGCTTCTTTGGTGAGCTGCTTGAGGTCCTCTTGCGACTCCAGTGCCTCTGGCCTGTGGGTCCTATTGAGGGTCACTTCTGAATTCTTTGAGCTCCCCTGATTGCTCAGGACCTGCCCTGACTCCCCTGTTTGTGGTGAGTCTCCTGAACCTTGCTGGTCCCGACATTGCACCTTCTTCAACTTCCATGTTGGTTGCAGTTGCCAAGGCTTTTTGGTGCTCCCGCCGGACACCGACCCCTCAACTCTCGACATCCGACGTGGGACAACACGTGAATGGCTCCTGGCCTTCCACAGCATCACCTGGTCCACACAGCTGCAGTTTCAAGGCCACCATCAGCTCTCCTGCAACACCCGACATCGGTGGGCATTCGTCTTCTGTGCCTCCTGGTCACGCCTGAGTGGCATAGACTCTGTTCCCTCTGCTTGCAGGTTCTTCACATTGTGAATCCACCTTTGGGTTCCACCGGACACTTTCACCTCCTCCAGCGGTGGCATCTTTCTGAAGTCCTCCAGTGGGTTCGACAGCAGTTTCCGACATCACTTCACACCTATGCGCCCGGCTTCCCTGGTGCAGGTAACCTGGTTCCTAGGATATCCATGGGTGGGGTGGCTCTCCAACATCTTGTGCTCCACGGGGTTTCTTCAGGGTCCACTGGGAAGGGTCCTCTTTCTTTAAAATTGCAACCGTGACTTACACGTTGATATGTATGGAGAATGCGGTTGGGTTCCTACACTGCACACGACCTCTGTGGGGCTCCTAGATACTCACCTTGGGTGGTTCCTTGGGTCCCCAACACTTCTACGTCCTCTGAGTATTGTTTCGACTCAAGTCGTGGTTCGCATACCACGATTTTAGTATATATTTTGGTCTCCCCCTGGGGACCACTGTGTATTCTGTGCTACTTACCTGTTTCTATTGCAAAGTATTGTGTGTATTGTGTATAACTCCGGCTAGTAGATATCTAAATGTGTTAGTGAGTGTCTTATAATAAATACATATTTTTATAAATACACTGTATGGTTCTTTTTCACTTAATCTACACCAATAAGATAGTGTTCTGGTAAAACAAGCTGCTTTACACTCCTTCTGGACTAAGCCTGAAGAATGCTCTCCACAGCTACCACTTAGAGAGCTTTCTAAGGTTGTCTAAGACCACTAAAATCACCATAAGGGTTGTCTGGATCAGTGCAAGGTGTCCACTTACATAAGTGTACATCATATACTGAGCCAGCCTCTCTAATACTTCCTGCAGCATTATTAACAGAAGTGGGAGTTCTGTCATCCATTACGTAGATTGAATAGCATACTAGGATCTTCCGCAATAGAGTAAATGGAAACAAAATGAGTGACCCACTCTGAGCCTAAAATGTTATTTTGCAGGGGAGGGTTAATAGGGGGGTTTCTAGATTTAAGTGATTTCACTAAATCGCAAAAGGACTTACTGTCCTTCTCGAGAGCTGCAATTTCTAGCAGCTCCCAGTCCCGTTTATGAAGTTCCCTCTTCCTGTTTGAAAGCACAAATTTATACTCTCTCAGTTCCAAAGAGATCTTGCTCCTGTACCTAGGCCGCGCATTTAAGGCCTTCCTCAGCTTTCGATTTACCTTTGAGCAGGTCTCATCAAACCATCTGGGGTCCCTATTGCTCAGGTGGATTGGCTTGAGCATAGACTCTCTAATGGTCTCTGTTAGTCTTTGATAATGCATGACCACCATCTCTTGCCCGGTCTCAGCAAAACAGTTAAGAAATACTCCTAAATGAGTTTTGAGAAGGATTGATAGGGCTTCTAAGGGCTTTTTCAGGCGCCAGACTAGTCTTAAGCCATCCAAAGAGTGTTGTGTAATGGATATTAGATTACCATTACAAACAAGTCCCTAACTCCGTAAAAGCATAGAGGAGCATAGGGCGTTGTGATCTCCCCACTCTGTTGGGAGGATCTCCCCTTTATAAAACCAGGGCATAAAGCTTGAGCTTAGAAACATATATTCGATTATAGAAGCCCTCCCTTGCCCTTTAAAAGTCTGGACTGTGTGGTTTACATCTCCTAAAGTCTCAATTAAATCAACCAATCCAAAGGCATTAAGGTACTTATAGAGCTGTGCCCCCCTTGCATCCTGAGTGGTTACATATTAATCTATGCAAGTATCTTGGGACCGTGATCCTCTGCTAAACTTTGCATTAAAATCACCACAAATAAAAAAGTAAGATTGAGCGTGTCTATTTTCAATCTTAGTTTGCATGTCGGATAAAAAATTGAACAAACTGATAAAGTGTATGCAAGTGGCGTTAACAAAATCATTGTTATAAAAATTTATGAAATAAAAAACTATGTTTGTCTTTGGAATACGAATTGCTATCGCTAAAAAAGTCGGTGACCCAGAATTGACCTTCAATACCTCCCCGTTAGGACTTAGGACCAGCCCTCCCATAGCCCGGCCCGAGTTGAAGAGATGGTATCGCAGGAATAACAGGCATAACCCTCAATGTCTAGTATTGACTATGAGTTGAACTGAGATTCTCTAGAAACCTCCACCTCCAGTTGAGATTGGGACTAAAATGACACCTGTGTTGCATGGCTTCTGTTGGAAAAGCCTAACTGTGTATTAGGATCACAGGATGTCAGAGTGTAGGGACTGAGTCTCTCCACAACGTTAGTACCCATTGGCTCAATCCAGCTAGCTCACAGTGCCTCATCTGACCTCCTAACCTTCCCAGAGTAACAAGTGATTTCGGAAACCTTGAACATGACACCTCTAGTCCCCAAGGGAACTGTGGAAACAGATCCTCTCCTTTCGTTACTCAAATGATCACTCATGCATGCCCGTAGTAAACATAAGAAAGACACGAAGAAAGTTTTCAATACATTTATTGAAACTATCATAGTCTATTATGATGCAAATGTGCTGCGGTCATTAGTCTGATGCAACTAAACAAAAGTAATTAGCATTATTAACAGACTGTATCGAAAGAGCATCCCAACCATGGCAAATTATATATCTGTCTAGGTCTACCCTTACTATGTGAGCACAGGGATATATTTGCGATCTCTGGGATTGGTCTAGGACCTCATACCTAGTGTATGTAGTTAGGTGGTCTGCATCATGAGTGTAAACTTAGTTTACACAGGGCTGCACGTCAAGCACTGCTATTGTTCCAGAAAAGCCCTCTCTGCCGGAATTCTCCTATCTGCCCCAAAGTGGACAAAGCACAATTTATATGCTAATACTATTGTGCTGGAGATGCAGCTGTGCAACCATGTTATGTCTAAACGTTAGGAACTGTTGCTGAACAAGCAAAGAAAACAGTACACATTGGGGCCGATTCTGATGCGGGTTGGAAAAGCTTCCCGACCGAGGGCCTGATTCTGATGCGGTTAGGAAGGCCTCCTAACGGCATTTGCTCCTTCCAAATCGGATCGGGAACGTGTCTTCCCGACCGAGGGCCCAATTCTGATGCGGTTAGGAACAAATGTTCCCATTGAAGTCAATGGGAGTTCAACCAAATCGTATCTGGAAGCATCCGGATGCATCCTACTCCGCCGGTCGGACTTTCCCGATCCGAGTGGGTCGGACACCATTTCCCAACCGATTCGGTCGGGAAGCTTTTCCAACCTGCATCAGAATCGGCCCCTATGTTGTTATGTATTCCCAGCAACCTTGTACAAAATGTGCAGATGAAATTCCAAGAAGAGTCGCTGAATAACAATCAACATGTACAGCGTATTTCTCAAAAAACTGTCGCAAAAACAAATGTGTTATATGTGGCTATGCAGAGCGAGCAGGGACAGCCTAAAACGTATAAAACGCAAAAGTAAGGGAGAGCCAAAGTGGGCCCAGAAGGGAAATAACTACACCTGTTTAAAATGTATTGCAGTTAATTTCTTTTGCTGACCTCGTGCTCACTCTATTCCTACCACAGTCTCTTTTAACCGTCTCCCATCAGCTATGCCTTTCTTTTCACCATATTCTGTAATCTCTTAGTTCCTTCCTCTTGAGACGTATCACTCAAAGTTCTCCATTCGCTGACCTCATACTTATTATGGGCTTTATTCACAAAGGTAACTTACACTTTTTTGTGTGTGTAAGTTACTACTAAAAAGCACAGTAGCATGTCTAGCACAACACATGGCCAGGCACTGGTACTGCAACAGTCTCCCACAGCAAATAATGGAGGTAGGATTTATAATAAAACCCCTTGGAAATAATGTTAAATTAAATTACATTATTTAAAATAGTTAAAAATATAAATAAATCCAATTTTATGTTAAAATAATATAACAATACTGCATGTGTGTTATTTTATTATGAATTTAAAAATGAATGTAACAATCATTTTTATTACAATGTGACCAAATTAATTTTAAATAATTCTATTCATCACTTGTAATAAAAAGTGGGATGAAAGAGAAGATTTTCTTGCGTATTCTGATAATATTGAAACATGAAGACGTAACTTGATTAATCTGAGCGGAGAAAGTAAGCATATCTTCATATCATCAAATATTTCTCCAAGATTTTTGCCGTTTTAGCTCAAGCATGAAGAGTGCCTAACTCCCAGGCTGCCACATGGGCATCCAGAAAGACATTTTAATCCCCCTGAAAAATAATTTCCATGTTATCTGCATTAAGTTTAAGACATTTGTTTTGCATCCTGCTTCCAAGTCCCTACATGGTGTTGTGAAAACTAAGCGATACCTCTCCTTCCTTACTAGAAATTGAGACTATAATGTGGGTGTGATCCGAACAAGACACTGCTGACAAACCAAATTGTCGAAGAAGTCAAGCAAGAGTAGTGACATAGAGATTAAATAGCATAGGACTGAGGGATGATCTCTGTGGAACTCCAGATGGGAGAGAGTAAGTCTTAGAGGAGAAATTATTGATAGTGTCAGATTGTGCTCTGTCAAACAAAAAGGAACTAAGCAAATTAAGGACCTTATCTCTAATCCGTTAACTGAAACAGGCGAGCGATCAACATCGAATGGCTGATGTGCCAAACACCACTGAGAGGTCTAACAAGATAAGAGCGGCTTTTCCCCCTCCATGTACAATTGATATGATTTCATCAGTAGTAGCAACCAACGCTGACTCAGTCCTATGGTCACTTCTAAAGCAAATTGGGAAGAATCCAGAAGCTCATGTTTTTCTAGAAATGATGGAAGTTCCTGATTGAGCGCCTTTTCTAAAACTTTTGCCAGCATGGACAGTAGAGAAATAGGTTGATAGTTTTTGAATACTAACAGACTTGCCAGAGGTTTTTTTTTTAAGTTTCAAAAGAAAGTTTATTGGGAATGCAATGAGAAAATAGCATCATGTAACAAGTAATATAGCATCAAAAGAAATAATACTTAACATATATTATCAGTGACATCTGGGCAAGTGAATACAAACAACGGATCAGTAACTAAAAAAATAAATAAATAAATAAGCATGTAAATATAATATGGGTACATATAGTAGGCAGGGATTACCATTAAACAAATTAAGGGGGTTTAGAAACTTCCTGAATAGACGGTTTTGGAACAAAGAAACTTTTAGCACTGTTATCTAAAAACAACGTAACAGGGGACCACAAAAGTAATCGTTTTTGCTTCAAGGACATGGGAAAAACAAAAGTAGTGTTGAGTCTATGGTTATGACAAACAGAGTACCACCAAGCCAAGTACGAAAGTTTAGAGGTGTCCTTCCAGTTTTTGTGATTTGCTGAAAAGCAACAGAAATTAATAAATCGATAATTTGCGTTTGTGATTTTGGTTTATTCCAACTATTAGAAAGACTACCCAGAAAAACATTAGCAAATGACAGGGCAGCATCAGTCTTAAATATAGTGTTAATTTGGGACCAGACTGCTTTCCAGAACTGCAGAACTTGTGGGCACGAAAAGAGTAAATGTTGAAGATCTGCTCGTGGTGATGCACAAGACCAACATAAGTCTGGGATATCAGAATGCATTTTGTGCAGAGAAATTGGTGTTAATAGCAATCTATTATAAATAAAAAGAGAGTTTGTGTGGTGCTAGCGGCTCTAGAAGACTTCCTAATTTTCGTCCAAATCTTATCCCAAATAAATATGGGCCATTGTATATCTAAATCAGATTCCCAGGAAAGTTCAACCTTAGTCTTGGACCTTGGTAAAAGTGTAGACAGTAAACAAGTGTAAAGGTTAGAAGCCTTCGACGATTTGGAGATGAGATTAGACCATGCGTGATCCAATGGTAAGGAAGCCTGAGGCAAGGAGTGAAAATGTGAATAGGAATTTAGTATAGCAGTACGTAGGAGTAGAAACTTATGTAAAAATGATAATGGTAATTGGAAAAGAGATTGTGCTTTTGAGAAAGTAAGAAAAGTGTTATTTTCAAATAAATGATGTACCCATATAATGCCCTTATTCCTCCAAGTTCTCCAATGAATTGGTTTCCCCTTAATGCAGATGAATTTATTGTGCCATATGGAGGAGTTGATAAATGTATTTAAGTCATGTGGTTCGACATGGAGGAGTCTATTCAGGATGCTACATGAATATTTAATGATGGGCGTATGTAGATTCTGCGGTTTCCTTGTAAAGGATAAGTATTCTTGGAAAGAAAACGGGGAAAGGAAGGAGCCTTCTAGGTCAACCCAAAGAGGTCGATCAGGCGACGGGAACGACTCCCACTTGGATAATTGTTTCAAAGAGAATGCTTTGTGATACTTAGGAAAATCAGGGAAGCGGACACCTCCTTCAGATTTCGGACGGGACAATTTTAATAAGGACATTCTTGGTTTTTTATTTAACCATAGGAATGAAATAAGAATGGAATTAATTTTATGGAACCATATTGTGGGAACCGGCATTGGTAAATTAGAGAGAAGATAAAGAATTATAGGCGTCAACATCATTTTAATGGTGTCTAGACGACCCCACCATGAGAGATATAACGGGTGCCATTTGGTCGTGAGAGAAGTAAGCTTTTCAATGCATTTATTAAAATTAAGAGGAATTGATGACTTGAGGGAAGGGGTGAACCATATGCCAAGGTATTTGATATGGAGGGGGCTCCAAGTAAAATTAGACAAGGAGAAATCGTCTTTAAAAGTGTATTTGGATAGAGGCAGAATTTCGCACTTGTCATTATTTAATTTATACCCTGAGACTAAAGAATATGAATTAACTTCATTCAGAAAGGCCGGTAAGGAAGTACTAGGTTGGGAGAGAAATAAAAGCACATCGTCGGCATAAGCAGCTAATTTGATCTGAAGCGATTTAGAGGAGTAGCCCATAATAGATTTATTCTGTCGTATTTTAGACAAAAAAGGTTCCAAGGCTAAGTTAAAAAGAAAAGGAGATAAAGGACAGCCTTGTCTCACTCCTCTATGTAAAGTAAAATAAGGAGATGTGAGACCATTGGCAAAAATAGCGGCTTTGGGACTTGAATATAACAAAGAGATTAAGGAGATGATTTTTGGACCAAAACCATACCATTTTAATGTCTGAAAAATGAAAAGCCAAGAAACTCTATCAAAAGCCTTCTCGGCATCTAGGGCTATGGCAGCAAGGGGTTCTGTAAGATTTGGCGACTTGGAAATAATGTCAAAGAACAAGCGGGTATTATCATTAATAGAACGCCCTTTAACAAAACCCGATTGTTCCTTACCTAAGAGGTGAGGTAGAAACGATTCCAATCTAAGAGCTAGTGATTTCGAAAAGATTTTATAATCTATGTTAACTAGGGATATAGGTCTATAATTTTTGCAAAAGTGTAAATCCTTCCCCTCCTTTGGGATAAGACATTTTAAGGCTTCTAGAAAAGTACCAGAGGAGTTACCAGAAGAAAGAAAAGAGGAAATTAAGGTGTGTAGCTTAGGGATGATTATTTGGGCAAAATGTAAAAAGAATTCGACAGTGAAACCGTGCTTTCTCCTTCTTAAGGGACTTGAGAGCATTAAGTAGGTCAATTGGAGTCAAATCCGATTCAAGGAGGTCAAGATGTAAAGATGGATTCGAATATTTGTGGATTGAAGAAAGATAAAGTGAAATATCATCTTCAGTAGGATAAAGTTCAGGAGTATAAAGTTGTTCGTAGAATTGAACAAATTCTTGTAAAATGTCTGCGTCGTTATGTTTAGAAGTATTTGTGTCTGATATTATGGATTCAATATGAAGCTTATTTTGTTTGGTCTTTAGATAATTGGCCAATAATTTACCAGATTTATTCTGTCCACCATAGAATTTAGCACTAGTTTTTAAAAGAAACAAAGAAGCAGCGTCTGTTGTGTCCTTATTATATTGAATCTTGGCATTGATAAGATCTGTCAAGCAATTCTTTGATTTGGAGGTGTAGTAAGCATGCTCCAATTTCTTTATCTTTGAGAGGAGTTCATTATTTAAAACCCGGGCCATTTTCCGTTTATTAGAGGCGTATCTGATGATAAAGTCGCGAGCGGAGGCCTTGAAGGCGTCCCAAATTATATGAAAGGGTATACTGTCATCATTGTTAAAGAAGAAATATTCATTAAAAAAAGAAATAAAGGAAGTATTAAAATGAGGGTCCAAAAGTAAGGTGTTATTAAATCGCCATCTCCTAGGGTGAGATGAATGGGGCAGTAAGTCTAACAGGATGGAGACAGGGGCGTGATCTGAAATGAGAATGGGGCCTATATCTGCAGATAGTAGTGCTTGAGAGACATTGTGTGATGTAAAAAAATAATCTATTGGGGATTGGGTCTGATGAGGTGCGGAATAATACGTGAATTCTTGCAGGGATGGATTACATAATCTCCAAGCATCAATTAAGTGTAAGGGGCCGATTCCGATTTCGGCCGGAAGGGCACCGAACAATGGCCGGAGCCCTTCCGACCGAATCGGAACGTGCCGGCCGGATTCCTTTCCGACCGAGCCATTCCGATGGGCTCGGTCGGAAAGGAATCCGACTCGGATTTCCGGAGAGCCCGTCCGCCGTCCGGAAATCCTTCAGTACTCCCCCGGCCGCCTCTTCACGACCGAGGGAGTACGATGGCAGTTTTACACTGCCTTTTCGTGCCGGTCTTTCCGGCACGAAAAGGCAGTCGGAAACTGTCTTTGGGGGCCCCAAGTAGGGCCCCCTTGGGTGCGAGGCCGCCGAACGGCGGCCTGGGGGCACCTATGGTGCCCCTCTATTGATCCAGGGTTCGGTCGCATCGTACTTGCAGGGCCGTAACAGACGACAGCAGGTCGGTCGGTTACAGCTCCTGACCGATGTCGGACGGACCTGAGTCCGTCCGACATCGGAATCGGCCCCTAAATGTTTAATAGTTTGCGTGAAAATTTTATGTGCCTTGGAAGGAATGAAGGGTGCTGTGGATTTACGATCTAGGAAAGGATCAAAAACGTGGTTGAAATCACCAGCCAAAATCACATTATTAGAAAAATTTTGGGAAACCAATTGTTGTAAATGAGACCAAAAGGGAGCATCACCAGAATTAGGGGCGTAAATGTTAAAAAGAGAAATCAAAAACCCATCAATCTCTAACTTAGTATACAACCATCTGCCTTCCTCGTCCCTCTCCTGTGCAACAAGAGAGGTCCGCAGTGATTTGTGAATCAATGTAGTGACACCATTACGTTTGCCATCACCAGGGGAAAAAAAGAGTTCACCAACCCAATTCTTCTTGAGTTTTAAAGATTCAGATTCAGTGAGATGAGTTTCCTGCAGCAAAACGATTTTAGCATCCAATTTAGACAAATAAGATAGAACCCGTTGTCTCTTAATAGGGGAATTTAAACCTTTAACATTCCATGTAACAATTTTTTTAAAGCCATAAATCAAGGGAAAAAAGTAAATAATAAGACAAACCATTCAAAATGCATTCTCGAAACATATACAAATAAGATGCCATTAAGAGCATAGAAAATTTGAAACTTAAGGAAATGAAGAAAGAGAAAAAGATAGGGACAAAAGGGAATAAATAAGCTGAAATAATCGATCCAATAGAAGATGAGAAAATATCAAAACAACGAAGGAAGTAACAGTTCTGATGAAGGAAAAGAGGAATGAGAAAGAGAGGGAAGAGAAGGCAGAGGAAGAGCAAGAGTATATGATACAATGAAGAAGGTACGATGAACATACTTACAAAACATCCAAAACACATATAAGGTGGGGGGAGATGGAGCCACATGGAAGGGTGACGACTCCGAACTTCAAGCAAGTGCGGGAAGGGGCGGGATACGACGGGCGATACAACACAAGGGGAAATACACCATAAGAGCGGAACCTGTAAAGAAGAGAAAGAAGATGATAAACAAGTGAACATAAACTAGAAACTAGGAACATTAACTACAGTCAAATAGGAACCAATAGAAACAAATAGAAACAACACCAGTGAATATGAAAAAACTCAATATTTAGATGAGATCTCAATCAAAACATAACAGCGACAACTATCTTTTGATCGATGAGGACGTTGCAGAAGTGTCCATAGAGTTCGCGTGGCAAAAATTGAGAAAGCTCTTCAATTTTAGAGGATCTTCATATGTGGTAGTCTTATTATTGAATGTAACTTTAAAGAGGCATGGGTGAAAAAGGCCATAGCGAGCTCCAATGGATCGAAGTTGGGGCCTCATTGCTAAAAAGTCTCTACGTCGGTCAGCAGTGGGTTTTGAGTAATCCTGAGAAAAAAACAAAGTATTGCCAGCCCAAGAAACACGGTTCACTGCTCTAGCTGCTGATAGAATCTTGAGTAAATCAGTATATTCTAGGAAATATAGGATCACCCCTCTCGGTTTCCTCATGTTAGTAGAAGATGATGCAGCAACAGGACCCAAACGATGTGCACATTGAATGTTTAGTTGGGTGTCTGGTGGTAAATTAAGAACTTTGGGTAAGAATGACTTGAAAAAATGTATAGGATCAGAGCCTTCCGAGCCTTCAGATAATCCATAAATACGAAGGTTATTCCGTCTGCTTCGATTTTCCAAGTTTTCAACCTGTTTTTGGAGAGACAACACTTGAGAGTGAAGAGCATCAGTCTTGCTACTGGCAGAAGTCAGGGATTCGAGATTCTGTTCTACCGTAGTGACTCTGTCTTCCAAGCTTGACCATCTTTCCGTTAGAGATTGTATTTGAGAGTTAGTCTCCACAACAAATGGGCGAAGAGCCCTAATTTCTTCAAGTAATAAGTCTAGAGAGACTGAGGACGATTGTTTGGGAGGGGAAGGAGGATCTTTCTTTAGGCGTTTGCTTGTCGTTTTGTTCGTGCCAGATGAAGTCGCAATGTTGGATGCTATGTTGCTCTTAGGCGAAGTATTCGGCGGGTCATCCATGGCGGCGCAATATAAACGGGAATTAGAGCGAAATGAAGGTTTGTGCACCAGAGACGATGAAAGTGTAGTAACTTTGAGTATTTTGCCCATTCAGCCACTGTCAGAAGAAAAGATTAGCGCGGGTACTTCCACAAACCTGTCAACACTTTAAGTATTGATGCAATGTGTGAGAAGTTGGCCTGGCATATGCTGTCCACTAATTATAGTGGGCACCTTGCACCAGTCCAAACAACCCCTTATTGGAGATAGGTTAAAGACAACCTTTATTGAAAGCTATCCTAGTGGTAGCTATGGAGAGCAGCCTTCAGGCTAAGTCTTGAAGGAATGTAAAGCAGCTTGTTTTACCAGTCTATAATCTCTTGAGTGACCAAATGAAAGAGCACCACACCAGGTATATATTCAAAATATATGTATTTATTACTAAACACACCCCTCTAGTCTCTTTATGAGGCTAGAGTTCGAAGTACATAAGTTATAAGTTATTTAAACACAGTAATAGCACAAATACACGTTTGGGCCCTAGGGGCGTACCAAACCATATACCAATAAAGTGGTATAAGAACCACGACTGAGCTAGACACTAGGCCTAGAGCCTCTAGAAGTGCTTGGACCACAAGGAACCACCCAAGGTAGTGACACAGGGGACCCACGGGGACGCGTGCAGTGTAGTAACACAGCCGCGAATCGCCGTTAACTTCTATGGAGAAAGTCGCGGTTGGGAATTTAAAGAAAAGGGACACTTAAAGAAGGACTTGGAGCAAACCCTTTGAGAACTAGGTCGTTCTAGAGTCTCTACCCACGGGAGCACCGGAGTACTCTTGTTACCTCACCCAGGGAAGCCGGGTGCATAGGTGCCTTTCGGGGTCGGGTTTCGTCGTCGATTTGAATGGCGATCTGCTGCAAAGTGCTGCTGGCGACCAAGTGAAAAGTGTCCGGGTGGATCCAAAGGTGGATCAGAGATCTGAAGAACCTGAAAGCAGAGGGGACAGAGTCTGGGTCACTAGCCAGTGACCAGGAAGGCGATGAGCAGATGCCCACCGATGTCGAGTGCTTCAGGTAGGTTGACGGTCGTCTTGACTCTTCAGCCTCGAGGTCCAGGAGGCATTGTCGGCAACCAGGAGCAGGATTCAGGCTGGTACACAATGTCTGTCGAGTGCTGAGGTGTCGGTGACCGGATTGGACCCAACAAGCCTTGGCAACGGCAAGTCACGATGAAGATGAAGATTGACGATTGTGCAGACCAGCAAGGTCTGAAGGACTCACCCAGCAAGGGTAAGTGAGGGCAATCCTGGAGCTACCAGGGAGCCCAAGTAGAAAAAGATTGGCCTTTGTGAAGGGCTACTAGCCAATGGGCTAGCGAACACGAAGGAGCCTCGAGACGGTGCACGTGGAGCTGGCTCACAGGACACTCGTGGAGTGGAGGCCAGTGATCTTCGGTGCAGTTGGTGCTGGAGGCTAGGGCTACTCGGAGCCCAAAGCACGACTTCGTGGGAGACCCAGAAGAGGATGCACTTGCAAATGCGTGTGGTGTCCAGGGGTCACAGTTACACGTTACCCACGACAGCTATGGGCCTCAGCTTTGCTGGGGACTCAGGGAAGCCTCGGGGAAGTCTAGAAATCCACCTCTGGTGATGCAAAGACTTCAGCGTCCAACAGGAGCTTCAGCGATGCAGACCGGACAATTGCTTCTTTGGTGCCTGCCAAGCAGGGGAGTCACTCCTTGACCCCAAGGGAGATTCTTCTGTCCTATAATCTTTAAGTAGAGCGTCGAAGGTCCAGGATTCTGTGTCAGAGTTTCGTCCAGGGATAATCTAAAGTCCTAAGGACTGGGTTCCTATACTTATACTAAGTTTAGGGGTTGGACTTACTCTGTGGTCCCACCTATGGGTGGGTCAGGGCAGAGGGGTGGCTACACCCCTTTCCCTTTGTCCAGTTCGCGCCAAAGCAGGGGCTGCAAGCCCCTGATCCGGTTTGAACTGGGGTATGCACAGGGACACCAAATGTGCCCCCAGTGCAGGACTTCAAAGCACCCGAGAGTGCTCCCGCCCAGCCCCAATACACACTATCCTGTCTGGGGAGGTGGTCACACCTCCCTGGGACAGGAAACCTATTGTCCAGGCCTCCCCTGCCGGAGTTTCGGTCAGCAGCAGGAGGCCAGACTCGTGTCTGTGGCAGCAGCATCCATTTTGTGATGCCAGGGCTTGGAAAGTCAGTACCGGGCATACCGGTGTGTACATGTCTTTCCCTCTAGAAGGGTGGAATGCTACCCCCGCCGCCAGAACTGGCGGGGGGTAGTATTCCAAGATGTTTGACACCAAACACGACATGTTTCCGTGCAGCCATCCCAAAGTTAGCATTTAACGCGAGGTTATAATGCGCTTAAGAGTATATGGTCAGGCTGCACTACAAACAGCATCAGAGAAGGGTCTCCGAACGCTGCAGAGGGGCCCTGCTCATGCAGGGGCACCCTCTCACATAGGAACCACGCACTCTGCCTTCAGGATTGATAAGGCCTGCCATAGGAGTGACTTATAGGTTTATATGTGTGTATGTATATAGTGATATAGGTAGCCTATATCACAGTAAGGGGTGCATGCACCACCTTACCCAGGCTGCAGTAGCAGACCTGTGGTGTCAGTTTGGATGGCCTTCCAGGGGTGGCACAATACATGCTGCAGCCCCTGGTAGGCCTCTGAGGTACCTATGCCCTGGGTACATAGTATACCATATACTAGGGACTTATAAGGGCACTCAGATTCCAATCAGAGATGTGCCTAAGGCACATGGAAACCATTTTAGAGAGGAAGCAGCTAGGCTGGGGTTCTGATTAGCAGGGCCCCAGCCAGACTAAGGTCGAAAAACAGTGAAGCATCAGCAAAAAGTGGGGGTACCCATGTGAAGCAGATCCTACTCTCCTACACAACCCCCCAAACGTAGGGACATTAAACTAACCTTGCCCAGTTAAGTCTTCATGTTCTAAGTGGAAGTACCTAGAGAGTCCATCTGCATTGGCATGGTTACTCCCAGGTCTATGTTCCACTGTGAAGTCCATCCCCTGTAGGGAAATGGACCACCTAAGCAGTTTGGGGTTTTCACCCTTCATTTGTTTTAGCCATAAGAGGGGCTTATGGTCTGTTTGAACAAGGAAGTGAGTACCAAACAAGTATGGCCTCAACTTCTTCAGAGCCCAGACCACAGCAAAGGCCTCCCTCTCAATGGCTGACCAACGTTTCTCTCTAGGGGTCAGCCTTCTGCTAATGAAAGCTACTGGCTGATCCTGACCTTCTTCATTCAATTGTGACAGTACAGCCCCTACCCCCAATTCAGATGCATCAGTTTGAACAATGAACTTCTTGGAGTAATCAGGACTCTGTAGAATGGGAGCAGTGCACATGGCCTGCTTCAGGTCATCAAATGCCTTTTGACAGCTAACTGTCCACTGAACCTTTTTGGGCATTTTCTTGGAAGTTAAGTCATTCAGGGGTGTCACTATTGATCCATACCCCTTGACAAATCTCCTATAGTACCCAGTCAGGCCTAAGAAGGCTCTCACCTGAGTCTGGGTAGTTGGAGCAGTCCAGTCCATGATGGTCTGGATCTTGCTCTGCAAGGGTTGAACCTGGCCTCCACCCACAAGGTGGCCCAGGTACACAACCTGACTCTGCCCTATCTGGCACTTGGTGGCCTTGATAGTCAGGCCTGCCTTTTGCAGGGCCTGTAAAACATTTCTGAGGTGGACCAGGTGATCCTCCCAGGTGGAGCTAAAGACAGCAATATCATCTAGATATGCTGCACTATAGGCTTCCAGACCTGTAAGGACTGTATTCACCAACCTCTGAAAAGTGGCAGGTGCATTCTTCAGACCAAAGGGCATCACCACAAATTGATAATGCCCACTAGGGGTTGAGAATGCTGTTTTTGGCTTTGCATCATCAGCTAGTCTGATCTGCCAGTAGCCAGCTGTCAAGTCAAATGTGCTTAGATACTTGGCTGAGGCCAAAGTGTCTATTAGCTCATCTGCCCTTGGTATTGGATGGGCATCAGTCCTAGTGACTGCATTGAGACCCCTGTAGTCCACACAAAACCTCATCTCTCTTTTTCCACCACTGGTGTGAGGTTTTGGCACAAGGACCACTGGACTAGCCCAAGGGCTATCTGAGGGTTCAATAACTCCCAAATCCAACATCTTCTGGACTTCTGTCCTGATACAGTCCCTGACATGGTCAGGTTGCCTATAAATCTTATTTTTAATAGGCAGACTGTCCCCAGTGTCCACTTCATGAGTGCACCAGGTGGTCTGACTTGGAGTCAGTGAGAACATGTGTCTGAACTGATTGAGCACCTGTCTACAATCAGTTTGCTGCTGGGTAGTGAGGCTGCCTGCCAAGGCTACACCATCCACTGACCCATCATCAGGGTTCTGTGAGAGCAGGTCAGGGAGTGGGTCACTCTCTTCCTCCTGTCCCTCATCAGTAGCCATGAGCAAGCCCATGTCTGCCCTGTCCACATATGGTTTTAACCTGTTGACATGGAGAACCCTGTGGGGACTCCTGGGTGTTCCTAGGTCTACTAAGTAGGTAACCTCACCCTTCTGCTCAACAATGGTGTGGGGTCCACTCCATTTGTCTTGGAGAGCTGCTGGGGCCACTGGCTCCAACACCCACACCTTCTGTCCTGGCTGATAAACAGTCAGTACAGCCTTTTGGTCATGCCAGGCCTTTTGAAGTTCCTGGCTAGCCTCAAGGTTTTTAGTTGCCTTTTTCATATACTCAGCCATCCGGGAGCGGAGACCAAGTACGTAGTCCACTATGTCTTGCTTTGGGGGCTTGAGAGGTAACTCCCATCCTTCCTTCACCAAGCACAGTGGACCCCTGACAGGGTGACCAAACAAAAGTTCAAAAGGGCTGTAGCCAACCCCTTTTGAGGCACCTCCCTGTATGCAAATAAAAGGCAGGGCAAGAGTATGTCCCATCTTCGCCTAAGCTTTTCTGGGAGCCCTTTAATCATGCCCTTCAAGGTTTTGTTGAATCTCTCAACTAAACCATTGCATTGTGGGTGATAGGGTGTGGTGAACTTGTAAGTCACTCCACACTCCTTCCACATTGCTTTTAAGTATCCAGACATAAAGTTAGCACCCCTGTCTGATACAACCTCCTTAGGAAAGCCCACTCTTGAGAAAATTCCCAGGAGGGCCCTTGCCACCACAGGTGCTGTAGTGGTCCTAAGGGGAATAGCCTCTGGGTACCTGGTGGCATGATCCACTACCACCAGGATAAACCTGTGCCCAGATGCTGTTTGGGGATCCATGGGACCAACAATGTCAATCCCCACCCTTTCAAAGGGAACCCCCACCACAGGTAGTGGTATCAGGGGGCCTTTGTAGTGCCACCTGCCTTGCCACTGGCCTGGCAGGTTACACAGGAGCGACAAAACTCCTTGGTGTCTTCAGACATGTGGGGCCAGTGAAAGTGAGGGACAATTCTGTCCCAAGTCTTGTTCTGGCCCAGGTGACCTGCTAAGGGAATATCATGGGCTAGGGTCAATAGGAAGCCCCTGAACTTCAGAGGTATAACCAACCTCCTGGTAGCACCAGGCTTGGGGTCTCTACACTCTGAGTACAAGAGTCCATCATCCCAATACACAGTATGGGGACCACTAGCTTTCCCAGCAGCCTCAGCAGCAGCTTGCTGTCTGAGGGGTTCAAGAGAGGGGCAGCTCTGCTGCTCCTGGCTCAGATCTGCCCTGGAAGGTCCCCCTGTCCCCAAGAACTCAACCTGGTCAGGTTCAAGCTCCTCTGGGACAGTTCCTTCCTCAGGACTGAGATCATCCCCCTCAAGGGACTGATCTTCCTTCTGAGCCAAGGGGAAGGCACTGCCTTTACCCTACTACTCCTCCTCTTGGAAGGCACTTGGTCCATTATTCCAGAATCCAAGGCCTGTTCAGTGCTAGACATTTTGGCTTGTGACCTGGTCACAGCAAACACATCTGCAGGGATCCCCAGCATTTCTGCATGGGTCCTGAGCTCCACTTCTGCCCAAGCTGAAGTTTCTAAGTCATTGCCAAGCAAGCATTCAACTGGTAGGTCTGCACTTACCACAACCTTCTTAAGGCCAGTTACCCCTCCCCAGGAGAAGTTAACAACTGCCAGAGTATGGTCTGTTCTGACATTGCTAGCATTGGTCACTTGGTACATCTCACCAAGTATAACTTGCCCAGGATTCACAAGGTCTTGTGTCACCATGGTGACACTTGCCCCTGTGTCCCTAAATGCCAAAGCCTCTCGTCCATTGATTAAAGGCTGTTGTCTGTACTTGCCCAGATTACTGGGACTCATAGAGGAGGTCATATCCATGCCTCCATCACAGACTAGGACAGCCTGAGTGAGTTCTCTGACTAGGTCAGAGCCCATCTCAGTACCCAGGGTCAACCCTACTAAACCCTTGGTTGTAGTACTCCCACCACCAACTGTAACTGCACTAGGGGGAGCAGGTGCCTTAGGGGCATTGGTGGGGGCTGGAGTCGAGTCTTTGGACTTGGTGCAATCACTGGTCCAGTGGGTCTTTTGCTTACAGACCTTGCACCATGGTTTTCTTTGGCCTTTCCCTTTGGTAGACTGTGAATCCCCACCTGAAGAAGATTTTTGGGGGCCTTGTGAAGACTTTTGATCTTTACCCTTCTCCCCACCCTTATCAGAGTTCTTAGAATCTTGCTTCTTAGGGTCACCACCTTGGTTCTGTACCTTCTGCCTCACCCTGGTTCTGACCCACTTGTCTGCCTTCTTTCCCAATTCTTGGGGAGAGGTCAGATCAGAGTCCACCAGGTACTGATGCAACAGCTGATTTTGACAGTTATTAAGAATCTGCTCCCTCATTATCAGATTGTACAATCCTGTGAAGTCACACACCTTACTGCCCATCAACCAGCCTTCCAGAGCCTTAGCAGAACAATCCACATAGTCTACCCAGTCTTGAGTCTGTGCTTTTTGGGCATCTCTGAACTTTAACCTGTATTGTTCAGTTGTTAGGCCAAACCCATCAATAAGAGCACTCTTCAAGACCTTGTAATTATCAGCATCCTCTTCTCTTACAGTGAGGAGCTTGTCTCTACCTTTGTCTGCAAAGGAGAGCCACAAGATTGCTGCCCACTGCTCCTGAGGGACCTTCTGTACTTTACAGGCCCTCTCTAGAGCAGTTATCCATTTGTGGATGTCATCCCCACTCTGGTAGGGAGGGACAATCTTGCTCAGGTTTCTATGGTCATAAGACCTTTCCCTATCTCTAGGGATATTGCTGCCACCATGGGACTCTAGTCCCAACTGTTTTCTCTCTTTGTAGAGATCTAGGGACTCCCTGTCTAGAGCCAATTGCTGCTTTCTGAGTTCAAGCTGGGCTTGCTCATACTGAATCAGCCTCTTTCTCCTCTCATGAGAGGATTCCCTCCTATGAGAGGAGACAGAGGTCCCTATTGAGGTGTCAGAGTGGTTAGACTCCTGAGAAGGAGATCTAGACCTTCTAGGCACACTCATAATCCTTCCTGGGGGACAAAGTGGAGGTCATTCTGATCCTCCTCTTCCTCTTCCACAGGAGGGATTGGGTTTTCCAGGTCAGGGTCATTGTCACCCTCCTGGTCAGTTCCAGAGGGGGGTTGGGGGTGTTGCTACCCCTGGCCCCATCCTCATCTTCTGCCCCACCCTCTGCACCTGCCCCTTCAGTCCCTAAGGGCCTGTTGAGGTCATCAGCCATTAACATCTCTCTCAGATGTTGGGTGGTGGGACTTTGGCCTGTCTTCAGTTTCCTCACATTGCATATTGCTCTCAATTCCAAGAATGGGAGTGTATCATACTTGGAGGGAAGAAGCCCAGTGGCTTCTGGCAAGGACTCTCTGGGTCCTGGCTTTGAAGACATCACTAGTGAGGTGTGGTGTATGCACTACCTACTCTAGTGTGGCCTACTAAACTCTCTTGAGTTGTAGAAAGGGTGTGCTATCCCTTAACACACAACTCTAAGTTCAGTAGAACTTACTGTATACTAAGCTTAATTTATATGTACCTTAGGTACCTTTAGTGGTTTTCAGTTGATCAATTCAATTGAGATTATCTGGTAAAACAATAGCAAGCTGGAATCCCACACGCTGCACACCAATGTGAGAAGTTGGCCTGGCATATGCTGTCCACTAATTATAGTGGGCACCTTGCACCAGTCCAAACAACCCCTTATTGGAGATAGGTTAAAGACAACCTTTATTGAAAGCTATCCTAGTGGTAGCTATGGAGAGCAGCCTTCAGGCTAAGTCTTGAAGGAATGTAAAGCAGCTTGTTTTACCAGTCTATAATCTCTTGAGTGACCAAATGAAAGAGCACCACACCAGGTATATATTCAAAATATATGTATTTATTACTAAACACACCCCTCTAGTCTCTTTATGAGGCTAGAGTTCGAAGTACATAAGTTATAAGTTATTTAAACACAGTAATAGCACAAATACACGTTTGGGCCCTAGGGGCGTACCAAACCATATACCAATAAAGTGGTATAAGAACCACGACTGAGCTAGACACTAGGCCTAGAGCCTCTAGAAGTGCTTGGACCACAAGGAACCACCCAAGGTAGTGACACAGGGGACCCACGGGGGACGCGTGCAGTGTAGTAACACAGCCGCGAATCGCCGTTAACTTCTATGGAGAAAGTCGCGGTTTGGAATTTAAAGAAAAGGGACACTTAAAGAAGGACTTGGAGCAAACCCTTTGAGAACTAGGTCGTTCTAGAGTCTCTACCCACGGGAGCACCGGAGTACTCTTGTTACCTCACCCAGGGAAGCCGGGTGCATAGGTGCCTTTCGGGGTCGGGTTTCGTCGTCGATTTGAATGGCGATCTGCTGCAAAGTGCTGCTGGCGACCAAGTGAAAAGTGTCCGGGTGGATCCAAAGGTGGATCGGAGATCTGAAGAACCTGAAAGCAGAGGGGACAGAGTCTGGGTCACTAGCCAGTGACCAGGAAGGCGATGAGCAGATGCCCACCGATGTCGAGTGCTTCAGGTAGGTTGACGGTCGTCTTGACTCTTCAGCCACGAGGTCCAGGAGGCGTTGTCGGCGACCAGGAGCAGGATTCGGGCTGGTACACGATGTCTGTCGAGTGCTGAGGTGTCGGCGACTGGATTGGACCCAACAAGCCTTGGCAACGGCAAGTCTCAATGAAGATGAAGATTGACGATTGTGCAGACCAGCAAGGTCTGAGGAACTCACCCAGCAAGGGTAAGTGAGGGCAAGCCTGGAGCAACCAGTGAGCCCAAGTAGAAAAAGATTGGTCTTCGTGAAGGGCTACTAGCCAACAGGCTTGCAACCGCGAAGGAGCCTTGAGACGGTGCACGTGGAGCTGGCTCACAGGACACTCGTGGAGTGGAGGCCAGTGATCTTTGGTGCAATTGGTGCTGGAGGCTAGGGCTACTCGGAGCCCAAAGCACGACTTCGTGGGAGACCCAGAAGAGGATACACTTGCAAATGCGTGCGGTGTCCAGGGGTCACGGTTCCACGTTACCCACGACAGCTACGGGCCTCAGCTTTGCTGGGGACTCAGGGCAGCCTCAGGGAAGTCTGGAAATCTACCTCTGGTGATGCAAAGACTTCGGCGTCCGACGGGAGCTTCAGCGATGCAGACCGGACAATTGCTTCTTTGGTGCCTGCCAAGCAGGGGAGTCACTCCTTGACCCCAAGGGAGATTCTTCTGTCCTCTAATCTTTAAGTAGAGCGTCGAAGGTCCAGGATTCTGTGTCAGAGTTTCGTCCAGGGATAATCTAAAGTCCTAAGGACTGGGTTCCTATACTTATACTAAGTTTAGGGGTTGGACTTACTCTGTGGTCCCACCTATGGGTGGGTCAGGGCAGAGGGGTGGCTACACCCCTTTCCCTTTGTCCAGTTCACGCCAAAGCAGGGGCTGCAAGCCCCTGATCCGGTTTGAACTGGGGTATGCACAGGGACACCAAATGTGCCCCCAGTGCAGGACTTCAAAGCACCCGAGAGTGCTCCCGCCCAGCCCCAATACACACTATCCTGTCTGGGGAGGTGGTCACACCTCCCTGGGACAGGAAACCTATTGTCCAGGCCTCCCCTGCCGGAGTTTCGGTCAGCAGCAGGAGGCCAGACTTGTGTCTGTGGCAGCGGCATCCATTTTGTGATGCCAGGGCTTGGAAAGTCAGTACCGGGCATACCGGTGTGTACATGTCTTTCCCTCTAGAAGGGTGGAATGCTACCCCCGCCGCCAGAACTGGCAGGGGGTAGTATTCCAAGATGTTTGACACCAAACACGACATGTTTCCGTGCAGCCATTCCAAAGTTAGCATTTAACGCGAGGTTATAATGCGCTTAAGAGTATATGGTCAGGCTGCACTACAAACAGCATCAGAGAAGGGTCTCCGAACGCTGCAGAGGGGCCCTGCTCATGCAGGGGCACCCTCTCACATAGGAACCACGCACTCTGCCTTCAGGATTGATAAGGCCTGCCATAGGAGTGACTTATAGGTTTATATGTGTGTATGTATATAGTGATATAGGTAGCCTATATCACAGTAAGGGGTGCATGCACCACCTTACCCAGGCTGCAGTAGCAGACCTGTGGTGTCAGTTTGGATGGCCTTCCAGGGGTGGCACAATACATGCTGCAGCCCCTGGTAGGCCTCTGAGGTACCTATGCCCTGGGTACATAGTATACCATATACTAGGGACTTATAAGGGCACTCCAGATTCCAATCAGAGATGTGCCTAAGGCACATGGAAACCATTTTAGAGAGGAAGCAGCTAGGCTGGGGTTCTGATTAGCAGGACCCCAGCCAGACTAAGGTCGAAAAACAGTGAAGCATCAGCAAAAAGTGGGGGTACCCATGTGAAGCAGATCCTACTCTCCTACACAATGAAGATAGGAGAGAGGTTTACTAAGCAAGAATCATGGCAGCCTTCTGTGAGTGACTTTTCCTAACCGCCTCAGCTTGAAATAATCTGAACGTAGGCCAGAGAGTCTGCGTTAATTTGATATAACTATCAATGACCTACAATTGAGAAGAATGAGGAGAGTCCAGAGTGCAAGCATCACTTTATGAAGGTGCATGAGGAAGAACTTTGAGATCGCTGAAGAAAACAATATAATATTGCAGTTTATTCTTTCAAAAAAGAAGCTTCCAAGTGGTCAACGCAGTACAGCATTATTTGGTTGAGGTATACCCTCGCGCAATACAAAATACAAAATGGCGGCCAGTTTTGTGAAGGAGGCACACCTACTTCAAAAGCACAAAGAAAAAAAAAAGAAAACATAGAAGGAAGATACAAGGATCCTTACAACTTCATCCCATCTCCTTCACAGCATCTCAAGGGCATAACAAGCACTTCAGCGTTATTCTCCGTGTCAGCACTGGGAAGGTAATGAAATGCGCATGAGAGAGAAACGTCCAGTAACGGAGCAGACAAAATGGCGGCTGAGCCCGTGTGAGAAACGCTCGGCCGCTAACAAAGTAAATAACTGCTCTTACAGTGCAATTCAGGAGTTCAAAGGCACTTCAAATCATTCCACCTCATTTCCGACGATCATGCCGGTGTTTTATGAAGCCGAAAAGTCAATTATCCGCCCGTCGGAACCGTAAGCCCCTCCGCCGTCTCGGGAGAGTCAGGCGCCGGCAGCCATCCTCCTCGGGCGCTAACCACGCCCCCTCCGCCAGAGGTTTTTTTTAATCAAAGGGATTCCTGTGGCTGTTTTCCACGATTGGAGGAATTCTCCTGCACTAATATCCTTATTGTAAATCACTGCGAGGTGCTTAGCAATAATATCTGGAACGCATTGCAGAATCCTTGGGGCACAGGGATCAGAAAGAGCACCTGATTTAGTAGTGCAGATAAGATTTTGTACCTGGGTTTCTGTATAAGGGAAAACTGTCTGAGCATGGGTTTGGCCTCGCTAAAAACCTCTGAGGCAAGAAATGCAGTAGTAACCAATTGACTAGACAAGACAAAATCATGACAAATATGGTAAATCTTTGACTGAAAGAAATCTGCTAAATTGTCACAGAAAAAGTGAGAGATTCCATTGTTAGTAGTTTTAGGATGACTAATGAGTACCTTAGTTGTCGGAATCAGCTCTTTTGAAGAATTTTTTGCTGAGTTGATCTTATCACAAAATAATTTTTTCCCCTCAAAGATTAGTTCCTTGTACTTGTGGACTAGATCCCTGTATTTAACTTTCTTTGAGGGTTTATATAATTTATACCATTTTTGTTCCTAGCTCTGGTATTTCTGTTGAAATGCTCCAAGTTTACCTAAAACCAGGGCGCCTTAGGGTTAATTCGCTTCAACATAACCTATTTTAAAGGAGCTATTCAGTGAAGAGTATCAGTGACCCATTGCGAGCAATCTAAAGTGACCTGATCAATGTCCTGACAGTGGCAAGGAGGCTGTTAAGGCCACATTCAGCTTGTCTTGAATAATTTTATGCCAGGCAAAAGATTGCCGCCTTTGACCAGTGATGGCAAAACCATGGATTTTACTACGAATTCTAAGATTGAAATTTACAGTCTTGTGGTCAGATCAAACAAGTGGGTAAGCTACTTTAAAACAAAGAGAGGAATCATTCAAAAATATACCATCTGTGTATGGGCAGCTGAATGAGTGGGAAAATTAACTCTGTTGCGTAAATTCAAAGCTCGCCATTGTTTCCATGATCAATGAGGTATCTCTATTATTGTTTACTTATAAATATAAATTAAAATCACCTAAAGTAGTGAAGTTAGTTAAATGTAAAATAGGTTCAAATAAAGGTCCCAGACCCACTAAAAGGACCATTCTGGGTCCTGGAAGGTGATAAACAAGTAAGCCTGCAAAAGAGTAGATATCTGAGATGCCTAACTCAAATTTAACTGAAATTCCATTGCAAAAAGCCTCAATATACTATCGCAAGGTCACCTCAAATTTTATTCAGACAATCATACCTGAATATAGAATAGCCTGCTGGTATGGCAGTGACTAGGTCAGGGCTGAAGAATTACCATCCCAGGTTTCCTTAAAAAAAAACAACTAAGGCTTATGGTTGTCCATAAAATCAGCAAACTCAATTGTATTCTTAACAAGGGAACAAAAGACCTATTATTACTAAGCAAGCACGTGAGGTGAGGGTTAAATTGTTATTATATGACTCTATGGAAGAGGTGGGAGTCGAGTCCGTAAAAGGACGGCCATTAACCCAATTGTCCCATAAAGAAACAGATTGCCATCTGTTAGGTCTTATCATACCTTCAGGAGAGGAATCTTTGTGGGTTTCAAAATGAGCATTTAAACCGTCCAAGTAGCATCTACTTGTATGATTTAGGATGGCTTACTCTCCAATGTATGTCTCACCCTCCTGTCAGATTCTGTCATATAACAGTCCATGGTGTCCACCTTGTGAACATGAACACTGATTACATCAGGGGAAATTCTGGCAGTAGCTATTAGGCTCTCTGCTATTGGCCGGTCAGGTAAGTCTGGCAGTCTTTGATCTTAATATTTACATCTCAATATTAATCCTTTCAATAATTTTATCTGCTTATTTATTATATAAAATGTTATAATTCTTTTACTGATGTTGAATATTTTCGTTTCATGTTTGTATGTCTAATTTGTCAGCATTCGTGGTCATGATAGCATTTTAGATTGACAATTTACATTGAACAAAATGATTCTCTCTATAGCTGCTGGATCAGGAAATACCTTGGTATATCCAACTGCTCATTCAGCAGCTGACATCTTGGGGGTATACATACATTCAATATCTGTGGCTGGAGCTGGTAAGTTGACATTGTTGAGATATAATAATTCCATGCATGGATCAACCCTTAATTTCATATGTTTTTATATGCCATCTATGCTGAGCCATCTACAAGCAAAGGATGTCAGGCAATCTAAGGTGAAAATCCAATCCTCCTCCAAGCTGCTATCCAAATGGCTAACAATGCTTGAGAAGAGCTGGGAGCTGGTTGAGAAGGAGGGAGACCTGGATGAGTAAGAGGACACTGTTGCCCAAACACAGATTATCTTGAAGACAGCCACTTCACGGCCGGGCAGCAGTCTTCCTTCCAAATCATATTTGAGAATTGCAAGTCCCCAACCACTAGCTAAGCAGCCACAAATGTTTGTTCCACCTATGCAATACTCACCTCCACATAATCCTCAACTAAAAGGTACCTTTGTAAAATCTCTTACACATTCCTGCCATGAAGGTGCATCACTCGTCTCTCATTCATCTGAATGAGTGAAGAACAGGTATCCCTCATTCATCATTCTCCCTACAACAAACTGCCCGGATGGCACCCCTCTCCGTGCTAAACAACCTGCTGGCCTTGTTAGACTACCAAGCTTGCGGGGGATGTCATGCTCTAATGCTGCTATATGTGAGGGTTCTTTTTTTCCACCAACAGTCTAATGTGCAGGAGTATATTCATGCATTGAGGGCAAATATTGATGAGATAGCTGCCTCCCTTAAAGGAATCCCTCAGATAATTGACAGTTAGTTGACAGAAAGACCCATGTCTTCGATAATGTTGCAAAATGCTACCAAGACATGACAAAGATGCACCAACAACATCTTTGAAGTTTTAGGGAAGAGAGTGCAAGGCAACATACTTGGCTATGACGATGATAGAGGCAATAAGTAAAACATGCCAAGGTCACTCTTCACGGCCAATGCATGCACAACATTCTAAAGAGGTACCTCAACCGAGGAGTGACACACCACCCACTTACCTCACACCTCTGCCATATCCACCTGCACCACCTGAGCCTTCTGCATCATCTCAACATCAACCACCACCAATTCAGCTACCCACAAGACAAGCACGCTCAGAAACAATTTCACCACCAGTATTGCATATGTGGAGTAGTAGGATAAACCACCAAATATATTGTTTGTTTTGTACAATTTGTCAAATATAGCCCTAACACACTCCCAGAAAAACATTTTGAAAAATAAATCACTCTATACCTTTTTGTTATAAATCCAGTGTCTATCTTTCATATCTGTGTTGGATGTTTGATGTGGCATTTACAAAATAGGATAGTGTTATTTATGTTCTTGCCTTTGTTCACCTTCAAAGTGTATTGGATGTAAAAATCTCCTTATGAGTTTGAATGCATCTTCTAGATAACAGAACAATTGAAAGGAAGCTGTCTATAACCAAAAGGGAACAATTTAAAATACAAGTTTATAAAGAGTCCAAATATTAAGGCCCACTGTACTAAAATAAAATAAAGTCAAACCCCACCCAGAGGGATTGTCTGAGTTAAATTTCTGATTTGGCAGACAAACAATTTTGCTATCCTCGCATTCTGCTTTCACCACTGATGAAGTCCTCCTCTGACATGGATGTTAAAAAGATGGCTGTGGCAGGACCTGACACCTCACAGGAAGATGGAATGGCAGAAGAACTGGGAGATGGGACAACAGGCGGTGGAGCAGGTTGGGGAAACAGACACAGCATAAGACCTGTGGTCAAGGAGGTAATGAGGCCACATAACATTTTGAGCTATTCAGTGCCGTTCTCTAGTATGTGAGCAGTCAAAGACACATATTCTGGTGGAAGAGAGTGATCTGCACAAAAGGACTGTGGGGTGTTGGGTGCTAAAGTATCCCTTGACTGCTGGTGTTGTTCTGGGCAGGCACTGTAAGGAGAGGATGCTGCCTGTACATGAGGTGCAGCTCATGGCCTGATGGTATGGGGGACTTCTGGAGCAAAGGAGAGATTGGATGCAGGCCCACATGGTGGTGGGTCCTGCTCTTTGACACCACTTGATGGTCTTGCTCAAGGCCAAGAGGAGCCCCAAGATCTGCCTTCTCCTGGCTGGTGCTGTTCACATCCTCCACCCAACCAGTTGGTTCTTCAGCCTCCACCCAGAATCTTTTGGTGACAGATCTGGTTTGTCTCTGGGTGGGCACACTACCCCTGCTTGTGGTGGCTTCCTCCCCCTCCTCCACCAGTCATATCTGCCTCACAGTTGGTGATCTACTTCCTTGGCCCTGGTCCTGCCGGGAAGATCACTGGCCAGTGCGGTCCACGGAAAAAGAATATGAAACAAAAAGAGAAATTTTGAATTCATTTGTTTAATTCTGCATATCAAATGAATTTTGATTAAAAGGGGTACTATATCCCTAAATATAAAAACTGACATTATGCAGTCTTCATCAAACTTGTCACAATCCAGTGATAAGATGCAATTGTTTCTGAACTTCCAAATAGTAAGAAATGTTATTGAAAGAAAATCTGGGGAATCAGGAATTCAAAGGAGGCTAAAGTGTTGTGCAAAGAGGACTTCTTTTATCTTTGCCTAGTCCAGTGCTTAAAGTAGAAAAAGATGTTTTGCAACATCTTCCATGCAATGCCTTTCTGGAATGAGAGTATATTTATACAAGGCAACACATCATCCTAAAGGACTATGGGCCTGATGTAGATTTTGGCGGTTGTGTTACTCCATCACAACAGTGAGAGATATCCCATCCGCGAAATGTAAATCCCATAGGATATTATGGGATTTATATTTTGGCGGATAGGATATCCATCACTGTTGTGACAGAGTAACCCATCTACCGAAATCTAAATCAGGCCCTATGTTTTACTTTTCTGTAAAAAATATGGTGGTGAGAAATTAAGGTAAAGGCAAACAACATTAACATCACATAAACTAACTTTGACAAAATGGAAATGTAACAGATGGCCATTTTGAAGTTGTGTTTTATCTGTTATTTAGTCACAAAATATAAAACTTTAAAAGCATTCCATAATGTTAAGGTCAGATGATTAGTCAATCCAACCAAAACTACAACAATACACTCTTGTTTGTAATTTTAAACTTTCATTCCATTCATAACCCATAAATAACAAATGTTAAATACAATATGGAATTCTAGATCAAAGCTTAGACCGAACACATGACAGGACATCTCTCTCAAACCATGTGCTCTTAAGTGCATACACCAAAAATACACTTATTGTCGTTCTACCACTCAGACTCTTCCCTCTGAGCATGGAAGATCAGCATGCTGGTATTAGGACCCTCCTGTACAGTGGTGTCATGCTGGGTGTCAAGAATATGGCTGGGAGAACAATTTGTGAATATCCTGGGCCTTAATCCTGACCCAGCGACTAATGTTCTCTCAGTGCTTGTAGCAAAACTTTCTCTAACAAATAAACAACAGAAGAGTGAAACCGAAATGAATGAAGAGCTTGCAAGAGGAGTCACTCTTGTTTATAAAAGAACCCTCACTCACCAACCTAGTTGATGACATGCTTCATCATTGGGTTCCCACCAGAGAGGGCGAGTGCCTTTCTGGTGTGCTACGATGCCTGATTACAGCGGAGCGGGTTTTTTAAATATTTTGTGGAAGTGCAGGATGTGATGGTGCAAACAAGGTTAAAATTGCCTTTACTTGTCCTATAATATTTAATAGTGGTGAAGTAAGGCAAGAGTAAAAAATTAGTGAGGTGGATGTTTTAAAAACTGGATAAATTGACCAGTCACATCCCAAAGTGTGGTCTACATGTTTCAGCCTCCTAACGCCCTTAGCGAGGCTTTCTTCAGGACCAAGTGTCACAGCGGTATGCACACCCTAAGGTGCACCCTGACCTGTGACATAGAAACCGCACAACTCACGGTTACTGGGGAGCCTTCAAAATTCTTGAAAGCAACGTGACTCTGAAAGACAAAACACACAGAAAGACAAACATGCCATATTACAGGTTTTGTACATATAAACAGGGGGCCGATTCACAGAACTAATCTTACCATACTGCTCATGTTTTACGATCTAGTGATCTCGCCCTATATTCGGTCATGAGAGCTAAACAGACCCGTACGGGCGGCTGGTCTTTTAATTCCCTGGGCGATAAACTTTGGAATGATTTACTGCCCACACTGAGAAGATGTACTTAATTCACTGCATTTCGGAAACAGCTGAAAACGTGGTTGTTTTAGTGAGTTGACTCTGGTTGCACCCCACTTCGCATAAGATGTTCTGTGTGGTCAGGTGGCTGAAGATTTACATGAGTGAAGTCAATGGCACCTAGTGCACATTAGGTAAGTGAGCAAAAGCATAAACGTCCTTTGCTATCCTTTCCTTTCCGACCAGTGACTAAGGTGAGGCGATAAACAGGTGCACTCAGTATCTGATGCAAGCACCAAGACTGACTTGCCTGTGAAGTGCAATTTTGTCAGAGGGGAACCTCTGGAAAGGTCCTGTGGCCATGAACTGGAGTGCAGTCAGTACTTTGACATAGGCAGGGATAGCCTGGGAGCTGCTATATGTGAATCAAGTTCCTGTTCACAGCAACCATGTTAAGGATTATATCAGGTGAGAAATGGTATCTGGGAATGATTACTTCCCCGAAAATGCCAAAGATGTTTATCCTTTGCCTGTAAACTGTCTCTCTCTTCCACAGATAATTATTCATCAAAATGAGGAATAATTCACCAATATAGTGAGCGCAGAAAAAGTGGCTTGGTGCATGATTTAATTTCTTGTGTTGTCAGCCTGGCTATGACTGGTTGGTGTTGAAACGTGTTTCATCTGTAGTCGGGTTGTGGAGTCCATGTGTGTTGCAAGAGTTGCAAGCTTTGAGATAAAATGCAACTGGATTTCCTTAAAAAGAAAAATATGGATCTTAAAAAAATTATTTGCTTTCAAGAAAAATACTGATTTTACTAAAAAGTTATAAACCTTGGATTACAATTAAACAGGACTTGCTTTGAGGAATCAAAATTTGAAGATGACAAAATGAAATAGCATTACACATTATTACCTAAATAAATAAAAAAAATACTTTTTTCAAAAATCCCCCAAAAATGCTCTTTTATTTTCCTATATACTTCTATGTTATGTTATGTTAAAGAAATTTATCAAGCGCACATTCACCAGACGGTTTCTTGGCGCTGGAGTGAGAATTAGGCAGCAGCAGAGGAAAGAGCCTAGTTGTCATATGCCTGGGAAAACAACCAGGTCTTCAACTGTTTTCTGAATAATGCACAAGAGGTGACCAACCTCAGCTCCACAGGAAGCGAGTTCCAGAACTGAGGGGCTAAGACTGCAAATCGAGAGCCACCATGTTTCTTGCGTTTAAAGGTGGGAGTGACTAACAGATTCAAATAAGAAGATCGTAGGTTTCGAGTGGGAACATAGCGTAGAATCTTAGAAGAAATAAAGGCTGGACTGTTGCCATGAAGAGCTTTAAAAATAGTGCATCCCAACTTAAATAAACAACGCATAGCCACTGGGAGCCAATGAAGGCTTTTCATCAGTGGTCTGACGTGATGCCATCTAGGTTGGCAAAAGATCAGTCTAGCAGCCTGATTCTGGACTAGCTGGAGGCGTCTGAGTTGATAAGCCGGGATGCCTACATAAAGTGAATTGGCATAGTCCAGTCGGGAAATGACCAAGGCCAAGATCACTAAGATCAGGGCTTCTCGAGACAGAAATCTGCTGATCTTCTTAATTCTACGCAGTTGAAAAAACCCAGCAGAAACCACTGAGCTGATCTGAGCCTTTAAAGACAGGTCATTGCTTATCACTATACCTAAACTTTTGGCGGAGCTAGCTGGAAGGGGAGCATTGCCCAGGATAGCAGGCCAAAAGTTAGAGTTCCATGGATTTGCAAGCCCGCCGGTAAGGATCAGCTCAGTTTTATCTGGGTTGAGCTTCAATTGATTTTCGTTCATCCATTCACTTATGAAAATCATGGTGTCTTGGAAATGAGACACAGAGGATGGAGAGAGATTAATGTCGAAGACCAATTGAAGATCATCAGCATAATTATATGTCCCAACTTTTCTTTCTCGAAGGGAGGAGATTAAAGGAAGGAGGTACAAATTAAAAAGAAGCGGGGAAAGAGAGGAGCCCTGGGGGACCCCACAGGTTAATTCCTTTTTCTTAGAAGAGAAGTTGGCAAGGCGTACCGATTGAGACCGGTTACTGAGGAAGGAGGAAAGCCACTTCAGAGCCAGGCCCTGGATCCCGGCATGGCTGACACGGTCAATAAGGATGTTATGATCGACCGTGTCAAACGCTGCCAACAAATCCAGGAGAACCAGGGCCTGGGTGAGACCTCTATCCGCCCCCCCTCTAAGATCATCCATAACTGTCAAGATGACTGACTCTGTAGAGTGGGTGGGTCGAAACCCAGCCTGGTGAGAGTCCAAAACATGGGACTGTTCGACAAAAGAGCTGAATTGAGTCGAAACGTATGCCTCTAAAACCTTACCAAGATAGGGTAATAAGGAGATCGGGCGGTAGTTACTAAGAATGGAAGGATCCGCGCCTGGCTTCTTTAAAATGGGGATAATTTCCGCACTTTTAAAGAGGTCAGGAACAATACCAGACTTAAGTGAATTGTTAAGGAGAGAAAGTGGGGGATCCAGGCATTTAGCAAAAACTTCCTGAAGGACGTGAGGGGGACAGCAATCCGTAGGGGAACCAGAGCCAACTTTTTTAAGTAAGCCTAGAAAGGTCTCCTGAGAAATGGGGGGAATCAAGATCAACTGAGATGGGGATCTATAAATATTGAAAACGTCTATGAAGGAGACGGAGGTCAGAATACTAGCCTTAATGGCAGTGATTTTCTCCATAAAATATGAGTTGAGGGAATCACAGAGGGCCTGTGAAGGGGTTGGTTTCAGTGTAACTCTGTCTGGTTTAGAAAGCTCATTTACTATAGAAAAAATGTCTTTAGACTTGTTTGCTGAACTTAAAACCTTCTTAGAGAAATAGTCTGCCTTAGTTTGAAGAATAGAATTTTTATATTCTTTCATCAGGTTAGTATAGGTGGTCCTATCTTTTACAAGATAATGAAGTCTCCATCTACGTTCTGCTTGTCTCAACGCCAGCTTCTTAGTCTTTAGATCATTAGAGAACCACCGCTGTGCGTCGTGGGGTCTCAGAATCTTAATTGGCTTAAGAGGGGCGACACAGTCGCATGTGGACTCAAGCCATACCTTGAGGTTCACTGCCTGTGTTTGAACCGATTCCGATACAGACGGGGCCGTAGCGGTTAAAAGTGAACAGAGGTGATCAGTATTAGCACTTCTCCAGTTTCTGGACATGCAGTTCTTTATCAATTGAGTTTTTGTGGACCGAACATCAGAGAGGGTTATTTGGTTATTTGATGGCTCCATTTTTATATGATTTTCTATTGGAGTCTGTTGCAGTTCCAGTGGTTGGCCATGTGTATTGCTGGACATAGTCCAAGGCTGAGCTAAATTACATTTACTTCTGTTCTGGGTCCTTTTTGCGGTAGTAACTTTAGAAGTGCAACTTGTGAACAGCAATCTTCTTGAAGCCTGATATACTAAAAATGGATTTGGTAAAATGGGTTGCAAGTTGTGCACCGTCTTTTACAGAATCCATTCTGTTTTTGTGACCTGACCTATGTACTAATAGGTCGGTTCGCAAAAACCCAATTCATAGTGGGTCGCATTTCAACATACCTCATCAATATTAATGTCCATGGGACCAAGCCCTACTCTCAAAAAATACTATTCTCAACAGTCACAAAGGGAAAGGGCTCCCTTTGGGCTGCTTCCCATTTGCCAATGGGCTACCTCTAAATTTTTGTGGTTGGTAAAATATGAATGTTTTGTGACTGGATTTTGATCTCAAAACATTAATACATACTATTCCGATCAGAAATTTGGAAAGCACCCCCTAAACATGCCCCTTCCAAATACCGAATCAGCATTTGGTCGCAAACACAAATTGCAATTCAGTAACGTGTTACTGAATCGCAATTTGAGTTATGTATATAACAAAAGGGCTTTTTGCGGTCACGAATGGCCTGATTCTGCGAATCGGACTTTTAGGGAATGCAAAAAGTCTTTGTACATTTGGTCCTTACGCTTTAGGGAGTGGGTAGTTGCCCCTTCCTAAACCCCTCCTTAACTCTCTCTTAACCCTTTACCTTGTCTAAACCCCTCCCAATTAGTAGTAAATATTGTCTATTTTCCAGTCACTTCCTCGAGAATTACATTTTGTAGTACTTGAGTAGTACTATTGTAGTATTACTAAATGTACTACAAAGTGCAGTTTGTGAATATGCCAGTAAAGGGCAAATAGTAGGCTGAAGGTGGGGCAAAGGGTCACATTGTGGATTAATTGGATACTTCCTCGTACATAGGACGCAGAAATTGCCAAGTCGCCACAACAAATGTTTGTTCACATTGAATTAGTAAATTTAAATTATTGATTCACACAGAAATCATCGTTTTTCTCAGGTCATTAATTAATATACTTATCGAGCATGAGGTGAATATTTTTTAGTAATGACAAACAGTAAAAAGACCCAATTACTATTAACATTTATTACGGACGGAGCTAGCAATTGGTAAAACCGGTGTGTACATGTACGGGTTGTTGCATAGAGCTTCCATATTTAAAGTAGTCAAGTTTCTAACCATAAGAAGTTATTTGCTTATTAACACCAAAACTGCATGCACTTTTTAACACATGCTAGTTCTTATAGGATACAGCATTTGTATATAGGCATTCATAAACGTGTGTGTGTGCACGCGCCCGCGCGAACGTATCCGCGCAGTTACCTCAAGTGAGCCAATTAGCTGTGCTGCTTTGCACTCTTCTTAATTCATTCCTTGGCTAGATGCTGATTTAATGATAAAACGGTAGTGAATTATTGAGAGCTGTGCAAGGGTCACTGCCTCTTCCCTTTGCACAGTCAACTGTGAAATAATGTGGGTCGCTTGCGCAGCAGGAATCCAGTCGATTCTTATTAATTGTTATCCGTAGATCTGCATTGGTGAAATATTTCGCAGCAATCAAGTTGCCTTCTTATAATTTTGCCCACCTGATTGAATGTACAGACAAGCACTTCTATTCTGTGAAAGGCTTCTTTATGCTGCATTAAATATGCGCGCTGCGCCATAGCTGCTGGTTAACCTGAGACATGTTTATCCAGAGTACTCTAATTTCATTTATGTTTTAATGCCTCTCACAACTGGGCGATGTTGTTGCCTTTTATACGGTGAAGTGTATTGCAAATTCTAAAAAGTTTGTCATTTTCCTTCAGTATTGTCTTATGAAAAACCGTTTACGAATCCTTTTCACATTATGTTCTACTCTTTATCCAATCATTAAAGGCCTTTCCCGTTGGAGTCAGTATCTTTCACTGGGGCATATTCACAAGGACTTATCGCCGAGTTATCGCCACCTTAACGCATCAAAAGTGGAGATAGATTTAACGCCCCATTCACAAGCGGGTGCAAACTGCAGACATCGCCAGTATTCCCGCGATAACTGCCGCAAATTTTAACCCCACGGGTGACACCACCAACTAACCCTAATGAGATGCAGAGTAGGCGTTCCCGTGCAAAAACACACGAAAACACCACTTTCACAACGAACTGCCAGATCTGCGATGCGAACCAAAAACAGGCGATAAGCCGCAGTAGCAGCAGGGAATTAACACCTGCCTTTTGCTGGTGTTACGCAGGACGACTACCTGCAGCATCAAAGGGAGCCCAGCCAAGAGCCACATCTGAAGACCCGTAGATGCCATGGAGACAATGATCATGCAGCTCGGAGACCCATGAGGGCCACAACACCCACCGCCACCACTCCCAGGCCCCCCTCGACCCCACCCCAGACAAACACATACCGTGCATGACACAAGAGCCACAAAAAGCACATGATGTCTCACAATGACAAAAAAAACACACATGTGTGGGTAGAAGAACGAGAAAGAGTCACTCATCATTGAAGTAACAACCAAAAACTTTATTGAAATACAACACAAAACACCAATGCGGAAGACTCCTGTCGGGTCCGTCCGGGACAACCTTGATGTCACAGCCTGGAAATAAAAGCACCAAATCAGAACGTGTGTCATGCGCACATCAAAGGAGCGAGACACAGAGAAACAGAGAAGGAAAGAAAGGCAGAGAGAGAAAGAGAGAGAAGGAAAGGAAGGGAGAGAGAGAGAGAGAGAGAGAGAGAAGGAAAGGAAAGGAAGGGAGAGAGAGAGAGAGAGAAGGAAAGGAAGGGAGAGAGAGAGAGAGAGAAGGAAAGGAGGGAGAGAGAGAGAGAGAAGGAAAGGAAGGGAGAGAGAGAGAGAGAGAGAAGGAAAGGAAGGGAGAGAGAAGGAAAGGAAGGGAGAGAGAGAGAGAGAGAGGGAGGGACACTGCCGCCCCCTCGCACCCAGGCACCACTGCTCAGCTGCTGCCACCGGTGTGTCTCCAACCACGTGCCGGGATACACTGCAAGTCACCAGGTCTGCAATCTGTAATCGAGGCCAGAGTCAATCATGGCAGAGTCCATCTCACTGCACACGGCAACAACGCCTGTCCGTCCTGCGCACACATGCAGCCGCACCCTACCCCCTCCCGCCGGCCAGCGCTGGCTGTCCGCACTTGCGCACCCAGGCCCCACTGCTCACCTGCCGCCAATGGTGTGTCCACCAGTGGGCACACCACATGCCCGTGCAAGCTCCAGGCCCCGGTCCCGCCGCCATGGCATGCTCCACATCATGCGGACCCGCACCGCGGACCAGCAGGTCCCACACATGACGCTGAGTCCTGAGGCATCAATGGCAGAGACCACATCAGTGCACACGTCATCATCGCAGGCTGCACACCCGCTCAGCAATTTCGGTGCCACTAACCCTGTGCAACCCCAGTCAGCGCCACGTGGTGGTAGGCCCGTGACGGCCGCAAGGCTTCGGGTGCCACTAACCCTGTGCGCAACAACTCATGGGCCCTTTATGATTGAGAATCGTGGAACGTCCGTCATCCAGTCACCACCAGCAGTCGGGAATGTGACGTTGTCGGCCCCTTATATTGGTGGGGTCACATGGCCTGTGACGCCTGTGCCGGATGGGTATGGTGTGTGTGCAAACCTGCCCTCGGGGAGTGGCCGTGACATGCTGACAACTAGACCAGTGACCTGCAGACCACTAGCGTGTAAACCTGCGACTGTAGCTATGTGGCCCCCCTCAGAGCGTAAGCGGAGTGGTCTGGCCTGGCGTACGCCGGACCAGTGCAGGGCTTGCAACAATGACTCGGGGGCTCTGGGCGTGGTTCAGTCCATGTCCGGACAAGGAAGTGACTAATGCGTGTGTCCCTGTTGTAGTGTCTACGGCACCCGGAACGCAATCGGCAACGTAGCACACTGTGACTGGAATCCCACTAGATGAGCATCATTGACGTTAGGGGGAATCACTGACCCTACATTCATCCACACATTCATACATGAATGATGAAAGACATGACTCAGCAGTGCGTTTCTGAATGTTTAATGCACATCCAGTGGAGTTTTGCAGCTGGAGCAGTACAGAGCCATGCCAACCCCACTTCACAATATGGGCCCGTGGAGGGCCAACCAGAGTCCATCGGGGAATGACAAGTACAGCGGAAGAGGAAGGGTACAGTCCGCAGTCTGGTCGCCGTGTCATTGGTCACCAAACAGGATATGGCAGTCCATGTCGCGGTCCAAGGTGAGTGCAGCAGAGTGTATCGGGGGTCAGTGGAAGGTCATGGGGCCATGTGCGGCACCAAGCAGCAACAGGCCAGGTGGCGGACATGAATGCTAGTGCCTCCTTCTGATCTCAATCCCACGTGATCGCCACGTCCTCGTCCTCGGATGTGTGCTCTGCCCCACCTGTGGGTGGTGCAGTTCCGGCTGCGGCACTGTGTGCCACTGACACATCAGGGGCCGGAGGTGGATTGTCGGCCGCACTGTGTGCCACTGACACATCAGGGGCCGGAGGTGGATTGTCGTCCGCACTGTGTGGCAGTGACACATCAGGTGCCGGAGTGGAAATGCCTGCCACACTGTGAGGCACTGACACACCAGGGGGCAGAGATGTGGATGGTGTAGGAGCAGCAGCATTCATCTGCGCCACGCCTTGTGGCAGCAATGCCATGATGAGGATATGCAGGGCATGGTAGATCCCAGCTACATTTTTCTAATGTGCAGCGGTGGCTGCCATCCTTTCCGCCTCCATCCGCACCATGTCCTCCATGAGCCTCCGCATGTGTGCCAGCTCATGGCTGAGATCGCTGGAGCCACTCTGAGCAGACAGGTGTTCTTGTCTCTGAGTCATGACTCCAGCGATGTCAGCCAGGGCTAGTTGTAGACCATGGAGCGGCCTGTGGGTGTCCGTTAGGGACTGGAGGTGGTCCCTGATGGGACTTAAACACCCATGGATGGTGTCAAGTTTGGTTGCCATGAGGTCGAACCCCACCCGCACCTGCTCAGCCATCTCCCTCTGGCCCTCCAACACACGGCGTTGGAAGGCCATGTGTTGTTCGGGGGGGTCTTGGGAGACAGCCGGGGTTGTGGGTACCTCCTGCTAGGTGGTTTGTGGAGTGGGTGGGGTCTCCTCGATGCAGCTGGGCTGCCCTGGTCCTGGAGGTGATTGGCGGATGAGTTCAATGATGTCTTGGAGGGCTTGGGTATCGATGCTGGTGGTGTCCTCCTCGTCATCAGTGAAGAGTGGCTGGGACTTCTCTGCAGGAGGTGTTGACGGTGCCCCTGCAATGTGAAGGGGAGATGCTGTATTACAATGTGTCCACAAGTATGTAGCCGCATGGTACATGTTCACATTCAGACAGCATGGCAATGTACATTGTGTCAGTCTGTGGATCAGGGCCATGATCCAGGGTCATTGTGGGTGTGCACTGTGCTCTGCTTGATTGTGCATGGGTGCCATTGTGGCCATCTCCCCCATCCCCCAGTACCTGGTGGTTACTCACCCTGTTGCTGTTTTGTTGTGTCATGTCGAGCAGTGTCCGCTCCCCCAACTCCTGCCACAGTCTCCACACTGATGACTGTCGACACCAGCTCCTCCATGTCATCCAGCTCCAGCTGTGGTGCTGGGCTCCCACCTCCAGTCTGCATTGCTGCCTTTCGGTTGCCTGCGAGTTTCTCCTTGGTTTTGCGCTTGATGTCAATCCATTGCCTCTTGACCTCGTCCATTGACCTATTGTGCTCTCCGACGGCATTCACCTTGTCCACGATGGACTACCATATTCCATTTCTGGTGCCCAATGACACGTTGGAGGTGACGAACAGTTCTTGATGGTGTTCCATCACCTCCGTGACCAGGATCCTATTCTCCTGCGGACTGAACTTCATCTTCCTCTTCTTCTTGTCCTTGCCCTTCCCTGTCCCCGAGGTCCCAGGCAGGTCGTCCGGGGTGCTTGTGGGGTTCCGCTCGTCCTCTGCGCCTGCTCCGGCTGCCTCCATGGTGCTTCGGTGTTGGTTATTTTGTGTTTGTGTGTTTTTTTTACTTTTGTAGTGATTTTCCCGCCTGCCGTGTGTGTATTGCAGGCCTGGCGCTGCTTATCGCTGATTTCCTCATCGCGATTTGGCCCATCGCATGTTTTTTTGCGTTGGGGTTTGTGTTTTTATCACCGTCGCGGTTGTTGTATCACGGACATTGTCAGCGTTTTCGGGAGACTATCGCATGGTACCGCCGTGTTGTGAATTCCACGTTAACACGCGGTTATTTTCCTGCGATAGACTGCAATGTGTATAGTTGCGTTAACATTTTTTGGAGATGTTTAGCGCACGTTCTTGTGAATATCCCCCACTACTGTGTTTTATACTTTTTGTTATGACAGTTTTTAGTTTGGTTTTCTGTGTTCCGCTAACAAGGGCAGTCCCTAGTGTGATTTTGAAAAGATGTAAACTATGAATCAAGAGTAAATTGTTAATGTATTTTTTGTTTACATATCACACATATGTGTTTAATGGCACCTATTAATTTTAGTTAGTGGAACTTTCCTTGTGGAACTTTCCTTGTGTGTTAATGGACACTATAGCCCGTGGTCCAAACACAAAATAATGGTTGTAAACCAAAACATGCAACCAATGGCAATTGACTAGTTATCATTAGGGGCGCAAAATCACAACTAATCCCTCTACTGTGTGTTCTCATGATGACCTCACGTATGACCTCGAGAATGACATCTCAGATTACGTCAACAATGACATTACTGGAGACACCTGAAATGATGCCAGGCCCTACAGCCAGCACCCACTGTGGACAGTGGTTAAAGGGAGGACCTCTCCAAGCCTGTTACCTGTCTTCCCATGCGGACAACAACCATTTTACACCTTCAACCCACCATGTGGGGAACGGCTGCAAAGGTGGTTTTGTTCATAACATAGCATAAAGTGTGTATTTGTAAATCACACGCTCACCCAAGGGTATTTTGGCATTGAATAATAGATGTTTATTATTACCCAACTCAATGGTACTCATCTTATCGACCTCAGAAGGATGAAGGGCTGAGTGGTCCCGACCCTGCTATTATCTCTCTCTCTGTGCATGCATGAAGGCTACATGCAGTACATTATATCGAAATGGAAGCTGGATGGGGCATACAATATAAAAAGGTCACTGGAAACACGTATGTTAAAGAGAATTTATGGTTTCCATTGTTCTTTAGACTAACATTTAATAAAAAGTAAAAACCTCAGAAATTCACTGATGAAACTACAGTTAATGTTGCGGTTACTTTTTTCATTATGATTAGCGATCAGCGGTAATATATCAGTGCAATGCTTAGAAACTCACAATGACTTCATAATGATAAGGCCAGCAATTGCTGCCTTGCTAACCATAACTGGTCAATTTCAGTAAATTTTCAGCAAAGATTAGAGCTCTGTTCTAGAGTTTGGTGGATGCGGTCGGCTCGGCAAAAAACATCAGTTTACTTGCCTGCCACAATGGAGGTCTGTTCTTCTTAATTAGATTATGGTGATTTGATGGACGATAGTCCATCATCCATCTGCCACCTATGCTGCATTTTTCTTATTCCAACAACATCACATTCTCTAATCACAACAGAGTAAGGAACAGAAGACAATACTCCATATTCCTTATTTAGAGTAGAATCCCTTTGGTGGAAACAAGGCAGTACATTCTCAAATAGCCAAGACCTGTCCACAGCAACCACAAAACCTAGTCAGTCAGTTCCCTGCTACTCCAAGCCCTACGACTTTATATGGTTGGTGGACGAACAAGAACACAATGCAATAAAAATAGAAGGTAAGTACAACTGTCTACATTATTATAAATGCACTATCTTAATTACCATTATCACTAAACTTAAGTTTATGTGCACAAAAGCATATCTAACAACAGTGTAGCCTGTCTCCCTCCCTGGCCACATGCCTCACTCTACATACCCATATAAAATAATCACCTAACACTGTTTAACTACCCACTCAAATCAGAAAATGAATGCCATTTTCTTAAACAAATGTATCTGCTCAGACAAACATAATGCTAATACACTATGGGTGAACTGTTTTTCATTTTTGTAATGTATGTATGCTAGTAATAACTCTAAACTGAAGTGGTTAGAATAAATAACACCACTAGTTTAAGGCTACCCTTGATTCAACTTTACCCTCTTACCTCCCACTCCACAATAATATGATATAACCATGTACCCCAAGTAGGTATTATCGCAACCCATTCATTGCTATGTTATGTCTATGGCATGTACTTCATGCGAACACCAATACCTGAAAGTATTCCTACATTTTAGCACCAAGATGATAAAGTCAAATATAGTCACACATATTCCCACTTTGAATGCCACCCTACCAGCACCATTCTGAGTTCCTTTAATACACATTGGAAAGGGAATGAACTACATCACCCACAAAGTACCACAGAGGAGATCATAAGATCTGGAAATGGTAAATTGTTGGCATAAGCAACAGTTTTACATATGCAATCAGCTATGGGAAAATTATAACATTTTCCATAGCAGCCAATATTTCCAAATAAACAACAGACACAAAATGTTCAAAAGGCACGACACAAATCTTCCACCTATGGGTAATTAAACGCCTTAAAACAAAATGTGTCCTATCACAGTCTCTCAAACTGGCTTCAGGCCTTGTGCCTGCCCCATACCTTTGCAACAATGCCCTTCTCATGGGGCTTCCCATCCTCCTGGAGCAGATGGAAGTACTTGCACCTACTTTTTGGGAAAGAGTGGGTATTTAAGAATTTCTTTAGGGGGGCCAGGTTGGGAGTTCTAGGGAGAAGTGCTTGTGGGAATGGTGCAGTTTATGGTTGCGGGAGTATTTTCAAGTATGGTGTGGTATAAAGGTAGGGGAGATAGTGGTGGGAGGTAGAGGAATTGGTTCATCAAGGGAAACAAGGATGGTCTTTGGAATGGTTTGGTGCTGGAATGGAGTCAGGTGGTGGAAAGTGATCAGTGGTTGGAATAAGTCAGAAGGTGGAATAGCGGCAGGTGGACTGGAAGCAATGGTGTCAGAGAAGTCACTAGCAAAGACATAACCTCTGTGTGTCAGACAAGGCAGAGTGCATTTCATCCAGGATGTTAATGATTTGAGCCAGTTGTTGAGTGCCACACTGGATGGCATGCAGCAATGCAGTCTGCCCATAGAGGGGCTCTTAAGAAACTCCAGTGGCTCCTCTAACACCAGTGGATGGAAATTACCATATTTTGCATGGTGTTCCCCCAGATTTTTTCCTTGACTGTTTTTGCTGGGTGTGCACCGTACCCCTACTAACCAGGGGTAAAAGTGCCTGTGCTCCCCTTTTAAACATGATGAAATTGGCATACTTAACTCACATGTAAGTCCCTAGTATATGGTACTGAGTTGTACCGAGGGCCTATAAGCTAAATGTCACAAGAGGCTAGCTGTGGAGTTTTAAACTGCAAATTTGATCTGTCAAAATAGCCCTTTTGACAGGCTTAAACATGCCTTTTAAATCTTAATATGTCAACCCTAAGTAGACCTTATTGCCCATAAGACAGCGTGCATGGTATTTTAAAGTAGGACATTAAAAACTGACATTTTAAACATGCCTTAACAGTGAAAAGGCCCCAAAAGCTATTTTTACTGTAGCAGGGTTGGCTGTTCAATAGGAAAGCAGTGGGATAAAATTTTACATTTAATAATGTGCCCTTTCTTGTTTTTTTGTCATTTTGGTGCGACTTTGTTCGTTCGATTATTGTCTAGTTTTATAAATTGCAGTGGGATTTTTATTGTGTTGTGTTCTGATTGTTTCACTCTTTTGGTACTTCGAATTGTTCTTCACATTTTCTTAAGTTAAGCCTTTCTGCTCTGTGCCATAGGTACCAGGAGTTGAGCTCATGTTTAAATTTCTGAAACTTTTACTGGGCCTAAGAAGAATACTAACATTATTACTTGTGGCGTACTACCATCCTTTATTCCAAGGAGAGAGTGAGAAATGACACAGGGTTCGCTCACCTTCCCTAAAACCTTACAATACAAAAACAACAGGAGGGAACCCCTACCATGCTTAGTCATTCACTCCAGACCATCCCAAGATCACCCTATGGTATTGAAAAGGACTCTAACCCTCTGGAATTCCAAGTGGCATGCTTCATCATATAGTCCCGATACCTATTGTGTCTAAATGGGCTCAACTTTGGTAGCCAATGTAGCTCTTTGGTTATTGGGTGGGATCCTAAAGTTAAATTAGTCTAGTCAAAGGGCACCCTTATGAAGTTAAAAACAGGTGGGGTTGCACTAAGGAAATTAGTATCTTTTGTCTCCCTGGGTCAACACATTTCAGCCATAACACCAATGCCTCACTGGGCTATTTGGCTTTTGTCAGGACCTCACAAAGATCCTGTTGGGCCAATATTTGGTCCAATATATTACAAGTTCCATACACTCTTATGCACTTGTAATACATTATGGGGTCGATTCCGATTCGGGCCGGAAAAAGCACCGACCGACTCGGATCCAGAAATTATACCGACCGACACGTACCTGTGGCGCCCGACACGCCAAGTACGATGCAATGCGTGCAAAATCCGACCGACACACACCCGGAACAAATCCGACCGAAACGTACACGCGAACTCCAAACCACAAAGTACGATGCAAGGCGCGAAAACCACGACCGAGTCGTACGGAGGACAAGCCGAACGACCGACACGCATACAAAACCGAGCCGAAGTAACACAAAACACCGCGACCGACGCGTACGCAGCATAGAAAACTGCACAAACACAGCGTGAACGAAACAGAGAATACCGTACGAGACAAATGCAGAGTCCGACTCGGTCACAAGAACGTTTCCAACATGCACAGACAGTACAAAGGAAAAATCACACAAAAAAGGCCAAACAAGCAATTACTAAGCCAATAAATACTGGGGGAGTGGGGACAGAGAACAAAGACACACCCACAACTCCACCCATATAAAGGACACAAATCACAACCATGATCCTTTGCAAATGCCATTCCACTGCCAGCACCCAAGAGAAAGCAACCACACACCCACAGCTCATCCCTCACACAAGCCACACACCATCAGCACACCAACAAATACCTACCTCACATACACCCAGCAAAACACACACTCACACACCCTCACCTGCACACCAACACACACATCACTCACCATCACCACCCATCACCATGCCCCCCAAGAAGAATCCCAAGTTCCTAGATTGTGAATTGGAAGTCATGGTAGACGAGATCCTCAGGGTAGAGCCACAGCTGTTTGGCACACTGGTCCAACAGACCCCCATCTCCCAGAAAACCAAGATGTGGGAGAGGATCATCAACAGGGTGAACGCACAATCACCATGTCGGCGCACAAAGAGCGACATCCAGAACAGGTGGTATGACGTGCGCAGGAGGGTACGGGACCTGCTCAAGAAAGACTACATCAACAGCCAATACACCGGCAGTGGCCCTCCTGCCAAGCCAATATACCTCAGGCCCTGGGAGGAGAAGGTGCGGGCCATCCTTCCGCCAGTGAGCGTATATGGACTAGAGGACATCCCAGAGCCTGGTGAGTACACAACAAATGTACACAATATACTGCCACAAAACACACACACATCACTGTCAAGGGAGAGTCAAACCATGCACTCATAGCAATTACACAGCAACCAGAACAGAATCATCCCAAAATGAGTATGTCAGTCAGATAAACACAACACATGCCATCAAAAAAGTCACATCCAACTGTGCCATCACATGTACAAACACAACTACAACTACAGCTAGGCAGTGGCACAAATAGAACTAACAAACACATCCAGACATGTAGCCACCACAACAACACCAACACACAGTGAAGACCACTCAAAGGAAGGAATTCTGTGTATGCTGGCCAAGTCAGTGTAGCCAATAGCATCATGGGAGTCGCAGTCACACATATTGCCCCCCCACAACTGTCCCATCAACACCACCATGAACCATGCGCACATCACAGGGAGTGGAGAAGGACTCACAAGATGGCTGACATTGGCTACTGCTGTGGGGAGCACAAGGCCCTGCTGGCAACTGTGCACCAACAAACAGCAGGACACCACTGACTGACATCCTGAGAGACAACTTCCACTCCCTGCAATGCAAGCACGTTCCATGGTGGGATATCTGGCTGGCTGGGTGGGAAGGAGGACTTGCAGCACTGACCATAGTCGCAAGCACCTCCCCTCACACCCCCCCTCAACACAAACTCCACAGAACCCACCTGGTAGAATGCAATGCCTCACATCCTACCTCAAGATCCCACAAAGAACCACCACCCTGGGTTATGTTGTGTGAAGCACAGGGACACTCTTGGGACTGTTAGCCAAACAACTGCCAGGACAACACTCCCAGCCATCCTGTCAGCACAGCCAGCCCACCCCACAGGGAAGCAGAGTCAAAAGGAAGGAAGCATGGGCATGCTGGGAAGGGGGTGGAGGCAATAGCATGATGGGAGTCGTAGTCACTGATATTGGTCACCCCCACAACTGTCCCATCAACACCACCCTGAACCATGCTCACATCACAGGAAGTGGAGAAGGACTCACAAGATGGCTGACACTGGCTACTGCTGTGGGGAGCACAAGGCCCTGCTGGCAACTGTGCACCAACAAACAGCAGGACACCACTGACTGACATCCTGAGAGACAACTTCCACTCCCTGCAATGCAAGCACGTACCATGGTGGGATATCTGGCTGGCTGGGTGGGAAGGAGGACTTGCAGCACTGACCATAGTCACAAGCACCTCCCCTCACACCCCCTCAACACAAACTCCCCAGAACCCACCTGGTAGAATGCAATGCCCCCATCCTAACACAAGATCCCACAAAGAACCACCACCCTGGGTTATGTTGTGTGAAGCACAGGGACACTCTTGGGACTGTTAGCCAAACAACTGCCAGGACAACACTCCCAGCCATCCTGTCAGCACAGCCAGCCCACCCCACAGGGAAGCAGAGTCAAAAGGAAGGAAGCATGGGCATGCTGGGAAGGAGGGTGGAGGCAATAGCATGATGGGAGTCGTAGTCACTGATAATGGTCACCCCCACAACTGTCCCATCAACACCACCCTGAACCATGCTCACATCACAGGAAGTGGAGAAGGACTCACAAGATGGCTGACACTGGCTACTGCTGTGGGGAGCACAAGGCCCTGCTGGCAACTGTGCACCAACAAACAGCAGGACACCACTGACTGACATCCTGAGAGACAACTTCCACTCCCTGCAATGCAAGCACGTTCCATGGTGGGATATCTGGCTGGCTGGGTGGGAAGGAGGACTTGCAGCACTGACCATAGTCACAAGCACCTCCCCTCACACCCCCTCAACACAAACTCCACAGAACCCACCTGGTAGAATGCAATGCCTCACATCCTAACTCAAGATCCCACAAAGAACCACCACCCTGGGTTATGTTGTGTGAAGCACAGGGACACTCTTGGGACTGTTAGCCAAACAACTGCCAGGACAACACTCCCAGCCATCCTGTCAGCACAGCCAGCCCACCCCACAGGGAAGCAGAGTCAAAAGGAAGGAAGCATGGGCATGCTGGGAAGGGGGTGGAGGCAATAGCATGATGGGAGTCGTAGTCACTGATATTGGTCACCCCCACAACTGTCCCATCAACACCACCCTGAACCATGCTCACATCACAGGAAGTGGAGAAGGACTCACAAGATGGCTGACACTGGCTACTGCTGTGGGGAGCACAAGGCCCTGCTGGCAACTGTGCACCAACAAACAGCAGGACACCACTGACTGACATCCTGAGAGACAACTTCCACTCCCTGCAATGCAAGCACGTTCCATGGTGGGATATCTGGCTGGCTGGGTGGGAAGGAGGACTTGCAGCACTGACCATAGTCACAAGCACCTCCCCTCACACCCCCTCAACACAAACTCCACAGAACCCACCTGGTAGAATGCAATGCCTCACATCCTAACTCAAGATCCCACAAAGAACCACCACCCTGGGTTATGTTGTGTGAAGCACAGGGACACTCTTGGGACTGTTAGCCAAACAACTGCCAGGACAACACTCCCAGCCAAACTGTCAGCACAGCCAGCCCACCCCACAGGGAAGCAGAGTCAAAGGAAGGAAGCATGGGCATGCTGGGAAGGGGGTGGAGGCAATAGCATGATGGGAGTCGTAGTCACTGATATTGGTCACCCCCACAACTGTCCCATCAACACCACCCTGAACCATGCTCACATCACAGGAAGTGGAGAAGGACTCACAAGATGGCTGACACTGGCTACTGCTGTGGGGAGCACAAGGCCCTGCTGGCAACTGTGCACCAACAAACAGCAGGACACCACTGACTGACATCCTGAGAGACAACTTCCACTCCCTGCAATGCAAGCACGTTCCATGGTGGGATATCTGGCTGGCTGGGTGGGAAGGAGGACTTGCAGCACTGACCATAGTCACAAGCACCTCCCCTCACACCCCCCCTCAACACAAACTCCACAGAACCCACCTGGTAGAATGCAATGCCTCACATCCTAACTCAAGATCCCACAAGGAACCACCACCCTGGGTTATGTTGTGTGAAGCACAGGGACACTCTTGGGACTGTTAGCCAAACAACTGCCAGGACAACACTCCCAGCCATCCTGTCAGCACAGCCAGCCCACCCCACAGGGAAGCAGAGTCAAAAGGAAGGAAGCATGGGCATGCTGGGAAGGGGGTGGAGGCAATAGCAAGATGGGAGTCGTAGTCACTGATATTGGTCACCCCCACAACTGTCCCATCAACACCACCCTGAACCATGCTCACATCACAGGAAGTGGAGAAGGACTCACAAGATGGCTGACACTGGCTACTGCTGTGGGGAGCACAAGGCCCTGCTGGCAACTGTGCACCAACAAACAGCAGGACACCACTGACTGACATCCTGAGAGACAACTTCCACTCCCTGCAATGCAAGCACGTACCATGGTGGGATATCTGGCTGGCTGGGTGGGAAGGAGGACTTGCAGCACTGACCATAGTCATAAGCACCTCCCCTCACACCCCCCTCAACACAAACTCCACAGAACCCACCTGGTAGAATGCAATGCCCCCATCCTAACACAAGATCCCACAAAGAACCACCACCCTGGGTTATGTTGTGTGAAGCACAGGGACACTCTTGGGACTGTTAGCCAAACAACTGCCAGGACAACACTCCCAGCCATCCTGTCAGCACAGCCAGCCCAACCCACAGGGAAGCAGAGTCAAAAGGAAGGAAGCATGGGCATGCTGGGAAGGGGGTGGAGGCAATAGCATGATGGGAGTCGTAGTCACTGATGTTGGTCACCCCCACAACTGTCCCATCAACACCACCCTGAACCATGCTCACATCACAGGAAGTGGAGAAGGACTCACAAGATGGCTGACACTGGCTACTGCTGTGGGGAGCACAAGGCCCTGCTGGCAACTGTGCACCAACAAACAGCAGGACACCACTGACTGACATCCTGAGAGACAACTTCCACTCCCTGCAATGCAAGCACAGTCCATGGTGGGATAACTGACTGGCTGGGTGGGAAGGAGGGCCGGCTGTCAACCAAATACAACCAATGCAGACCATGTTCACATCCCAACAAATACATAGAAATGCCCAAATAATGCAGGACAATGTGCCACACCAATATCAACCCCTGACTGTGACGACTTAGGACAATGCAATGTACAGGCCCGCACCCAGAGGCACAGTCACAACTGTCATGTGTGTCAACCATTGATGCCTGCAGAAACATAACATACATTGTGTGTGTCTCCCAAAAACAGGTGATGATGGGGACACAGCAGCAGATGCTGAGGAGTCCCAGTCCCAGGCTCAAGAGGATGCGGAGCTCACTGGCGTCGTACAGCCTCTGCCCTCCTCGGACGAAGAAGACCAACCTGGCACATCCAAGTCTACATGCAGCACCAGCAGGACCACCAGCTGCAGCACCAGCAGGACCACCAGCTGCACCCCCTGCACCCACCCCTCCAACGACTGTCACCACAAATACCATCCCTGCCGACATAGACAGAACAAGGAGCAACACCAGCACAGGGACCCTGGACCAACCTGGGGCCATGGACACCACCACCACCACCAACCCCCAAGGTGGACCAGGGTCATCTGTGCGTGCCACTGCACGCACTGCACATGTCAGCAGGGGTGGTGGGAGACAGAGGTCGCTGCTTGCAGAGGTTGCTGGTGTGCATGATGACCCACAACTGGTACGCATAGCTGATGCGTACCAGTCCAGCACCGGAGACCTCAGCCAGGTAGTGGGGCTCCTCAGAGACATGAAACAGCAGCAGGCTGCCCATCATGCCCGCTTGGACTCTCACATGTCCCACGTGGAGTCACACATGTCCCGCGTGGACTCACACATGTCCCGCGTGGAGTCCAAGTGGGATGCACTGCATGAGATGACGGCGGTGCACAGGGACATTTTACAATGCCTCCGCCAGATGAACAGCAACGAGTCCACACCTCCCTGTGTGCCAACAACATCTGGTGCTGAACAAACTGCAACTGCCACAGGGAGGGAGGATGACTCTGGCGGAGAGTCCCCTGCACCGCAGCAGCCTGTACTTGAGGGGCCCCCCAAAGAAAAGGGGTCGTCCGAGGAGGGGCAAGTGAGAGGCCGATGGCCAAGTGCAACCCCAGGAAGCCTGAACCTGTTCTGGATGTTCACCTTTGTGCACAGACTGTTCACCCTGTTGACGGCAACACTACTCCCACACATTGCATGGGGAGTACAAGTTGGACCAATGTGTCAGACAACTGTGGCCCCGATACTGGGGATTCTGTCTATCAGGACTTTCAATTCACCTAGGAACTTCTGATTGCAAGATTTATGTACAGCACTACCCATCCTATGCACTATTCACACAAATGTATCACAATAAACACACTAATACACCATACTTGCCTCTGTTGTGATTCCAACGTGGGTGCTGTTATGGGGATGATGAACTGCAAAATTACACTGTGTATGCGAACTGCAACAGCAAGTACAACACAGGCATGTGAGTAAAGGCAACGTGACACATATGAGGGAGACACACCACCAGGGCTACACAACACATACACACCTAGGCCATCTGACTCATTGCCTACACTGATGTTGCCAGGGAAGACGGTGCAATGCACAGACACCACACCCATTCCCAGTTGTAGTCAAGTAGCCCACAGGTGCAGTAAGCAAATGGCAGTCAAATGTGTGACCACAGACAACGCACATCACAAAGTGAAGCACAGGTTTATTACACAGTTGCAACATGTCGTAAACACTACAGATGCAAGGTAATCCCACCTGGCAGCGGGCACACAGTCAACAACTGTAGACAGAAGGGAGTCCATGGGTGTGGCGCACATCACCTGTAGGGACACAACAGCTACCAGCCTGGAAGTGCAATCACGTCGTCGGTGGACACAGTTGACCAAACGAATCTGGAAGTACCCTGTGAAGGACAGAAATGACACACAGTCAAAAGCAATGGAGTACAGGACAGAACAGCAAAACTCATGCACAATACATGTTACAAGATACCCACCCAGAACCAAGTTAGCATGTCAACACTGTTGGGGAGTACAGCCCACCTGTAAGCACACATCGCAACACACATCCAGTCAAGTAGCCCATGGACACACTCCAACAGCACCAGAGCACCACCTACACATATCATGCCAACTCACATCATTGACATGACACCTCAGGATACTCACATTCAGCTAAAGAAGTTGGTGATGAGCTGTGTGCGGACATCACCCTCATCATCATCATCATCATCGTCACTGGCATCGTGGTCCAGGCCAGGATCCTCCACAGGTGGCGGATGTTGGTCATTGTCATCCTGGATGAGAGGCAACTCCTTCCGCACTGCCAGGTTGTGGAGCATGCAGCAGACGATGATAATCTTGCACACTTTCGCAGGGGCATATGGGAGGGACCCTCCGGTCTTGTCCAGGCAGCGGAAGCGGCTCTTCAGAAGACCAAATGTCCGCTCAATAACTCTCCTCGTCCGACCATGTGCCTCATTGTAGCGCATCTGGGCTGGTGTCACAGGGTTCCTGAGGGGTGTCAGCAACCACGGCATGTTGGGGTATCCCGAGTCACCTACGGACAGACAAGTGCACATTAGCTGACTTGGAAAAGTGGGCGGAATACTACAGATCAGATCACACACAATGGCACAAAGTCAGTACACACCGACAAGCCAGGCACGCTGGTTCTGCATCTGTGCCATCATCCTGGGGATGCGACTACTCCTCATCACAAAGGCATCGTGTGCTGAACCAGGAAACGGGCACACACGTGTGTGATGGTCATGTCTGCAAGACACACCACCAGTGCATTGACTGAGGTTAGTGC